>CADDXX010000297.1:72906-166872 GCA_902810485.1 Alauda arvensis
TCCTTCTCCTTCTCCTTCTCCTTCTCCTTCTCCTTCTCCTTCTCCTTCTCCTTCTCCTTCTCCTTCTCCTTCTCCTTCTCCTTCTCCTTCTCCTTTTTCCCTTCCCTTCCCTTTTCCAGAATGTTGTTTTGCAGGAAATTGAGGAATGAAAACTTTGCAATTCCTGATTTTTCTGTGGAATTGCACTGCAATTCCAAGTTTGGACAAGCATACCTGCTTCATCTGGGAAGGAGAGACTGATGCTATCAGGGATCCCTGGTAAACTGAGCTGGCTTTGAACTGATGACAYAGTAATGAAAGTTTTAAATTCCTAAGCCATCCAACTGTCTATTAASAGCTCTTTAAACTTACTGCATACACACTGATACTGATCTGCTTATTACTGCAGAAATTCTAAACACAAACATTATTATGAAATCTCGTTTTAGCCACCAAGAACTGAGAGAGAGTGAAACAGTAGACAGCTTTTCTTTGTCTTCTATTCCACGTGTGAGATTGGAGTTGGACATAACAGCCCTGTAACCTGCTCTGGGAGAAAAATAATCCCTTACAGGACAAAATGACCAGCATTATTCAAGCAATTTGGCCTGAAAGGCTTAGGAAAAGGTAGGTGCAACACAGGGAGGGAGAGATACCACAGCTGAGGAGGATAAAGCACAGAAAAGTGTGGCAAGGACACAGATGTGTGCTTTTGTCAAGAAACAGGGGTTTTTAAAAAGGTTTAATAATGGGATAATGTTTTTGTAATGCTGCTCCAGCAGTCAGAAAAGGGTTGCCCAAATGGACAACCCCTTCATAGTGTGGGAAAGAAGGCAAACCCCTCTGACTATAAGCAATTTTGCACCATCAGGTGTTCCTTTGGGCTCTTCTTCCTGYGTTGTCTGAAGCACAGGACAATTACGCCGTCTGTGTGGAACACATGCCCTCTTCCCCTCGTTTGTTCAGACTGCTCAATGTGGCTGCCTTCCCTCTTTCAGGTTTTGTCTCTGGACTGATTGTGCKCTGCAGCCTGATTTCCACTTGAGTCCACTCAGGACTAGGATGCTGAAACATGATTGTTTCCACTCCTGGAGGCTGCTGGGTTTAGTGCCACACACTGCCTTAATGAGCTTCACCCCGAGCACGCGACCCAGCTGGCAGTGAAAAACAGGAAGCATTTTGGCACACATTTTCCCTTTGTGGGGTGAGAGAGGAAGCAGACGTGAGCCCTGGCTAACACTGACACAATTAAAATGGAAACAGAGAGCTGCCTTGCCCTCGGTGCAGTGTGAGATGAACCCTGGGTCACCCCTTCAGGCCGTGTTCCTGCCAAGACCCCTGGATTGGATTGGAGAGGTACGAGGAACATCCACGTTAAAATTCAAGTGCAAGTGGTCTCCAGGGGCCTGAGGCAGCAAAGTCAAAGGGAAGTCTGTCTCCCCATCCCCACAAAATCTGGATCAAGCCCTATCTCTTCCCTTCTAGTGAGCAAAGAACCTTCGAATTAATTGGTTAGAAAGGTTTGTTAGGTGAAGGTTGCTGCTGTATTTGGGGCACCAAGAGTCTTCTAACRCTTCAGCATTAAAGAAATTATGGCATCTGTATTTACCCTGAGGCAACTGTATTGTGTAATTTRAAGTGCAGATATTCTGGACTTGACAAAGCACGGTGACTTTTGGTGGTAATTCCTCCAAGAGGTCCCATTTCAGTTGTTGACAAACAGGATTTCGTTCTCCCAGCTGTTTTGGAACTTCCCAAGTCCCTCTCATAGGTGGGTCCAAGAGTGCTTAATGTTAATTCATCTTCATCCTTGCTTCATTTCTTCATTTGAGTATTTTGTAATAGCAACAAGCAWAGAGGAGGGGGTGAAGGGGTGGGGAAAACCTTCTCACCTTCTTTTCTTTCACTGGTAAATAAGATCAAAGCAACTTGGAAGCTATGTAGTTGTAAGAAAAAAATATTATCCCATTCCACACCTTGGGACATGTTTYCTTGGTGTGAACTTTGCAAAGGTGCATGAGAGAACATTTTAGCATGAAAGCATTAATCTATGTTTCATTATGTCTGTCAGAAAAGGATTCTGTGCTGAGCAGGAACATTTTCCTGTAACTCAAGTATGACATTCTGAAAGATGGCAAGGTGAAATTTGTATCATCTTCATTAAAAGCCAAATCCTACAGTCCTTATCAATGGCCAAATAACATTTCTGAGCAAGTGCTACAGGGACCCTTACRAAAGATATCAAAATGCAAACTGGTATTGGCAAACTGATATCAGCACAGTCAGGGTGGCATTTCTTTTAAAAGGGATCCCCTTTTTGTCATAATGTCATGGTTCATGCCTACCTAAAGTAGTGTCAYCCAGTAGCCAATTATTCCCACTTAGTGAGCAGAATCTGCAATAATGAGATGTGATGGCTTTTCCTGAGATGCAGAGGAAGAAGTAATTAAAAAAAATCCCACTGGGTCATGCTCGTCAGCTTCTACACATTTTGCAGATGAACTGCTAAGTCTTGCAGAAAACTTCACCCCCCCTCATCCCAGTGGTCAGTGTTCATCTGCTCTACATGCAAGGRCTGAACACTCATCATGAACTGTTTGGTGCTTTCTTGGTGTAGATAAAAGAAAAAAACGTTTTTACAGTAAAGACCTTTGTCATCTGTTACACTCTAAGGAATTTACAAAGAAGTCAATATCTCCATCTTGCTGATGGAGAGCAAAAGATCAAGGATGAGCTGGTCAACCCATGGTCATACAGAAACAAAGCCTGGAGAGCCCTAAAATCTTGATCCCTAAAATARCATCTGCATTCACAAAYCCASATGCAGAAGGGACATTTAAGAGGAMAAAATCTAGCTGTGCTTTCAATATTGTAGCAGCTATCTCCTTAAAAAGAAAAGTCCTGATAGGTGCAAAATCAGGCAGCTGGATGAATGGTGGAAAGATGACATTTGATCACCTTAAATGGAATCTCCAAGCAATGTAGACAGTCTGCTCGTAAGTCATTCATAGGTATGAGTCTGTACAAGCCAGTTTCGCAAGAGTTTGTAGATCTTTTTTCTGATTGTGTTTCAGCTTCAAATCTTACTGGCATCTACCCACAAACTTGTCATCTCTGGAAACCCCAGCTAATGCTAAGTGTAGGCCTTTTGAGGGCTCTGAAAACACATGGAAYACAAAAAAAAAGTACTGGGAATGGAGAGGAAGCAGAAAGAGTAAAGAAAGAAGAATAAATTTGAGAGGAAGGAAGCAGGAGAATGAAGATTAAGAGAAGGGAAGAGTCACAAGAAGAAATATAGGAGGAGAGATAGGGAAATTTGGTTTTAATTATGTTTATTGTAGTTCTTCATGCACAAAATTACGAAGTGAAAACAACATAAACAGCTCTGCTGCAGGCATGCTAGGAAACAATCCATAAAGCAAGGAAACGTTACRCAGGAGCTTGGAGTGACTTACTGCATTATTCACTATGTAGTAATTGCCCGAAAAAATTAATGGGACTTTTTTCAATTAGTTTGGCAGATAGCTGGAAAGACTTACAGGAGTCTTTGCTGTAGATTCTTTACCTAAATAGCAGATAAAAGATAACCAAGACCTTTAGAAACTAGTTGTAAAATAAAAAGTTWGATATGCTTTGTGAAGGAGAGGCACCCCTACCCCAGAGCAGGACCCTCATACCAGAAGCAGGATATCTTAATACAGCAAGAGACAATCCCTGCTCGGAGAACTTGAAGGAAACATTGGAATGAGGTGACAAGCCGTGGTGAAAAACACAAAAATAAACAATTTTACAAGTCCAAACTCTGAACCCCAACAAATTCCCAAATCCATCAATAAAGCTAGGCCAGCTTTCAGCTRCTCAAGGGACAAGCATAACAAGAAYAGTTAAGTAATTTAGGTGTGACAAGATTTTGGCAGGGTAAAGCCATTCTCCCCAAATAACTGCATTCTCCTCCCCACTGATTAAGGCCAACAGGCACCACAACATTTCCAAGTCTTCCCATTTGTATTCCACATTCCCCCGTATTCCTAAATCCATGCTCATTTTACTTTCCCTCTTCACAGAAAGAAACTTCTGAAAACCCTTTGACCTGAAGGGCTGAATGGAGAGTACCTCCTATCCATAGCAGATTTCTTAATTTCCCCCTAGAGTCTGGATGATGATCACAAAGATTTTTCTTTTCATTTCCTTATTACGCATTTCTACCTTTGAACTTTTCTAATTTAGAAATCCATGATTCTTCATCTTCTTCATCTCAGACCTCTAGCTGCTGGATCTTCCCTGGTAGCAGCTAATAAGGCTGGGATCATTAACCAAACAATCAAGGAGAAAATCTAGATACATGTTAATAGGAGGATATTCTTTCTCGTTATAGCACTGACAATGTATCTTAAAGTTTCCTGTCAAAATGTCCTTGAAATCTGCTGAGTGTTATCCTTGCCAAACACATTGTCACAAGAATTCTGCCTGTTTCTAACATAAGCCTCTGAGCTGGTTGGTACAATTTCTGGTTTTAGAAGTTAAAATCAGGAAGCTATGTACCCAAAAACAATAGAATATTATAACAAAGTGCCTCCACTCCCAAAGGATTCATGTGCACAGGTCTATCTGCGTGTGACCATGTCGTGCACGGTGTGACTTGGCACCCGAGCACTCTGAGCATCTGGCACAGCTGCAGAGCCAGGAGTGCAGCCCATTGTCWCACCAGYAGTGATTWACAAGCACAGCACACTGGCAAAACTCAGAGCCCCGGACTGTAGGGATGGGCRCATTTCACAGCCTTCATCCTKCCTCCAACTYTCATCACACATTCCTGCCCCACTGGCCAGGCAAACACAACTGGTGCTGCTCTCTGGAACAGTCCATCCTCTCTGATGTCCTTCACCTGCTCCACTCGTGCTGCATTTCTCTCTCAAAGCCYCCCAACAGAGCAGAAGTGTGTCCATGGAAACCTTCCTTGCTTTGCACCAGCTACACAGTCTGTTGCTACACTTTTGCATCGAATTTGTTACTGCTGCTTATTCACTTGGACTGAAATGGTAAACTTGTCTGGAGATGTCCTGAATTATTCATAGGCAGCACGTACCAAGATAAGTCAGGGCATGAGATGCACCTCGGTGCTGAAGTCAGCRTGGTGTGTGAGAGTGGATGGTGCTTGTGTGGCTTTGTGGGGGAGCTGCTCCCAGCCACTGGGAATGGTGAGGGATTGGGTAATGACCATTAAGACCTGAAAGCCAATTTGCCTTTGACAATGGGAGCTGGGGGGAGTTTTTTGATACAACAGCTGCCTTTGCCTCACTTTGATTGTGAACACAACATTAGGGCCTGGAGGTCCTCCTAAAGTTGTGTTTCGACTTTCACAGGAGCAGTTTTGGGGTCAAGTATATCTGATAGAGCTTAGGCAGCCAAAGCCTTTGTTATGCCTCTCCAGGAAATATTTAGATAACCACATATTGACTATGGCTCTGGAGCTACCGCTGGAAAACTGTCCATGGAAGTTGGATAAATCAGCCAATCTGTCACCCACCATCAGCTTTGAGCTCATTTTTCACACAGTGAAAGTGTATTCACTATTAAGTATTTGTGCTTTATAATTTCTACCTTCCTCTGTGTGATACTGAAAGAGCCAGAAGCCAGTGTTTGTGAACTATGACTGGACCTGGTTTGAAAATGCTGGGTCCAGTTCTTGTTGCACACCACTCCAGAATGCACAGTGTGACTTCCATCTCTAGCCTGAGTCTGCAGGATCAGAAATGGGCCTGTTTAGAAAGCCATTACTTAATCAGGTACTTATGCTTTTCTGAAAAGAAGGTGTACTTTCATTACTCTGAGAAAATGGGAGACAAAGTGATTCTCTACTGAAAACACTTCTGTAAGCCCTGGATTAAATACTCATTTAAGCGCTCATGTTCATCCTTGTCAAAATGGGAAATTGTTYTGAAAAAAAAAAWTTTAATCTAAAAGATTTTTTTGAAAATACAGCCCTTAGCAGRCTTGGGAAGTGTCCTGATTCAAAGATATAAGTCACAAAAGCAAGGTGCCACATGCCCCAGCACAAGCTAATGGATTTTAAAATGAGAGCTACCTTCATAAACCAATGCTGGTTGACCAGTTTGACCATTGGAAAGAGATTTCTGTTTGTAAATGGCATGTTCCTATTTAAATTAACTCAAACTTTTCTTTGTGCTATCTTTATTTTAAAATCAGTTAGTAATTTTTCCCTAAAGCATTTCACAGATCTATGCCATCACAGTTGGTGTCTGACTTTCAGCTGTCAGTAATGTAGTACTGCAAGATGTTTTTAACTTAAATTATATATATATATCTTATATTTAAATTACTTCAGAGTTATGTACAGAGCCTTGTTTTKAAACACTTGTTCTCTTTCTGGAGATCATGTACACGTGCAGAGTTTGTTCGGAATCCAAGAATTTTCTGATTCTAGTACTCCTACAGAACATGACTAAATAGTCAGCAATGCTTCAAATTAAGTTAATGCCCCACCCGAGCAGATCAGCTCTTCAAACAGCCTACATTCCTTCACCAGGGAGTGGAAGGAAATAATGAAAAAAAAGTAAATAAAGGAGTGAGATGGAAAGCATTTTTGCTGTGGAATTATCCTGATTTTCAACTTGCACTCCCTGAGAAAAAAGAGGGAAGGGCAACCCTTGAAATGTCCCTTGGTCATGGCAGGGAAAAATTGCTTGTGGATCAGTTCTACCATCTGGACTCACTGTAACCAGTATCTTACTCTGACAGGCCACTGGATTCAGAGAGAGATCTCAATGCCTTATGTTTTAAAAGCATAGCAGATATTGGTGAGATGCCCCTCACAGCASGACTCGTGCTCAGCTCTCACTGTGGGCTGGAGCAGAGAGGAGGAACGTCTTCTCTTCCATTTTGCAGGATAACATTTTTCTTACTCAGCTCTTTTCCCCCAGTCTGCTCCATAAGGCAGCACTGAGCTTGAGTTCCTGGCTCACAATGTAATTTTCACACATAACCAACCTGTCTGGGTGGAAGGGTTGGGGAGGAGCATATTTCCACACATGCACTTATTTGAGAGTACACTCATCCACCTCAACTGATCATTTCAGAGTTATTAAGCAAATATCACGATGACACCAGACCTTCCTTCCAAGCCATCTGGAGGGAATAACTCAGAAATTTTGCAAGACTTTTCCTTTCTTCCCACTGCCATGATTTCATTGCCATAAACCAGCCTACTAACAGACAAACCAGGGAATTATGCACCGTGCTGAGCAAAGCCTTGGTGCAGKGTCCATATTTTGCCATTTAGCTCATGGCAAGACTCACATGTTTATCAGTCATACTTGGGAGCATTGCTGCTCTTCAGCAGAGATTTTTGCCTTCTGAGGAGGTGGTTTGTGTTCCATGCACCCTCTGAATCACATTCTGCCTTTTAGATTTTAGTACTCAACGATGACACAGCAAATTACACCCTTGTAATATGAAAACATAATATTTTTCTAGCAAKGGTTCATAATGCTGTGACCAGCTGGTCCAAAATGGGAATTGGTTAGCAATGACACATTCTCAAATTCTCCAAGGCGTTCTGGTAATGCAGCTCCTCAAATTTCTTAGGTTTAGGATGAAATGAATGGAGCATCTTACATGAAGGCATTCCACTCTGGATCATACAGYAGTGGGAGTTTCAGAAGAGTTGAAGCCTTCTTGAATTTAAGCAGCTCACTTACTTCTAGTGTCTTGTTCCCGTGATGAGTCAACCTCTTTGATGACATCTCTGTATGTATGCTGATGGTACAGGGAGATAGGGTCACCCCTAAATTSTCTGCATCCCTGAAAATGAGAGAAATGTGAGCAAGGGAAAGTCCATTGCACAGCATGTGCTGCTACTTACTTACTTTGACTTGACATTGATGGATGCATTCAAGTATTTACAAGCTGCCTGATGAGATGACTCAGAGAAAGTTTGAAAGAAACAGCATGGCTGACACCCCTGCTTGAAGGGGGAGGAAGTGGGAGGGAAAGATTGCCTTGAGATCAGAGTTTGTGGTTTTTAAAAATGCTGCTGCTTCACAAGCCCACTCTTTGTGCTGGAGTAATTATGTGGGTGTACTAGGAAAAAAAAGCTAAGCAGCTTGAGAAAGGTCTGGCTGTGGGGAAACCCAAATTTAAAGATCTTGAAGAAGCAGAGCAGCTCAGTAGTCCTGGAGGAGGACATGCAAGCCACATTTGCAAGAGCCTAGAGCAATTTCTGGTCCAGTSCTGGGAAGTTTGGGGTGCAGGTCAGCCATCCTTTCCACCACTCTGCTGTAAAACTCCTCCTTGCTGGGGTTGTCCCCAGTCTGTGGCATTGCATGAGACATGGATCAGCACATTTCTTCCAGAACTTGAAGACTGCACTAGTCAARGGTTTTTCTGAGCACATGAGGATGTAAACCAGATTAGAGACTGAAGGGTCAAAAGGCCATTCAGAGCTCTTCTTTCCCTGGAGATACGTCCTGATACTCACCAGCACCAAGCCCTCTTGCTTGGGGGAAGACCAGAGCCATGGCAAGGCACAGAGCAGCCACTCTGGAGATGGTGTCTGTCATCACTGAATTTTTAATGAGCAGAGAGCAGAAAGAAATGTGCATCCTATGCCATGAATTTCCATTTTTGAGCTGTCAGGTAGGAAATACCTGCAACAGACTGGGAAGATACTCCCAAAGACCATCACATTTAACACTTTCCATTTTTTGAACAGTGTGTGCAGGTCACAAAACAACAGAATAGGAAAAGCCCCACAGGATCTGACTTTCTCCACAGTTCTACATGGGAGTGATGCACCTCCACCTGTTTTTACACATCCCTGTGGCTCAGGGAGGGGAAGTGCTCTTGGAAAGCCAGTAATGTTAGGGAAGAGTGTGGTTCAATTCTGACTGCATCCCCATCCTCAAGACAGTCTTCATCAAGAAATCCTCATCCTGTAACCAGCATGGTAAGAAGGATAAATTCCCTGAGTAACCAGCTGGCACAATTCCTCAGCATGAAGGAAGAGGAGGAACAAAAGGCCATTTCACCTACAGAGTCCTATCAGGGATTTGGTAACTTACCTTTGTACAAAGAAACCAAGGATCTCAAGGATGTGAGCTATTTCWTGTATGCATTGCTGCTTTAACTCATCAGATAAACTCCTTTCAGRGTCCACTTCATTATTCTCCAACCAAGGGAATATCACAAGCTACTATTTATATTCTTTTATATCCTCTAGGAGCTTGGGTAATTCTGGATGCTTCCTGTTCCATAAAAGAAAATTTTTTAAAAATTTAAAATGAGGGAGAGATTAAGAAACTAATGGAAACTCCTAAAATGGATGTCTTGTTCTGTAGAAATCAGAGTATTTCCCTCAAAAGTTTTTTTTGCAAAAATCTCTAATTGCGTTACAAGATATTCTGTTTCCTTGGAATTTTGTTTTTCTGTCAGACTTTGCTGAAAGGGATATTTTTCTTGTCAAATCTTGTGTAATTACAAAAGTAAAGGCACATTTTCCACTATGGTGGTGAAATTTCATTTGGAATGAAAGACATTAAAGAAATGTAGGTGTATTAATGTTGTTGAAAATAGCATTATGTAACAGACATTTGATGGACTTGCAGGTCTTTATTGGAGGTCAGATGCAGGTATTACTCATTCCCCAGTGCTCACAGAACTTGATGCCCCTTCTAACAGCAATGAAAAGACTCTCCTGGACTGCAAAGGGAACTGTTTTGGGACACTGGTACATCCACTTAACTCCTCCTTTCTTTTGGGAGTATAAAGGAGCAGCACTCTGACTGGCAGAGTGCAGTGAGGAAATTTGCTTAATTGCTAAAGCAATAATGCTTAATACAAATCATGACACACGAATAAAAGAACAGGAGAAAGGAGCCTCTAGCTGCATAACAAAAAAGCTCCATGAGATTTTAAAATGTTCCCTTGCATGCATATATGCAGTGTTTTGTACAGTAACCATAAAAATGACATGTTTTATACCTTTCAAGCACAAGCAACCTGTTTTGACTTTGTAGCACTTGGTGAGTCATTAGAGAAACTGATCTTACTAAAAGCTTTGCTAGTTCTCTTGTTCTAACTGATATCCCTAAAAATAAAGGCTTGGGTAAGATACAAGCTGCAAAAACCAAATAGTGTGCATGTTCATTGTCTCCCCATCTTTGCAATGTGCAAGCTYGGGTATCCAGCTTGCCCTTCCTTTGCCATCCAGGACAAGTCCTGGCTCCAGAGTTGCTCATCTGAGGTGGAGCCCCTCTGGACACAGATCAGGCTTTCCTGCAATCTGGAGGGGAAATGAGGGTATCTTTTTGCTCATAGACTCAGACACTGGGTGATCTGGCATAGCTGGTGACACCTGAGCTCACTCCACCTGCCCATCCACCACATCTCAGCCATGACACTGCTGRGAACACAGCCTCTGGAGCAGGAGCTGCAGATCCAGGCACCACGCCTGYCACAAGTCCCTTGGTTCTTCCCCTGCCTGGGACCTGCCTGTTGGGCCCTTGTGCCCTGCAGAGCCCCTGGTTTGTGCCATCCTGAGCCCTGGACACCACCCCAGCTGGTGCAGAACTTCTCTTTCAGCATGGGGAACAGCAGAAATTAGAGCAAGAAGACAGAGACACCAGAAAGCCTTCGCCTGTGATCACAGCATTGCTCTCCTTAAAAATCAACCACCAGAAGTGAAAGCACTTTACAGGAGRAAAAGCAACAACTAACCTATAAATAAAGCATTGCATTCCTTCTCAATGTATTTTTTCCCCTGAGCAATCAATTAATGTTTCTGCAACAATGATATTATCAGCTCCTGTGAGTGGGAAAGGAGGGGTCTGATGTGAGAGTGAGGGGGCTCTGCTGCATATGCCACACTGCAGAAAAAAGCACCTCTCCTGCAAGATGCAGCACATTGCATCCAACAAATGGAAGACATTCCTGCACTGAGGAATCATCTTAACTCTGAATCSAAACATCTGTGAATTTTATTCACTTATTTTTGAAGGCTGAACAGGCAGCAATGTGTGCAGAGAGGCAGCAGGGTATTCATTTGCTTCGTTGTTCATGCCTTCAATCTTCCTCTGGCTGGTTGTGAACAGTATTTTGCTGCTGAGTACCAGCGGATTCTTTCATGGTGTCTGAAAGCTTGTCAATAAAAATAACTGCAACAAGAAAAGAACAGCTTTCCTACCGTTCAGCACTTTCAAGTTATCTCTTGATAGCAAGCGGTCAGATGTCACCACTATAAAACCACAGTTTTCTGGGATAATGTATAACCTGAACAATAAATCCAGGATTGTATTCCTWGTCTTTCACATCAGATATGCAGGGCCTAGTGTCACTGCTTTTCCCTTCAGTTTAACCAGGGTTGGTCTGTCTGCTTTAAGCTGAATGTTCTTCTGACTCCTACTCCTTTCTAAAACTAACCCACTTCATCTGCTGCCTGAATAAAAAGCTTCACGTTAGTCACGACATCTTCCTGCACTGTTTTATTCACAAAGTTTGACAGAAAAATACATGTTATGAAACCAGCTTTTAATGCTTGATGGAAATAGGTCCGAACCTGCCTGGGCAGCTGTCCTGTGGAAACTGAAGGCAGCATGAAGAGCTCCAGTCCATTTTCACCTGTTTGATTTGCTGCCAGGCTTGGGTCACCCTCTGATCAGACCAAAGACCATCATGCTGGGTGGACCAGAGGCCTTTCAAAACCAATACTTGACCTTTGACAGTGGTCAGTAGTAGATGTCTCAGGGCAGATGAGGACAAATGAATTGTGGTGGGAATCGTGTTGATTCCTCAACCTGCTGCCCCAAGCCAGATGTTGTGCTCACAGTTTTAGTAGCTCAGGAAATATTTTTCTTTTTGTGTTTTGGTCATCTTATGAAGCAATTCAGACTCTCCACTCCATAGCATCCTATGAGTAAAACATATCCAATGATCATCAACGCATAAATCACTTTCTTAATTTGTTTCAGACCCTCAGTCTGATAGCACTAGAAGAGGCTGCCCAGAGAGGCTGTAGGATCTGCATCCTGCATTCAAAACCAAGGAAGATAAATCCTAAACTAAGCTGGCTGTGCTTAGAGAGAGGTTTGGACCAGATTATGTCCACAGGTTCTTTTCAACCTAAATCATCCTGTCTTTGTAACTTGTCAGGGTGTGCACACCCACTTTTTAGCAAGTAATGGTGAAACACCTCTTTCTTCACTTTCTTCTTACCCATCAACCATTGATGATCCCATGAGGCACCCCAAACCAACAACCCCTCTTTGCCCTTGCCACATCTTTTTTCCAGACTCCAGGGTGATTATTCTGTTTTGCCTCTACCCTTCGAAAAGGGTGAGGTGCCCTGTACCTTCACTCATCYTTGCTGCCCTTCTCTCAACCTTTATTAACTCAACTTTATCCCTTCTAAGGGCGGGAGGAAGGACCAGAACTCCTTGCAGAGTTTAAGATGTGAACAAATCTGGCACTTCCTTCTGTGGGAAAGTGGTATATCCAGACTACTAGATAAACTTCTAATAACCCCAGCCTGGTCAACTTCTCAGAGCCATGAACCAGCATTTTCTCCCTGGTACTCTCAGACTCCTATTTCTCTCTCTTAAAGTAATTCTTGGTTGTAGTCCCATCTTGCAGCATCCTCACTCCATTCTCCCCTTCATGCTTGCACTTCCCCAGCAGTTAGGGCAACACTGGTGTTTGTGGGGCTCTGAGAAGCCAGGCAGTCTCAGCAGGAGCTTCCATCACACCAGGAAGCTCTGGCTTGAAGGGAAAGGCTGTGGCTCCTTGGCAGCCTCAGTCACTGTGTCTTCTGGCCACCACAGCCACTTCTGCTGTTACATCACCCTGCCCCTCTCCTGCAGCACCTTGGGGCACCTTGAGTGTCCTGCCACACTTCAGAGCCTTCCTTATCTGCACAAACAAAAGGTCAGAGCTATGTTTCTTCCATGTTAACACCTTAAAATGGGTCTACAAAGGAGCAAAGAACATCCCGGCCAGTGCAGGGGATGGAGGGAATAGAGTGGRGCTGAGGGAGAGGGGCAGATGATGGCACTGCACCACAGAGGCTGCTGTTCCATCAGCTGAGGCTGCTGTGGGACTGCAGCTGTGCTCACACTTCTCAGAGAGGAGCCCCTGGAAGCTCAGAGCCTGAGGAAGGAAGCTGCTAATGAGCATCTTTCCTTCTTCCCTTTCTCACATGCAAAAGTACAATTCTTTTAATGGCAAAAGATAATAACTCTAAGATGTTATGATTACACCGCACTTCTTTTTTTTCCCCAGCAAATCTTTGTTGGCTTTACATAAAGTTTGTCCTCACAAGGCTGTGTGAGGTATCTAACATTGAAAGCAGAAGGCTTCAATGGCTTCTCTTCTTCTTACAGAGAAATAAGGCGAAGTTCAGGGATGTAAAACTGTGTGATTGAGTTCATGCAGTCTATTAGGAGCAGTCAAGAAACAGGACTTAAAASTCTRTCTCAGACTTTATTAATGTCTTTARCCACTAGAAAAGTGTTTGGACAGAAGAAAGCATTTCTCTTTGTAATACTGCTGGGGAAGAGATTGAGGAAAAGCCTGATGCGTGTCWGAGGGAGACACCTAACTTCTTCTCATGCTTTTCAAGTATCTTATCAATAGCCTCATCTTTTAGTATCCAGAGCCTTACTTCAAATTTCCCATCCCTAAGTAGGATAACTCAAGTTAGATGCCCTCACACAGGGCACAAAAACAATTTTCTGTCTGGGTCAGGCTATTCCTCTTTTACAAATTTCTCCTCTGAAATCCCTCCCGACTTCTCTTCACATTTCTCTTCAGAAATCTGAAAAAGATAAGCCCTGCTCTTCTAATAGTGATGGGACATCCTCCTCCCAGCCAAGGGCCTCAGCTCTCCAGCTGTGGCCCCTGCTGGCAATCTTCATGGACTTGAGTGAGGAAAGCCTTTCAGAATTTTAATACATCCATCCCTGTTCAGGAAAGCACTGGRGTGCTTTGAATTCACTTGCAAACTGCCAGTGAACTTTTGCAGAAAAGGAGTGCCATACCCACAAGAGCAACGAAGCAGAGTAAGTGCAACAAAACTGGTTGGATTTTCATGTTTGTCTAAGGTTTTAAATAGTCCATATTTTTATATCATATTACTTCAAAAATGATATTTATTCATGTAATTATAGACTGTACTCTCCCAAAGCAGTGAAATTGAGACTCAGTGTGCAACATAAATGTTGTTTCCTGGTATCTGCTTAAAATATATTCCTAATGCATTCTTTTACGAGTTTATTTTCCCCATCTTATTTAATATTCCAACATATTTTAAAAGGTTAAAAAAAAACAAAAAACAAGAGAAAAAAGATAAAGCTAAATTCCTGACAACCATAGCAATGACAATCCTACATATCTCTAAGGAGAAGGTTTTTTCTGCATACTCTAGGAGTTACAACCACAACAAGACATCARTAACAACCATTTCTAGCTTTGCAGAACCTGATCACAGTCTGAGCTGCCATCAGCAACTTAGACTGTCCCACCAAATGCTTTCCACCAATCGATCTCCAAGTGAATTRAGAAGGAAGGCAAGTATTCCTGAACCATTATCCAGTCACACAAAGGTACTGGTTCCCAAAAAATGGAAGGGAGATACCTTGAGGAGAGAGGTCAGCAGCAGTAAAGTCATGGAAAAACACAAGGTTCCCTTAAATCGCAAGCGATGGTGATGGCTCCCATTACTCCTCCAAAACAACCAGACAATGACAAACCAGATTTCAGTTTCRTTTTGATTTCAGGCTGTCCTCATGTGACTGCATATTGCACCTCCTGTAAGAAAAAGCAAGAGCTTTCCTCAGGCTGTCCCAGGAAGGCCTTGTCCTGAAGCTGCTGCAGAGAAGACAGCTGTAGGAACTGTTTTTCTATGGCAAGCACACGATGTGCAGAGCAGCACGTTTGACTSCAGAACCCAGTGAAAAGGCAGGATGTGGGAATTGCCTCCCACTCTGGCCATGAACCCAGAACCACATCCTCTCTCTTGGGAATGACCCACTGTTTTTTCCTCTGCTGCCTACTACAGACCATGAGGATGGTGGACATCCCACTCCAGCCTGAAAGGGAYTGTTTACCCTGTCATGAATGCCATGCCTGGGTGAAATGGAACTTTATAGCAGCCCACAAGCAGTCAAACCCCAGCCTCTGTAAGCAGAGTGCAGAGATGCACTCCTGCTCTTCCCATCCTGCAGTATTCTCTTCTAGTAGCTCAGCCATGGTTGGTAGCTCCAAAACAAAGAAATACTACTGCAACCACTTCCCTGACACTTTTCTTTTTAACAATGGTCTTTTCATATCCCCCAAATTAAATCTGATGAGATGGCTTTGCTTAAACCTGTACACTCACAYACATATTTTCATGCTGAGACAATGTTTAATAAGCTCAGGCCTGCCCAGCTGAATAATTTCTATCCAGCAGGCATTGCTCAGGTAGGTTCACAAACCTTGAAAGGAGTTCCCTGGATACCTTTCATTATTATGGCAGCATCCCTAYTACACAGGGAATCACAGCTGGAGTTCTAACAGCACTATGATCATTCCCATCTTCCCATATCAGCAATCCCACTAAAGCCCAGGGTAAATCTGCCCTAAGGTGAGGAACTGGTGAGCATTCAGTACCACCAGCATTCAGTGAGCAGCTTGTGCAAGCTCTGGTAGGGCTCAATTTCTACAGTAAGCACTGTTCCCCCCAAAACAGGACAAAACTCCATGAAGAATGAGCCTTCTTGCAGCTGTGATGGAGTCATGCTCTCATCTATTCTAGCAAAAGATATATAGATGAGAGTCGTGCTCTCATCTATTAAGCCCAGAACAGTCATAGTTGACAGTATAAATTAATCCCTCTTAATATTTGCCTTGCAGTTTAATCTCAAATACCACTAACCTACAGTTATTTGAAAACAATCAACAGGTGTCTATTTCAATAGTGGTTGTGTATGCTTYAGAATCAATTTGCCCTGTTTGTACTCTCTTCTGTGCCTTCATGAGTTTAATCACCATATTAAAAAATGTGCAAGAACTATAAATAAGAGAAAAAACAAACCTTTCAGCCATGAGGCTGAGTGGAGACGTATAACAGTGAACACATTTCCTGAGTAATAGCACTCTACACAGTTTGTAAAATGCAATTATGCTGTAGCAACTCATATCAGGAAACATATTTACACTGATTTCTTGTAGCAATAGATCAAAGAACTKATTTTACTGACCTGTAAATATCTGTATTTAGCTGTACAGCAGTTTCTTACATAAATAAGCAAATTGTCTTCCTTTTTCTGAATAATTTCCTACTAATGGACAGCAGTTTTCCTGACATAGATGCTTTGCAAAGATTAACTTTTGAAGGCTAAAACTGGTGTCTGAATTTAAAATAACTCATGGCTGGAAAACTGCAGATGTGTGAAGCACTGGCTGTCTGTAGGGAAAAGAGAAGCAGTACACACAATGAGGCCACCACCCTGAGAAGACACAAGCAGGTGGCCTTGTCACAGAAATAGTGATATTTTTTTCCTCCTGTCTATTTTCTCCTTTGTCTCTACCCACCCACAAAACTGTCTAGAAAAGTATAACTAATATTCATGCAGAAGAGGAGGACCAAGGAGCATGCAAGGCTCACAAATCCTGGCTCCTATTGCTTCAGTAACCAAGGGTGTGCAGAATTTACTTCCCAATTGTCCAACCAGACTTCCACTGAGACAGGGCCTCCAGCACAGCTGAGCAGATGATGGTGACTCCTTTGTGGGGCATTTTAAATTGTTTTCATTCTGCTTTTAAAAACCATTACTAGTTCTGTAAGGGCTCCACACATGGGACAYGTCACCTCTGGGCTGCTGGCCTCCATGCAGCCCTGCTCATTTAGGAAATGTCTATAAAAGATCTTTTTTTTACAAAATGTGGGCTTGTTAAAAAAATAGAGAATCTTATGGAAATATAGATATTAAAATGAAATCTTCRGTACAAAAACCAGCTTGTGTCACTCTGGGAGACAATATGTGTCAAAGCTGCTGGAGCTGATGTAGGGATTTCAGTTTCAGGATTAGGTGTTCCCCTCACCAGTGTTGTTTGATAGACAGGAAAAGGTATCTTCTCCAAGCCCATCCACTGGAGRAGCTTCCACTTTTCATAAATAAAAAATATTTGGCTCAGGAGCAAGCATCTGAGTGTCCCTGATCCTGGAGMAGTGCTCAAACCCACACAGAAAACATCTCTTGGAGAAGCACAAGCAATTTATGTGGCCAGCCCCATTTAAGGAGACCCATCACAGAGCAGCTGATGGAGTGGTGTCAGGGGAATCCCTCCYGGAGTGAGAAACCAGATCAAGCCAATGAAGGGTTTAAATCTGTTTCTCCAATAACCCCAATGTGAAAAACAGGCACCAGGCTACCACCTAGCCCAGAACAAACTTGTTCTTTTCCCTATTTGGAGAATGCTCTTAGAGTTCTTCATGCCAGAGCAGCATGGGAACATTACCCAGCCAACTCTGCTGCCTAAATTTGTTCTTGAAAATGGCAACTAGTTGCACTTAGATTTCCTTAGACAAATTTGAAACCAGTTTGGCAAAATGATAAATCTTGCATTATCTTGCAATAATTACAGCTAATGCATTAAAGCTAACCCAAAAATGCAGGTCATTTATTTGTGATAACTCCTCTTTTGGGCAAGGAGTTTTCTATGTCTGGCACAGTTTTCATTTAGGTGGAAAAGTAAGTTGCTTAACTTGTTTAAATTAATGACATGGAGRAAGAAAGTAATCAGTGCAAGTCCACATTGGGAAGGAATCTTGTGGAACTGAAAGTCTTCTGTGGCAGCAGAAGCAAAAGATCACCTGCAAGCTTCACAAACCCCTAAACTCAGCTAGTCTGTGTTTATTATGGGGAAAGGCATGATAAATTTGTTATTGAAGTGCTTGTGGAGGCTGATCTGTGTCAGCAGACACTGCCATATGTGGCTGGCTGCCCTGTCATTTCCTACAGAGATGCTCACAAGTCTCTGAATGACACTCAGGGAATTGCTCAGGAGAGCATCACACGTGTCCCATTAATTCCAAGGGGAGACGTGTCACTGCACTGCACTTCTTTAGAAATTTTCCATCATTACTTACATTGTCTAGGCATTTTGCATTTTCAATGAGTGATGAACGCAGAAGTAGAATAAAACCTGATTATGATTAATATCTGAGCTTGCAGAATGTTTTAAGAAGTCAGTTTTACTTGAAGGAAGGAAAGAAACTGCCAAAGGCAGCCATGGTTTGGATGAAGAGTAGGTTATGTACCTACTTATATCAGGTGAAATTCCCTTCTAGCATTGCTCTGGGAGGAAGGTTGGTTTAAGAGGTTGGTTTGTTGACTCATTGTCAGGATATTACAGTATTTGTATGATGGACCCAGAAACCTACACCCTGGAGGGACAGGAGTACTTTCCTAGTTCAGGGGTTCTGCAGCCAGAGGGAAGCACTGAACAGYTGACACAGAAATSAAAYCATTGGACTCCATTTCTCTGAGAAYMWGGAAAGGCAAATMCRCTGGAAAATATGGGCCAGTGGATTTAAGTAAGTGGAAAACAATGAMAATATTTTAGACTTGGTTTAAAGACACTTGCCAAGCTGTTTTAGTTTAAAAAGAGAAAGCAGCCACTTTAGCTCATTATCGTAACAAGCCAGGCTGTCTGGCCATGCTCCCTTCATGCAGCACCTCACACTAGTCTTTACTACTGTTATTATTAACTTCTCTAAAGATATTTTTYRGGAAAAAAAATCYCAACTACCAGAACAYTTWAAAAGTATTAATTACTGCTTTTGATCAGAAAAAAAAAGGTGGTGTTTAAATGATCTGTTATTCCATATGTGCTTTGAAAGGTGTTGATGTGAGTTAACCAATGTGTTTTGAAAGTACCACTATTTATTTTCTCGGTCCACATATGTCCTGTGGGAATTAATGAAAAAGAAAGGTAGAATCCCCAGATACTGAAATATAAGCCAATGGATGCTGATAGATCTAGTGGTCCCTATGAGACCACTGTTGACCACACTGGCTGTGTATGGCTTAAGCTTCCTTCTACAYTGAGATTGTGGTGAAAAACAGGGTCTGTGATGTGCTGAGCTAAATAATGTCAGGGAAACTGCAGCCTTTTTTTTTTGGAGACCAGCACCCAGCATTTGCAGTAACCAGGTTGTTCATTTAACATGTACTGGCTTACTAAGTAAAGTAAATTAAAGGCTGAGGTGGCAACAACGATAAGCAGCAAATTTGTTTGTTCAGTAGGGAGCTGAAACGTGTCGGCTCATGCTTTGATCAAGTTAAATTGAGAGGTTTCAAAGTACACACAGGAAATGCTCCAACAGATTAACTTTGTCCCTGGAGGTTCGTCCCAGTCACTTTTCAGCCTTCTGCACTCTGTTATCTGTTTCAGCAATTCCGTAACTTTAACCTCAGAGAATCCACAGAGAAAAGTGACAGTGTTAAAGGTCAAGGGTTGACTTCTAGGGTGATGGGCATGAAGTCTTGGTCTTAAGGGACAGGCTATTGGGCAGTTTTTGGTTCTTTACAAAAAGGAAGGGGGGAAAAAGGAGAGGAAATGGAAAATTAAGTGGTTTTTAAAATAATTTGCTTTAAATGCGGTTAAGGTGGTAAATCATTACTGCAAATCAGTATCCCCACACACTGTGGAGATCAGTACATTGAAGCCTGGCTGCTGAAAGACYAGAGCCTCAAACTCAATTGACTTCAGTTCAAAG
This sequence comes from Alauda arvensis, assembly GCA_902810485.1. Taxonomy (NCBI): domain Eukaryota; kingdom Metazoa; phylum Chordata; class Aves; order Passeriformes; family Alaudidae; genus Alauda; species Alauda arvensis. The sequence continues at coordinate 92,660 of CADDXX010000297.1, forward strand.
AAGGAAACAGCTTTCCCTCAAATGCTCCCCATGGACAGGTGTTTATAAATAAACACTTTTCCTAAAAGTGGGTTTTCCTCTGTCTGAAATGGTGCCTTTTCTCACTGCAGCCAAACTCTCTGTGAGCAGGCTCTTTTCACAAAGCTTGTGGGAACTTGATTTTCTTTGAGAGATCAATGGGTTGAAATTTGTCAATAGGTTCAAAAGATTTCGGGGGTGTGGAAGTGACGAAGATACAAGCGCACGCAGCAGGATTGCATAAGCCTCATTTCTGCAGGAATCAGGAAAAAAAGTTGCAGCAATATAAAAATAAATAACTGAGCAGGCATAATTCCTAAAAAAATGCCAGTAGCCAGCCAAGACTTCATTTTTGCTGAGGGCAAAAGGAAAGGGGGTAGCTATCGTTTTCCTCAGTGTTTAAGTATTTTAGCCTGTGACATCTGTTTTTGAGAAGTGAGGACATTTCACAGATGAAAAAACACTTCTCTCTGAAAGAAGGAACACTGAATCTTCTTAACCTATCAGGGAGCAATAAAATCTCCTGAAATTGGTAGATGAGATAGCGTTTTTTCTGTTGCTAATAATGATGTTCAGCAGCACAGATCTGTTCATGGAACTCAGTGCTACTGTTGCTGTCTCTCATCCATTGCAGTGTTTAAAGCTGGCAAGTTATTTCACTGTTAGAGGTATCAATGCAAACACAACTGTACAGACAGAGGTACCTGCATGATGAAACAGTCCCCATGGCCATAACACTTCTGAGTGTCCAAGCCTGACCTAAAGGGACCTAACTGGCAAAATCCCACTCTAGTTACTAAATCTGAATTAACTACCAGCACAGCTAGTGCACAGCATCTCAAGKGGAATTCAGAAGATAATGTCTATAAAATCCCTTGCAAAATAAATTGGCTGAGATGGGTTGCTAATATATTAGAAAAWTTTCTAATATATTGAAAAACCCCATAATACTCTTAAGAATATTGAAGGCGGAAATTTTGCAGTATTGAAGAACATAATCATTTCTTATTTTATTGATGACCTATGGCATTACAGAATCTGAGAGTTATTTTCTCATCAATACAGGACCAGCTAGAAAATCCTGCTGCTTGGCAGAGCACAACCCCTAACCCAGGGAAGTGACCTATTGACTGAAAAACAACAGCAAATCTAAATGGTCTGCTAGCCCAGTTAATTTGTTCTGTTTTATTTCCCTGCTGCTGGAATGAAATGTTAGAAGCTTCAGGCATAATATCAGAATAACAAAAATACCTGCTTTTCCCCATTTTCAGTTTAACTTTGTGTATAAACAGCATTGTCTTCCTATGTATCTTCTAGACTTTGAATCCTGTCACTTGTAAGTTCTTTTCCTTTAAAGAACACGTGAACAAACAAAAAATTTCCCGTCTCTGTGACAACTTGGGACACTGACCATGGCTGCTGCTGATGTGCAATGGCATGAAGAACTTGGTTAAAATTCAAAAGGGTTGCTGCACATTTCCTCTCCTATTTAGCATCTTTATTTGCACTCCTCTCTGCACAGCCTTCTAGACAATCCTTTCGTGCTTATGGTTTTCCTGACCCCTTCATTATCCTACATTAWCTTCTTGTTAAAGACTTTCCTGCTGGAAAACCTAGAAACTTTCTTCCTTCCCCCAGTGAATCTTAACTTAGAAAGAACAGTTATAGCAATAATTCAATTTAGGGAAGGAAAAAATAAGACAGCTGCTCAGCCATGCTATTCAGCACTGATTTTTTTTTTTTTAATTTTCTTTTCAACCTTCTTGAGTTTTTCACATTTTTCTAGGACTGAAAGCTGTATGGGGCAGAAATTTTTGTTGAAAACACATAATACTATTTATTCATGAAAAAGCAGTTCTAAATTCAAACAAAAATAAACCATAACCTGAAAACTTTTTTTTTTTATAGCTAGCAACCACTCCAGACAATTCAGYATAATTTTGACTGTAGTGCACAAGCTTAGCTTTTTGCTTGAGATACTCCCCAAATAAACTTTCCTACAGTATTTCCAGCCTTTAAAAAAAGAGCCAGAGACAAAAAATAATAATAATAAAAAAAAAATCTTCCAAGTCTGCTGCACTGAAGCAGGAGGTCAAAGTGCTCACACAAAYTGGTAAAGAAGTCATGTTTTATCAGTGACACTGCAATTACAGACGTTGGATTTCTGTTCGTGGGACAAGGTCCTCTCATTGATGGAGAACCCACCGGGCATGGAAAGAAAGGGATCTTTGTGTGAGGAGCAGCAGCAGCACATGACAGGCATCCTTGTGACCGGCTGCCTGACGCAGCCCAGGCTGCCCGGGCTCGGGCTCTCCCTGCTCTCTCTGTGTTCCACCCCCATGGCTGGAGTCTGCTCAGCTCTCCACAAAAACACCCCAACCAGACCAAAATCCAAAGCCACGGCAACAGCCTTTGAAAGAGGTGGCTGTGCTCACGGGGAAAATAAATAAATCAGGAAAGAACAAACTGCATCCCCCTGGGCAGAGCTTGGCCTGGCTGTTCCCTGAACAAGCTTGTTTCTAGATTGCAGCAGGTATCTTTCCCAGAACTGAAGGGTTCTCCAAGGGAGTGATTTCCCTTTTTTTTTTTTTTCCCCTCAGGCATTTCAATGGGAAAGTTAAAAATAAATGAAACGAATCAATGCCTTTTGGCTGCTGCTGTTTCAGCTGATGCCTCCTYTAGCAAAACACAAGCTTGATATGGTGCCTGAGAGCTCTTCACAAGAGAAAATGGGCTTCTCCACACAAGATTTTACTACTGCAGCCTTCCATCCTTATGACTTTGAGTAATGTTTTGCTTCTGAATGTTTATGCTTCCCAGCTATGAGTGAATATATGAAATAGCTCTTCTGTACAGTGGGAAGCAACCCAACGAGCCTGAGCTACACAAGGGCACTGGAGGAGTTTACAAATGTGTGGAGAGAGTGTGAGGAGCAGCCCAGGGGACATCCTCTCACAGGAGTCCTCTGACAGAGCTGGGACAGCACTGTGCCTGGAGTGGAGCAGACAACCAACCTGAGCAAAAAAAGGAGTATCCTAATCTCCAGTTGAATACAGGTACCCAAATCTCTGTGGTCTTGCTAGGTCTCAGGGAAAATCCGTAGGCAAAAGAAGGCAAGCTTGGCTGATCTGGGTTTTACAGGGCCAGTCTTAGCTTAATTAGGCAGCACAGGAAGTGGATGATGGAGAAATAAATAACATGTTCAACCAATACAGAGCTGGGGAAGAAAAAAATCTCCATACAGTTAAAATTTTGTTAAACTCTTGCTTTTATCTGCTGAGAGAGGCACTTATTGGTTGGGGACAAAACAATATTAATGGAGACTGAAGGAGCTGATGATGAATTTTTGCGAACAGGGTCCAACCCCAACATTATAATTCCATTCAGCTCTTGTAGGCAGTGAAAGTTTAGTTCTACCTCCAAGGCAGAAGCTAAAAGAGGGGCTGGAAAGGTGAATTGCTCCATTAGGTACAGACTGGAGRAAAAGCTACTGTGTGTATGAACTGAGCAGCCACTAGGGAATGTCAGGGTGAACATCACATTTAACAGTGATCCTAAAAAAAAGCAAATAATTATCTGAAGAAAGCAAATGGCAGCATAATGTTTTGAAAGTCCTGTCATCCTAAATATTTTCCTACGGCAAAAGTACATTAATAAAAAGCCCCCTACCATCAGAGATCACCTAAGGATGGATTCAATACTGCCCTTGGGCATTTCCCAGGAAGCCAGAATACGTTTTGGATGGTAGTCTGGACTAAGAGGATTTACAAAGTAGACATTTTAGTAAAAAGAGAATCAGATGAAATCTACAGCCAGAGTCTGCTGCTCCACTGGTCAAGGTGAGGGTACAAATCCAGCATTCCACAAAATTTATCTCACTGGCCAAAATCTAGTCTGAGRGCACTCAAGAAGTCTGTGAAGTGGACTGTGTATGGATAGCACTCCACAAAGGATGCAGCCCTTAACAGCCTGYTTGCAAAACAGCAGCAGATGACAAGAGCAGGGCAGGGAGCACAGCTCATCATGCAAGAGATTGAGCACGTAGCACAGGTAGCACAGCAGAGACTGGAGAGGTAAAACCTCTGCCCTGTGGCCTCCAAGACCAGTGCACCAGTGACACGGTGACACAGTGCCAGCACAGCACACCCACACAAGGACACCAAAGCAGTCTGGCCTTCTTAGCATGAGGGGATCACAGAACTGGCTCAGAAGAGAGGCCACTTGACTACTGCTCTGTCCAGGAACACCAGGGCCAGTGGGGTCCACTGGAGGAGGCACTTGGGGCTGGAGAGGGAGGCACCAGGACTAACACCAAAGGGGCTGTARTCACCATGAACACCCTCCAGACTGGATGTCCCTCAAAGGGTTTTAACTTCCTTTGAGTTCATGCCTGTTGGCTAGAGAGGAAAGGATGTTGTGCCCAGTAGTACCCTGCCATGCTGGTCAGGCATGGCTGCTGGGCTGGGTTCCTCTTCCTACAGTGCTCAAAGCTGCCGGACACAGGGGGACTGACACCCATCTCCTCACCAGGATACCCTGCCTGACCATCMTCAGGTGGCCACTGTCTCCTTCTCCTCAACACTGCCTGCCCAGCTTTCCAATSCCAGGGCTTGGCCAGGCAGTGTCCAGGGCGTGGGGCCAGCCTGTCTTCTCTGGTCCATACCCAGCTGTGGGGTGTCCTTCCACTTCCCTCCAAAACCCCACAGTGGTCTAGCAGACAGGGAAAGCAGCATGAGGCTGCCCCAGGCTCCCTGGCCCTTCAAGAGGAAGGCGGCAGGCTCTCTTACACCATCCTTCAATAATTTACTAGACAGGCACTAACAGCTTCCCCCTCTGTTGCAACAAGCAAGTCAAAAACAGTAGAGCAGAAGCATCCATCTCTGACATTCCTGCAGGTTTTCTGTAATGGATCACTTTTGATTAATTAGTGAAACAAGTTGGAAACAGCCTGCAGGCACTTGGTGTGTGCTTGTGTCTCAAACTGGAACAGGAAACTAAATCTCTCTCTATAAAACATGAACATAAAAACTYTGCCCTTATTGTTTCCACTTTCACAGGGGTCCTCCTTTCTCTGCTATCCATGTAGAAAAGAAAAAAAAATCTAAAACATCTTTTCTATTGTACTAGAGCTAAAAATAAAAAAAAAAAATTGTTTTGCTCACCTTTCCCTCTCTCACCTGTGAGCACACAGCCATTRCTTGACAAAATGTAGCAAAAACACACAGCATGGCTTTTCTCCTGCAGGTTTGCTGTCTAGAGTTTCCTCAGTTAAAAACTGAGCCAGGGACTGGCTTCCTACAGCTGGTTACCTGTTCAACACTTGAAGCACAGCTCATSTTTGACAGAGACCCCCTATGCTGAATGTGTTACTAGTCCCAGCCTGCATGGGCTACACCAGCTCTGGAGTCTCTTCAACAGCACCACACACTGGGAAGAAAATATCTCAAGATGCTCACTCAGAGAATTTTTGTTAATTTTATTATATGGTGCCCAAACTACCGTACAAAAATTTTAAAAGGTTAAAGACCACAACTTTTTCCTTTTTTTTTTTTTTTTTCTTGAGGAATTAGTCTGGGGCCTTGCACGCTTTCCCACGCTGGCAGATTGCGGGTTATAAATGCGTGGGAGTAATGCAGTTTCGATCAGTCAGGTAGGCTGGGTTTCTGTTAGCTGCCTGCATACCTTTGAGCCCTATCAGCACACAGTGATCAGTGGAATTCCTGGCATTTTTGTCATAGCATCAGAGGCAGTACTTTACAGAGTAAATACCAATGACCTGCTGTTCTGTCAGGGCTCTGTACTTACCTTTTATTTTCAAGTCAAAGGTTAGGCCTATTTATGTAAATCCTCAGCCATGGGCCAAGTAATCTGACCTCCTGGTTTTCATTCTCCTAATTGTCTCAGGTATTTTTCTTGAAAAGTTTGGTCAGTTAAAGCTAGGGATCTTTTTTTAAGGCGCCTTTGAAGGGCTCTAGGGGCTTTCTTAGCCCACCCAGTTTGCAAAGTGGAAACATCAGTGACCTGATGCCCTGGGCACTTATTTAAAATTCATTACCAGGAAATAAGGTTTTGATATATAGCCCCTCTATGGTGAAGAATATCTTAGGGAACATATGCATGCCATTCTTTACTTTGGATTATGTGATCTCTGAAGCCACATAGAGAGGCAATAATAAATTATATTCCTGTTTGCCCTTCATTTCTAATAAGAACGTTATTCAGCTGTAGATAGTTTTGACTTCCCACATGCTGGCCACTGCTTACAATTCCTTTGTTACTTCACGCTTGGCCGTGCCATTTTATTCATAAAAGGGTGTCCGAAGCAGTATAACAAGAAAAAGAAATTTACTGATTTTTTCCAAGCCTTTTCTCTGAGAYTCAGCCCTGCTTGTATTCTAAGATGAAAAAGCAAGATGAATATCCTCTGAATAAGAGAGAAATACAGCCAGTTTACTCATACATAGATGAGTACAGCTACTCTAGATTTTCTCCCATCACCCCTGGCCACAGAAGCTACACACCAAAAGCATCCATAGATAGCTCTTTAGTAGGAGTAATTCTGTCTCCTCTTCAGGTATATTAAAACTAGAAACACTTATCAGGTCACTGCTTTCACTTCTGACCATGGCTAAAACACATAAAATACATGCTATTCCATTTCAGTATTTATTTTTTCCCTAGTCTTCCTCGTGTTAAGTGTAACTTTGAGGTATGTGCTGGAAAAGAATAAWTRATATAAGAATAATATGTTCTTTAAMTGGTGCTGATACCAGAGYTCASACTACCATCTGAAAGCTGCAGCTCTAAACTGGAATTTGGCTCCTGCRTTTTAGATCTGTGGGGACTGAAAGYACAATCAGAGAGCYGRAGTTTCAACATCTGGGGCACTCATTATGCAGCCTATTCTCCAGGTGTATTCCTTTTAATTATTGGAATAGTCACTTGTCTGCTCCTGGTGAAAAAAAAAAAGGGGGATTATAGGAAACCAGGCTAAGTGAAAAGCACCATTTACATTCTTCRCTGCTATGTGCTACTGCTTTGAATTACAATGTTCATTTTTTCAACCTTTAGGTAACTACAGCCTCATTCTGCAGGGGAAAAAATTCATGCATCCCATACCCAGCAACAGAGGAACACTAAGGAAATGTTAAGGAAGGAAGGTCAAGTCCCTCCACCTGAAGCCATTAGTAGTTAAAACACATAARCTGGGAGAGAGTTAGCAGAAATTGCTACAGCAAAGTGATGAGCAATGGAGGCATAAAATAATGACAATGATTGGCAAATGGAAAGAGAAGTAAAACTGTCAAAAAAAGGTGAAATTACAGTCAGGCTCTCAGGCCTTCACAAAATGTGGAACCCACACTTACGAGAGAAACTGTACATTGGGACTTTTCCCCACCTCTCCTGATTTCACAGGCCACTTCCCATGCTCAGCCACAATTGCTCAATGTCTCTGCAGCAACTGCAACTGTTACTTACATGCCAAATTTTGAAAAGTCTTTGACTTTCTTTGAACTGAAGGAGATGTCGTTCTTTAGTAAGGCAAGTTCCTAGGGGACACTGYCTGGGACCATGCTCTGAAGCCCTGTTCTCCACCAGTTATACCAAAATGCACATTTCTGTTGATACTTCTGGGCCCCGTAAAGAAGATGGGACCAAATCATTACCATCTTGAGGTCTATTTCTGTTCATACAGAAATATGATATCTTCCTAATAAATAAAATAATATCTTCCTAATATTAAATGGATGTGACTGCATAGCCTGCCTATGCCCAGAGGACGAGTGAAGATCTTAGCATCTTAGAACCAACCCATTTTTCTTCCCAAGCTGTGCCCAAAACAAGTCAGCATTACCTCAGTTACATGGCAGGGAGTGTTTGTACCTCTCTATATGTCCCTGTTGCCTTGACCTGAGAAGGTGACATCAGGGTGGTGAGATTTAAGCCTTCCAAGTTGGGAACCCACAGAATTTCACAGACCCAAATGGACACATGSTGATGAGTGCAAGAGTCCATTTAAAGAGTCCACAGTCAGGTAAATGTGGATATAAAATATCAAAGGGGACTGAAGGTCTACAAGTGGATGCAGTGGAGCAGGAGGAAGGGTGAATTGCTGTAAGTTGAGGTTCCCCAAGAGCTCAACCAATCCACCTCCTGCAATTTTCTTCTCACCCCAGCCACRAATTCCAGCAAGATGTTATGTGCCGGTACCAGGCTTTGCTATGACCCTGCTATGAGCTGGTTCAGGATGTCAAATCAGGTAAAAAGTAACTCTGCAGGAAAAAGCTGAGGCCTTTAAGAAGTTTAGCTCCCTGAACTTGCTCATGACATGACCATGCAAATATCAGAGCTGGCAAGAAGAGAGGGAGCAAGGTGCAGGACCAAAGCTCTGACTTGGACCTGAATCAATTTGGACATGAGCCCTTAAACAAGGAGCTAAACTAGTCTGTATAACGTCACAAGCATGAAATAATCCCCAAACTGCTGCTCACATTCCTGTTTACACAGCAATCCCCTGCTTCAAAAGAGTGCACGAGGACACATCTTTCTGAGGCAACAAACGTTTTTCTTCCACACAGAATAAACCCATTCCRCACACTGCTCAAACACAACCTGCTTGACCCTTAATTTTTCTACTGGGCCCCTAACCAGATACAAAACTGAACTCTGAGGGCTCTTCAGCAGGGCTTGAACAGCTGACCAGATCTCTGCCAGCCTTYACAGGCTTGTTGAAAGACAAAAAGAGCATTCCAGTTCAGCTCAGTTGGGYTTGCTAAACCACAGCATTCCCAACCAAATCCAGCAGGTTTTGACTCAGCGCTATTGTTCTTAGGCACATGGTAGACACAACTTACACGCTTCCCATTTTGTTGTTTTGTTTTGTTCTAAAGCRTTGCCTCTCATTCCTCTCTAATTCCTGGCAGTGTTTCATGGGATTTTGTGCTTTAAACACACAGCTCTCAGAACCAACAATTCTTCTGCAGATATTTCCCCTCTGTTGCTGTCCCTTTTCTCTTTAGAGACAGAACGATCCTATATCACTTTTGACTAAAAGATATGTGATCCTTGACAGCATCTTGGCCTTACTCCATAAAAGCRCACTGTTTTATTCACTGTCCATGTAAGCCTGCCTGGGTGTTATAGATAAAGATATAAGGCATTTTCTACTGATATTTAACATTAAAAATTTTTAATGTACTTCCATTCATTCTACATTCCACCTTCCATTCTAATGTCCACCTTCATTCTRYAAGTTAACTGGTGCTTTCCTACTCACTCTTTCTGAAGGCTTCTGATTTTGTGGTTTGCAAAGCCAGCTGTGCGCTTGGTGCATGCACCACCTACCTGCACTGACAGGGGGTATCCTGTTTAAAACACCATCATGACCCTTGGTGCTTTACATGGCGTTGTGACAGCACCAGTTTTGTCCTCTTGGCCAAAGGCACAGGARGACATACCCCATGTCCTGCTGCTGCCATTTTACTTGCTTCCCAAGCAACATTTTGTCCACTTCTCAAACGCAGACCAGACCCCACAGTTACAGGGGTAATCAATATACATCAATATAGCCTTGGGATCCTCATTACTGCAACCTAAAGAGCGCTGCCTCAGAGCCCGGTAGGGCACAGATGAGACACAGGCCTGGTTCCATCATGTCCCTGCCTGGGCACTGTGAGGCCTGCTCCCATCATGGCTCCTGCCTGGGCACTGCAGGGCCTGATCCCATCATGGCCCCTACCTGGGCACTGTGAGGCCTGCTCCCATCATGGCCCCTGCCTGGGCACTGTGGAGCCTGGTCCCATCACAGCCCCTGGCTGGACACTGTGAGGCCTGGTCCCATCATGGCCCCTGGTTGGGCACTGTGAGGCCTGCTCCCATCATGGCCCCTGGCTGGACACTGTGGGGCTGGTCCCCATCATGGCCCCTGGCTGGGCACTGTGAGGCCTGGTCCCATCATGGCCCCTGCCTGGGCACTGTGGAGCCTGGTCCCCATCATGGCCCCTGGCTGGACACTGTGAGGCCTGATCCCATCATGGCCCCTGGTTGGGCACTGTGAGGCCTGGTCCCATCATGGCCCCTGGCTGGGCATTGCAGGGCTGGTCCCATCATGGCCCTGCCTGGGCACTGTGGGGCTGGTCCCCATCATGGCCCCTGGCTGGGCACTGTGGGGCCTGCTCCCATCATGGCCCCTGGCTGGACACTGTGGGGCCTGCTCCCATCATGGCCCCTGGCTGGGCATTGCAGGGCTGGTCCCCACCATGGCCCCTGGCTGGGCACTGCTCCCACAGCCATGCCAGCCGGTGTTTGCTGCTCCACAGCTCCTTCCTTGTCCTTCCCTTCTCCAGGCAGGCAGGGTACACCTGGCATGGTGCAAACTGGCCTGTCCACACGAGCAGCTGTAGCCAGGGGCCATGTCTGTGTGGTGCAGGGCAATTCATCCTGCAATGCACAAACAGCCCTTGTGTCCAGGAGAAACATCTCCCCTCAGAGAAGGYGTGAGGACAGCTTGAGTGGAAATACCTGTGCAAGCCTGCATRGCTGCCTTAATCCTGTGGCACAGCCTCTCTCAGTTCTTGGTCTGAACACCCTCCCAACATCCACGTGCCTTTACTCTCTTTCACTCTCTGCCAGKGGCCTCAACAACCAGTCTGGGCTCYGACCAGAAGTTCACACACAGGAGAACTGGAATGGTTTCCAGCCCTGTCCTCACATTGCTCGGCTGGCGTGTGAAATGAGGCTTCATTCTCAGGGGAGATATTTGGGTCACAGTCAGGGATGGAGTGACCTACTTCAATATCCTTGGGAATTACTTTTACTCTCCATTTCTGACTCAAGAGCCATGCCCAGACAGATGTATTACCACAATATTGCAACTGTCCCAGTGAAAGCTGCCAGCCCTGACTGATCTTGGCATCACTCCTAATACCCCTGGAACCATTCACCCCCCTTGGCTGCTCTGCTGGCACGGGAATAGACAGAGCATCWCGGCAAACCTCACCAAGCCATCCTTGCCCTTTGGATCAGCCCATTACAGAGGGATGTTTCRGCATATGCAATGCAATTATGTCAATATCAAGACACAGCGGATTTCTCTCCAACACAATTTCATCAAATCAAGGAAAATGTCCTAATTCCTACAGCAGTGAGTTGTCTCCCTTCCCCCTCAGATAGAGCATTAACCTTCTCAGCAACCCACTCACAGGATTGCTGATAGCTACTAATTAAAAAGGTTTTTAACTGACTGTAAAACTGGACTGAGTGAGATGATGAATATCACTGCTATAGATACGAATTTTAATTTGGATTTCTGAAATAGGCAATTACAGTTTTAATATATATATATGTATGTATGTATGTATGTATGTATGTATGTATATATGTATACATACATATATACACAGATATCCTTACCTATATGTTTTTGTATATTACACAGAGCATGGCCCTCCCATGGGTGGGTATGAAGAAGAAGGCAAAGCTTGTGAATTCAAATTTCATGTGCCAAGTGTAAAATAAAGAATTTTTAATCCCTTCAAAATGCTCTTCCCACAAAGTAGGAAGAAGTCTGTTTTCCAGGATTTGCCTGACTCTGCCAAAGGGTGATTTCTTCCCTCCTGTCCTCTATGGACAAGATCACAGCTCTGGACCCTCTCAGCTGAGACATYTTAGTTGAAAGTAGCTGTAGTTTTGAAGCTCAGAGCCAGAGGTAATAAGTCTCTGAAAAGAGGAGCTAGTGTTAAGTCTCACTGGATGACTCAGGACATTTCAGCTTTCTCCTAAAGAGCTTTGGATTTAATCTGTTCATGTTTTCACACCCAGAAATGAAGCAGATTCAGCAGCTGAAGTCTTGTCTGGATGGCTGCAAAAAATGATTGAAATGCAACTTGAGTGAACCCTAGAGGCTCATTATATGGAAGATACCCTCTTCAGTAGCAACTGGAAATATCATGCTTCTGTTACAAAAAATACACAGTCCTTCTTTTTGAAGCCTATTTCCAAAACAATTTTTCAAATAAGAAAAGAGAAATTTTGTGAAAAGAAACTGCAATTCGCTGGGACCTGGCAGAACTAACTGAAGCATTGCACAGACATAATCCATCCTGTTTACAAAGAGACAAAATGTCTCTCCAAAAAACCTTCCTCCATTCGTTTCTACACAAGCATGGTTTACACCCTTACTCTAAGGACTGRGCTTCATTTTCCTGAGATGTTTTTTTGCCTCCTCACAATGGAAGCCCTTCCCATTTGTTGTTCCTGTTCAAAGAAACAAACATATCAAAGATATATATATATTTATTTTTTTTATATTTACTTTCTATCTGGCTATGAATTGATTTAAACTGATTGCCAGAAGCAGGTTTTTGGTTTTCTAAAATCACTCAAATCTTAGTTCATGCAAAATGAGCAAGAGAAGTCAACTGTTCCTCATCATCAGGGTTTTCAGGTAGGAGACAGAAATGTAGATGACTTTCTAAAATCTGGTTTTGATTTTTCCCAGAAGCAAATTAGCTTTCTTTCCTTCTAGCAAAGCAAGGTGTAGAACCATTCYATCACTGGTCTCTTTTTAAAAGGATTTCAACAAGAGATATGAACTGCACCTTCATTTTCAATCTATAGAAACGTTGAGGAAGTGTTTCTTTAGAGGAAAGAGGCGTTAAGAAAAGTTATTGAAATGTGGGAAAATAAATAACTTTTATCCCTCAKGATCAATATCAGCAAAGGTGAGGAGACTGACAGAGGCCTAAATCAGAGGCAGAGCTGAAACTCCCCCTGTTGGCATCTGGTGGGCCATGCCTGAAAACCAACTTCCCTCTGTCTTYACAAACCTTTGGGGATTCATTTCAAATGAACAGGTACAAATCCTCAGTTATTTGCTCCTTAAAGCCAGCCAGGAGAGAAATTAGCCAGATCCTCTGAAATCTGTGCCACTGCTCCTCCCTGTGCCTCGCCAAGCTGTGAGATCTGGAAGTGGAATAAACCCACGGAACAGAGCTGGCTGCTGAGGAGAAGCTGCAAAGTAGGAAGGAAAATTAACCACAGGGTGCAGCTCAGTGAAAAATAAGCATTAGAGGAAAAGGTGCCTCCAGCCATCCTAAGAGTTTGGGGAGAAGGGAGCAGTGCCTGCTCGGTGGAGATGACAGGTAGCAGGCAGTGCTTTTGCTAACAGCCTGTGAATTTATCCTTGGGTTCACAAGGYGGTGATGGCACTATCAGCTGGTTCATCCATCATCAGGAAAAAACCCCACCACAAATAAACAAATTGATCTATGGAGCTGGCCCCAATCCAATGGCAGAAAAAAAAATTTAAAAGTGGAAGAATTACACATGTTAGTMTGGCTATGGGTAGCAAATGAATCCATCATCAAATCCAGCTAATAAGCCCACTCACTTTGTGTCAGGGAAGCCACATATCCTGGAGGGATTCTTCAGGGACTGAGTTTCAGTCATCCTGCCAACTGCATTTGCTGTCATTTGGAGCAAATTCCTGCAGCCCTTTCTCTCTTTTTTGCCTGTCATAATTAACTGTCAGACCATCTTTATGCTCGTGGATCGGGGTTAGCACAGGCAGTGCTGTTTGCCTGCAGACTGAACATATGCTGTGGGTCTTCTTGTTCCCTCCTTTGGAGCTAATGGTTCTTCTAACTCTCAAAATTCAGAGTAATGCATCTGACCATGCCAAGGACAAGGACTAACAAGACTTTTAGCACTGCAGGGCCAATGCAATTGTGAGGAAACAAATCAGCACCTATTCTTCTCTGTGTACTATGACCACCTATATCTGCTAACCTGCTGAGAGTAGAAATATTACTTTTGACACTGATGTCAAAACCAGAGAGATACTGTTTGATGGTTGAATGTCTCTAGCATTGTTTGCCATACAGAAGTGTTTGCTGTTGCAAACATGTTGTAGAAATTCCTGTATAAAAGTCTGCTTTATATAAAATAGCATCGCCATGACATGGCTGAGTGAGGAATTTATGTGATTGTGGAAAGGGCTGGACAGCAGACTTAAAACACGAGAGATCTGTGAGGAGACATCTCACCCCTCTCAAAAAAGCCATGCCCAGTTTATTCTTTGCAAGGAAAGGAGTTTATGGGGCTGGGGTCAAACTCTGTTCCTCAATAAACACTGTCCTTTCCTTTACACAGTCCTACTGACCCAAGTGCAGACTCTCAAGGAGTGGAGTGCTACCCACAATGACTACAGATGGCARGATCTCATTCTGCTGTTTTGACCCTGCAATTCTGCAGTTCCTGCTCTATCTGTGCTATCCTAGCAGGAGGTCTGCTCTGATCTTTCTCTTCTTGTGAAATCATCATCCCAGGAAAAGCTAGCTAGTCATTAAATATTAAGTGAAATTAAACTCATACATGCAGTTGTTCTGACAACTCATTTTAGTGACAGCAGAATTTTGTTCCTGCTTTTCACATAAAAATGTGAAGAGACTACAAGAGTGTTTTAGCACTCCACAGAAAAGCAAATACCATTTTCTGTCTGTTCAACCATGACAGGAAGAGTTAACTGCAGGCACACTGCTCCACAGTGTACTACTTCACAAGCAGGAAGCCAAGTTCAAGCACCCTCTACACCATCACTGAATTCACCAGCACAGTTTTTCACCTCTGTGCAGTGGCCCCGTGGCCTCCCCCCTTCTCAATTCATGTTTGTGACTCAAGTGGAGCACAGACAGGCACCTGGCAGAGCCCTAAGGAGCTCACGCCTCACTCACCTCTACAGCGTTTCTGAACTGGACAAAACCCCCCATGGACCTTGCCCATAGTGCAAATCATATTTAAAACAGTCTTTTAATGATAAATAGTTTTGGGGGGTGCTTTGAGGTCTTTCTAAGCCCTCAGCAAGCACAGGGGTGACAAAGGCACAGGGAAAGAGCAGCGGATGYCAGCAGGGAGTCAGTGTCACAAGTGGGACCACCAGTGGATGGCTGGGACAGGAGGTCCCTGCAGAACAGCCCTTGGCAGCTGGATRTCCTGAGTGTCCTACTGGAGGCCACCTTACAGAGGTGCACTAGAGCATTTGTTAAGTGACCCAGTTTCGGCTCAGAGGCATCAGCAGTGGTTGTCCCAAGATGCTGATGTGTCAGAAGGACGCCATTCACAGCCCTGTGCATCCCCAGTGCCAYCCAGAAAAAGACATAGAGAGTCCACCAAGGACAGCAAGGCTGTGGACAACACTTGCAGCCCACCCTGAGGAGGCTGCTGGTCAGGAGTTTCCTTCCTGGGCAGCAGCTGCAGCTCAGCATGTTGAACCATAACTTGCTCAGACATGAGGTGCTCCTGCAGCCCTGTGATGCTGCTTCCCCAAGAGCAGAAGCTCCAGCAGTTTGGTTTGCTGTGAAGCTCTTCTCTGAGCACAAACACTTCATCCCAGAAGGGGAGCAGCCACAAACAGCTTGAACATGGCTTCACACCCTTGCATGAGCTACACACAGTAACAAATTTCCTTTGAGCATCACTTGCATCCCTACCTGGCTACCACTGGTCTGGCCTTAAGACCAGCTGAGCCTCCACTCACTTTTCTCAAGTGCATTTTCACTGAAATACCTACTTTTGCTTTAGGATTGCTTTGAATGCTAATGTGTGCCTCTTTATTTCTTCAGAACAAACTGTTCGTAATTTCACAGGTTTTGTTCTTTTCTGAACGTGCTATCTGCAAATGGATTAGCTTTACTTTCAGCCTCAAGTGCTTCTGTGCAGGCATTTCAAAGTGAAAGAACTTTGGAAAAACAATTTTCTGGAGTGCTTCAAGAACACAAAAAAATCACATGAAGTGACTTTGAATTATTCCACTGTATTAAATGACTTAAACGCTTAAAGCTGGAATTTTTWAAGGTTTTTCTAACTGTTCAGAGAGAGAAATATATAAAATAATACTCCTTAATGCTTTCACTTGTTCTTTAGTCTCAAATCAAGTTCTCTRAATACTCAAAATGCTATGCTTTATTCATAAAAGGTGAAATTCATTCATTCAGCATAAACCCTTACTCATCAATCAGGGCAACAAGTAGGAAATGGAGGCAAGATAAACTGCACTTTTCAAAATAAGCAGACTAGCAGAGTGATTCAGAGCATTTAAAACTAGGCTCCTGTTCTGAATCATCCTCTAGAGAAGTCTCTCCTTCTCCARTAAGTACAGGGGAGTTTAGGAGGCAAATCTCCTTTGGATGAAATAAGCCACTGTGAATTAACCCTTTCACTCAGACCATCATTTTCTTCACAGATCCATAATGTTCTGCTTCTGGATCCTCTCCTTACTTAGCTTCACAGTGGGGTTAAGCCTTCCCCATTTAGAGGGAATTTTCATTTTCCTGAATGCTGCAATAATCCTTGAAAGATGTGAAACACAATCAGCAGGGRAAAAAAATGCAAACAAAGGAAAAAGTGAGAAGAGCTGAATGAACAATAAAAATATCAGTGCCAAAGGACATTAGTCTTTGTTGTCTGAGGCAACACAACACATGAGGTCTTTCCCTTCTTCCTATTGAAATGAGGAATGAAGAAAACCTGCCTGCAAATATTTATTTATATTTAAAATATATTAGTTTGGCCATATTTGCAGGCAGTATGTATCCACTTTACTGGATCATTCCAGCACCCACATTCCACAGAGCTGTATATTTAACAGTAAAATTCACAATTTGCACTGCTTGGTGTGCTACAAAAGCCATTCAATCAGAGAACAGAAATGATTTGACCACAAATTTGCAACTGTAAATATTTATATCTAAGCATTTGTAAATGATGTGCAGTGCAAGAATAATTGCCAAATCAATTCAAAAGGCAAAACTGAATAAATTAATGCCTCTATGAATTATTCATGTATTTTACCTTCTCATATAGCAAGTTCATTATTTGTCTATGTAACAGTAAGCAGCTAATATGTCTGAGTGCATTTAAAATATCGATTAGTCTTCTGGATACACTATTCAGAGCTTTTAATCAACAGAAGATTTCAATAAATATTAAACTTTCATTTAGGGAAAATATGAGAAATCTTGRTTCTAGGGATAATGCATACTTATTCCAGAGTATAAGGAAAAAGTATTTGCAATTTATCCAAAATACCAAGAGAATTTTCCATAGCTATTTTAGCTCAGATGAGTGTAATAATAAAGTGCTCAAGAATTAATTGGCCAGGAATCTTGCAGATTTGATTGATCTTGGGAAGATCAATCCAAAAGACAGAGCTTGACTGTTCCAAAYAGCTACACACAGTGGAAAGAAGCCATCATTTTCTCTATAGAAAACCTCATGCTTCTCTTGCAAGGAAGAAAAGCCCAAGACACACCTCTTATACCTTGGCAAGTCTGGGAAACCCTGTGAATGGCTTGGAGACAGGAAATGAGAGCAGCTCCTGGAGGGTTTGCTGTTCCATCGTGAGATGGGGCTCAAGGACAGATGAAGCATGCTGGCCTCAGCTCGGCTCCCTTGCCCCATTACCAGGCATATTTGGCTACTGATGCAGAGAAGGTCCAGTCTCTGATCTTATCTTCAGAGGGAGATGGCACTCTGCAGTTAACCCATGCAGAAACCTCAGAAAGCAGRCTGTTGATGACAGAGTCTGGTTTATGAGACCAGACAGTCCAACCTCACAGGTTACTCTGCAGTGTGAGGAGGTGTGTACATCTGCTCTSCTTAGAAGTTTCAAGAACAGAGATATTTCCAGATAAGACCAACTTATCTCTGCAAAGCAGTGAGAAGAGGCTGCAGGGGATCTGCAGACAGACAAGGTGTAGCACCTTCTAGATTTTGAGAGCCCCATTCAGCTATCCTACTTCTCCATGGTTAGCTTCATTTTGATAATGCCCTCAGGAAGGCAAATGAAGCGTTTTTCAATGTGCACTTACCTACAAGCAGTTTGAAGTCATACAGCATTATGCAAGAACTGAAGAAGTRATAGAAATTAAAGGCCACTTCGAGGCTGTCATCTAGCCCAGCCCTTCATGGGCCAGCAATAAATATTAACAGGATATATGTAAAAGAAGTTTGTGAAACTCCTAAGGGAAGAGAGTAACGTTGGGAGGGACCCCAGACTCCTGAGTTAAAAACTCATTCCACTCTTCCATCACACAATCTGTCCTGCCTCCACTGAAAACCACCTGGAATTTCCTTTTGCTGTAAAGCTTTAAACCAAGCTTTGAGCTTAATGGATAGATAAACTATTGTCAAATCTGTGCAATACATGATACACAGGTAAGAAGCTTTTTCTGTTTAAGTGTATATTGGCTAAATAGTATCGTAGAGATAAGGGAAGCACAGGGAAACTAAAGAAGATATCAGTATTTCTGTATTGCTTGTGCTTTAAGAACAGAGAAAATCAGAGTCTGTGCAAGATCCTTTTTAKYTTGGTCCCCACTGCTTTTAATAAARTGCAGAATTCAGATTAATTCAACATAAGAATCATGTGCTCATAATCAATCCATGTCATAAGAATGGATGAAAGCACAAAATGTTACCTTRGCCTGGGTGGATTTCCTTAGACTCCTCCAGACAACGGGAGTCTCAGGAAGACTCCCTGGGATGTCCTCTGCAGCACTTTGTCTCTTTYCATGTAACAATTCACTCTCACAAAGCAAGTCCAGGGAGAGGAGGCACCCCACACTGCACATGGACTTTAGGAGCTGTTACATTAGGCCTCTATCAATTAATTCAAAACAAATTCAGAGRTGTCTTTAGGCTGACTGCCATAAGCCAACCTTCCCAGTTGGATGCTTCACTTTAATAAGAGCCAGCTATAATGAATGAGTTGGCTTTGCAAAAACAATTGGAGCAGCWACACAGAGGATAAATGGCCATCAGACCTAAATGAGGCATTTATCACAGAAGTACTGGCAAAGAACTTTKGAGGCTACCAAACTATTTAAAACTGAACTTCAGCCTAGGGTGACGTTCCCATGTTTTTCAACACCAAGCTGCTGACTAAAACAGTGTTGTTCCCCTCTCATCTAAACCTTCCTGTCCCAYACTGCTGCTTACCCACCTGGCATTTGTACTCTCCTTTCCAAATGTCACAGTCAGTACATGGAACACCCTTTTGTTTATTCACCCATTCATCTCTCTGACAAGTCCTCTATTCATCTCTCTGTCTGACCAAGATAATTTTGAACTCTGATCGTGTCCTCCGGAACATCTTGCAACTCCAATTGAAGTGTCAAATTTTAAAAGCATCTCCTCCATCAGTCAAATTGTTTGTAAAAAACAGAGGTATTTTTGCATCTTATTGTACATCAGAAGTAGCACAATATCTATTAGAAATCTTCCATCTTGATAGCACTGGCTTTGAGGATAATTTCTAGTAATTTGTGAAACTGGCTGTCAGTGATTATCATTTGACATCCCCTTGAGCAAAATAAAAAGAACATGGTCATATGGAGTGCAGACCAGTTGTATTTTTCATGGAGTCTGGAGACCATTCAGGGCAGGAATGTGAGGAATCCCCTGACTGAACTTGATTTGTGAATGTGTTTGAGTTTGCAAATCCCCATTTAAAAAATGGGCCACATTCTGTCATCACTGGCTCAGGGAAGAGCTCTCTCATGGCAAGTGTGAGGAATGGCCAGAGCCAAATGTTTTGCACATTCACTTGAGGAGGAAACAGAGAAAACCTTCAGCTGTTTATTTGAAACTATGAAAGCCCTGCACAGTCACAGAAACAAGACTTCAGGTCACCTGTCAATCACTGGTAATGTATGTTAATGACAAACTACAGATGTAGCATCAGAGCAGACCCTTCACTGGCTTTTTCCAGTCAAGAACATTTTATCCAGGTGACCTTGTCTGGGGGATTAATCACAGTGCAGGTTTCTCCCCCCTCATCTTCAGTGTATASAGCCAAGTGGGAGGCCAGAACCCCAGAGAAGTATTTGAAAAGTGTGGATGTTTGCTAAACCTTTTTTAAGCTCCATTTTTGTTCAAGGGCAAATTACAGCACAGCAAATCTCTGGAGTACTTCCTCATTTTGTTCAGCCTGAGCTTGGCAATACAGTTTCTGGAAACCTGCAGATCCTGATGAATACCAGGAAGGTTTTCAAGTTTCCTATCAGACACCTATTAATTTGATTCAATCCAAGCTTGGGGAAGAGTCTCTAGACAGAAGAGGAGGAGCTGCAGCTGTCACACACGGATTTTCCCACTGGCATGTCCCACACTCTGGGCTAACCCAGGTTCTTGCTGGTCCCATTGGCAAAATGCTCTGTTGGGTGGACAACCAAAATTTTCCCACTCCACAGCTGAAAATGGAGAATATTTCCCACTTGCTTTCCAAGGTGTTTCTTCTGTACACACTGCTATACCTTACTCTTTCCCTCTGAAACATGTCCATGGGGACACCCTTTATGATCACCCTTTATGATCACCTTTCTTTAGGATCTCTCTTCTCTGTATAGTCACATCTTTTAACCTTATGTTTGGGGTTTTTTACCCAAAAATTTCCAGAAAAGATAGGATGATTGGCAAACCCTGACTATCTTTCCAAGAGCAAATTGCTGTAAGGGAGATATCTACTGAAGCAAGTGTGCCTCTGATTTATCACCCCACTCCCTCATTCCTAGTGCTCACTCCTACTACTGAGGCTGTCCGGACCCAGTAATCCCTACAAAGCAAGAGCTTGACCTTTATATTTCCCAATAAAGGATGTGGAAAGCTTTGGTGCAATTTCATCAGATTTTCTTGAAATAGATTATCCAATCCCTACAGACACAACACAAGAACACAAACCACAATGAAAGGTTTTGTTGCTGCAGGTAGATTGCCAGTTAATAATGGGTGCATGCACACAGATAACTGAGCCAAAGCTGAGATTGTTTGATTAACCATTAATTTTTAGAGTCTCTGGAAAGCAGTTTCAAAATCACTAAGAATCACAACACTGATTTGAAAAGGAATCAGAACAAAAGTCTTGCTATCACCATGGATACAACAGATGGGGACTCAGCATTTAAGCAAAAAACCTGGAACTTCATACTTACACTGTTGGGCAAAGCAGATCACTTAATATTAATATTTAGAATATGTCCTGCTTATAAATAAAATTATAATCAACATGCAAAGCAAATGTTGATTTTTTTTTTGGTAGGAGGACAAGCATTCATCATTTATTACTTCATTTTTCTGCTTGTGTACTGCCTATGACATCAACACAACTCAGCACAACAGTGAGGTAAGCTGATAGTGGTGTTTCAAATGCAAGATAACATGTGATACTTTAAACTGTTTGAGAATATATATATTTATATATAAAGATAATTTATATTTTTATATATGTGATTTTCCTGTATTCCCATCAAGCCTGGATCAGCCCAATCAACACTCTGATTTAACACAAACATTATTCATTAACTTTGTTAGGATCCAGATTATAAAAATATTCAAACACTTTACTCACAGAGATTTTGGTGAGCTTTAGGTATTTGAATGCCTTTATTGATGYGGATCCCTGACTTTGGTTTACTGGCAGTGATGGATCAAAACCAGTGGAATGCTGATGGGGATTTGGTCTGGTTCCAGCCTCAGCACTCCTCACGACTCCGTTACCATTTTTCACTCACTGACACCTCCAGAGCCTGGTGGAAGATCTCAGCTGCAAGAGCCAGTGCAGCTACAGACACACAGTGCTAATTGYAGAGAGCAGGCACAGCTGAAGGGGGTAGGAATGCTTTTTTTCTGATGCCTTCATGAAAAATTTCTTAAAAATAGCATCAAATGCCCGCTGAACTGATGAACGCATCAGACTGAACTAAAGATTCATCAGCCCAGAGTTCTGTCTTGGACAGTGACCACACAGCCAGAGAAAGATGTAAGGACATGGTAAACATGGCATGGATTTAATTCAACACACTTGCCCAGTTTCTAGTGATTTCTTAAACTACAAACAGCTTTTGCTGATACTTCTTGACAAGGTCTTCTTCTATGATGTCTCCCAGTGCCTTCTGAGCATTGAATTAACGTTGTGCCCTGTGACAGAGAATGTCACACTTCATCATGACATGGGATTCAAATCTTTATGAAAATATTKGGCTTAAATGATGCTTCT
This sequence comes from Alauda arvensis, assembly GCA_902810485.1. Lineage (NCBI taxonomy): Eukaryota > Metazoa > Chordata > Aves > Passeriformes > Alaudidae > Alauda > Alauda arvensis. The sequence goes on from CADDXX010000297.1 coordinate 114,729, forward strand.
ACTTTCCTCAGGTTGACAGCCCTCTCAATTCCAACATGATTTTTCATGACCAGATTCTAATAGGAATATTTAGCAATTGCACATCACAAACATAYAGACTTCATAGAGTCCCAGGATGTTTGGCTTGCTTGGGTTTTCAAGATCATCCAGTCCAGCCCTCTTTCAATCCTCTTTCAAWTGCCTTTCAATTTAGACACCTGCAATCAAGGGCTAAGTCCATCTGCCCAGATGTGTTCAGACAATTGCAAGCAATTCTAGCCCAGAAGCTGGGGTAGCTACATTTGTTCAGCACAGTATTACAGATAAAAAGTCCTTTTCTGCCTCCTTTCCTCCCCATAAAATTTCACCTGGGACTCAAAAATAACCTTCCAGATAACAGAAATTGGTACATTGCCACAAAATGTTTCCACTTCAGCAAGCTAGCATTTCTGGCATAAAAACAACCCCAAACCTATTTAGTGAGGAATTTCAAAGAAGCTGTAATGAATTACTTAACTAGGCTCCCCAGGCCTTGCTCGTGGTTCAGTAAATGTGCTGATCTCTGCCTGATGGCATTTGGCTTAGTTTTTGTATCCCTGAAAAATAAACAGAAGGTTTGCCAGTGGCTTTGGTGAGAACAGATTGATGCTATAAAGAAATCAAGACAATTTCCTTCTGGAAACCGGTAGTTTTCTGTTAATAGAGGAATCCAGAGGAAGAGAAAGCAGCATGACCTGTGGAAAGATTTCATTATCTCAAAGCATCCAGCCTTTTGAAAAGGAGGACGTGTAATTAAAATGCAGAGATTGAAAAAAAAAATAAAAATCTCAGAGTGTGCACAGTAGGAGCCCTGGAAGCAGCTTCCATGGGCCAGGAGAGGAAGGCAGGGAAATGGCAATGGGCACTGAGCCACAAAAGTCCTCTCAAAGGTGGAAAGTGAGGGCTGAGCTCTGCACTCTGCCTSGTGTCCTGCAGGACCAGTGTCCAGCACCAGCTTGGCTCACACAMACTGGTTGGTGTGCATTTTCTAGGGAGAATCTGATGAGCATATAAAAAAAGCAGGGTATTTTTTTCTAAAGTCCTCTTCAACCATTTTCAATGAAAAAAGGAAGCAAGAAAACCTGCAGCTCCTGAATGTCAGATRTATCAAATCCAGGACTGGTGGTGCTGCTTTTTGCAACTTCTTTCCAGCCTCATTTTGCACTAAAAATACATTATGCCATTTCCTAAAAGGTTTCACAAATGCCTCTAGTGCACCAGGAAGCAAAAAATTCACTTTATCCTGCCCAAAAAAAAGTCTCAGTTCCTCATTAACCTTTTTACAGGATGTGATCTCCTGTAGTTCTGCAGAAGAGATGTTGCCTGGCTGGGGTGTTCTTGTTTCCTGTTATTTCATAGCTCTACGGGGAAATAAACGGGTTTTCGAAGAAAAAGAAAGGAAGTGAAAATGGCAAGGGAACAACAGAGGCATCTCTATTATTTTTCTRCACCAGGTTATCTCTAGATTGCTGTGCCATTGCCTCAGGTCTAAAGAAACCCAAGGGGAAATCAAGCAATTCACGCACAGTCCCAACTGCTGCAKGAGATTGTATCTGAATCAGATGGTATTTAAAGCCCATTATAGGCAGAGTATGTTCACACATGCTCAGCATCCATATCGTCCTTGCAGCAACACGAGAGGGACCATGAGCCCCCAAATGTACTCAGAGCAGGAGAACAGCAAGGTGACCTCAGTCCAGCATCGCAGATCTGCAGGAAGGGCCAGCTGGCCCTCACCACAAGGCAGAGCTGCACAGAGGGAACTCCCTTCTCCTCACAGATCTTTCACCATCTCAGCACTTCAGGAYCCCTGAGAAGAGCTCAGGCCTGTCAAGTCCTCCTGTTCAGCCCATGGACTGCACATGAACCTGGTAGATGCTGTGATTCAGGTACATCTTGTGTTGTCCTCAGTCTGTCCTCTTCCATAAATGTGCCTTCACCATCTACTGAGACCCCCTTATTTAGCTGCAATGGGGTCTCAGCTCATCTTCAGGACCTCTCTGGCCCTCCCATGGATATTTTACTGTCAATCCAGCACACCTCTGAGCCCCAGGAGACACAACCATGCCTGGCAGAGGYGTCCTTCCCATTCCACTACCAACCTCATCCTCAGCTATTCACTCACCCCCACAACTCAGTCACTTGTCTTCCTCCCTCCAGCACCCAAAGCAGTTTCCTGAGCCAGTCTGGGAATTATTTGTCACTCATGATTGACACACAAGCAGAAGTTGAGCTGTGTGYTGTTTCCCAAGCCAGTTGCTGGCTGTAAGCAGCTGCATGAAGGGAGGGAGGTGGCAAAGGCCTGACCCTCATCTGAGCTGCACCACCAGACAATTAACCAGAGTGTGTCACACATCTCYAATCTGCACACAAAGGTATTTCACCTAATCACTTCCTGCGTGAAACAAATGGACCAAATAATTAAAGCACCATGAGCAATCTTACTATTGATGCAATTTTTTCACTCTTTTCACACACTCATCAAATATTAGTGAGAGGTAAATCAGCATTTAAAAAAACACCCTATGAACTTCCAAAAGGTAAGTGGACATGCTGTTTCCAAAAAGTGCTTTTCCACCTTCTTTCAGCCTTTAGAAACCAGAGTGCATGGAGGATGCTGATGGACACCCAGCAGAGCTGCCCCTTGCCTGGATGAGGGGACATGCAGCAACCTGAGCAAGGAGCTGGTAAAAAAATCACAACAGAATCCAACTCAAACACTTCAAGCTGTATTTTTTTAATGGCTGCAGCTAATTCTTCCTCTCTAWCTCCACTATTCCAGTCTCTTAGAGMAGGACATTGTCTTATRTTATAAATACAGGTTTGCCATCCACAGTCAAAGTAGCAGTGAATAGTGTTTGATTTTCTCTCTAGCCAACGGGCATCTGCTGCCGAGGAAGTGATAAAGCTTAATCAGAGTTGTATTGTATATTATGAGAAGAGTCACATATCAAAGCTAGGTTCTGAGGTTTCCAATTTGAGCTATTTACTTGATTGTGTATCTTTCTTGATCTTGAAAACTGTCCCCAAAAGCCTAAACCTTACCAAGCTGTTCACTTTCTTGACATCCCATGGCATTGTGTGGTTTTTATATAAGTAAAAACATAGAGCCTTATTAAAGGACCAGAGATGTTGTCCTGTAAAGACACACAAGAGCATGTGGAGCCAAATTCCCAAAATAATGTTTTTCAAAATGGAACCCATGAGGGTTTTGTTGACTAAACACACACATATAAAACTGAATATTTTAATGCGTTTTGAATACTTAAAATATATTAAAATTAAAAAAAAAAGAAAAAAGAAAAAAGAAAAAAGGAGAGAAGCAACAAAACACCTCATTCTTTGCAGATACTTCTAATGAAACCAGTATCTCATCTTGGTTGTTTTCTTCTGTTGTTTTTGAAAAATGGAAATAATTCCTGCTAACAGGCACAACTGAAAATTAACTGTTCAAGCTCAAATGTTTTCTAAGTGTGCCAAGAACAGACCATAAAATGGGAAAAAAAAAGAAAGAGCACTAATGACTTTATTTGTCTCCTAAAACTAAACTAACAAGTAAAAGCCTTTAAAGAACACCGGTCAGAAATACTGATATCAAAGGAAAAGACTGCTGATAATCCTGGATTCATTYGCAATGATTTATTCCATATTTTATTGCACAATTTATAAAAGGGAATTGCAGCAATCGGAGCCCTTGCATYGCTACAAGAGATTAAAAGATTTTCTTATCAGACAACTCCGAATYGTGATGATTCACACCTTCATTATTTCTTGAAACACTCCAGCTTCCTCCAGAAGGTACAGCAAAGGTTTTGCATGACTACATCCCTTAAACCAAACAGTGCTCGTGCCGTTTTCCCACGGTGCTCACAACAAGCCAGGGGTGAAAGAGTAACCCTTTTAAGCCAGTTAAACAACCGTCATTATTTTAAAATAAATGAAGAGGAGCCGAGTTATTTACGACTCTGCGCCCGTGTTTTATGCATGCCTTAGCTCGGAGACATTCGATAGCCCCCCCACAACACTTTGTTGGCCCTAATCTCCAACAAGGGTTTGCCAAGGAGGTCACACCGGCCCATTCACACCGGGAAAGGTGAGATTTGGAGACACGGTGAAGTAACAGGACAAAATGGGAAGAYGCTGGAAAATTGGTTTTGCTGCCAGGGATTCCACACAAGCGTAAAAGCTGGGTCAGGGAGGGTCCTTTCAGTTGAAAGTGAGTGCCAGGACTTCTCACTGCCAGGTTAAATCGAGGATACGCCCAGCCTTGTGCAGGGAGGAGAGCCTGGAGGAGAATGAGCTACTTGCAAGGAATTTCTTGAAATCAGCGCAGAGGAGCCATCACACCCACAGAGAGTTTTGTGGGGTTCCCCAGCCAACCTTTAGCACAGACCAGACTGGCCTTCAGGGTCTGCAAAGGAGATGGAAACTCATCTTCAGACCCAGGGAGTGAGCACCTGACACTGTGAGGGGGTGGTCCAGGGSAGACCCTTCTGGTTTGCAATCAGTTTTCTGGAGAACAAGAGAGCTGAGCAGCCGTGCTTGAGAGCCAGCTGTGCCCAAATGTCTYGTTCTTCACAACTGCTCCACAGTGCAATTATATTTTGGTTCTGTGACAGGTAGACACCTTCTCCAGATGTGGCTTTTACCAGGAACATCAGTCCTGCCTTGGTAAAACCAGGGCAGGGCACCCACTGCCTTGCAAAGAATGATGAGGGGCTGTGTTACAAGTCCTGACTTAGGGACTGTGTGTTTTAACCCCACACTGCCCCCATTAGCAACCTCAAAAACGCCCCCAAAGAAGTCAAGGAGCACCTCTTTTCTTTTGTGCTCTCTCCCACTTAGCAATACTGAGAAGAATTTAAGTTGGATAGTGGCAGTCACACTGGAGATGTCGAGCCTGATGCCCAGACTCAGGGCTGAGATGCTTTTTCCTGCACACAGTCCTGCAGCAGGAAAGGTGGAAGGTCTCCCTGTGCCGTACAACACACACACATGCCCTGCTCAGGAGGTTGCAGCTCTGTTCTGAACACAAAATGTGCCCAGCTACACATAATTTGTATATTTATATTTCAACAGAATTTGTGTATTTATATTTCAACAGAAATACCAGTGTCCACTGGTATTTCTGTTGAAATCTCATTGATTTGTGTGGCTCACGGAGAATGGAAGTGAAGCAAAACAAAAGCACACCTCTGCATCACCTTCTACCCTGAGAACCCCCCAAAAAAGGCCCTTCAGTGACTTTCCAGACTCCATTTAAAGTTTCTTTTTAACTGAGAGTTTCATGGGTGAGATATTTAACAGAATGTGACCCCCCTAGCTTTGTAGACAGTGYATTGTTCTTGAGTCTCTCATCCATTCATGCACTTGTATTACCTCATAAAGGTATTTTTTAGAAATAAAACATGAATAGGGAGAATTTTTTTTTTCAGCCTTAGTGATTAGCTGAAGATTAGAATTGAATTGAACAGTTTAGTTAAATATGGGTTTGTGTGTGTTGATATGGCTCCCCATTGTCACTGCAGGTATGAGAGGTTTGGCAGTTTCCCAGCTTGGCTTTCCAGTGGGGGTTTGTAGCCATGCCAAAAAGCAGTGTCCCACCTTTCAGAAAAATAAAATAAAACACTTCTCAGAAAATGCTTATTGAAATCTTGCCAGTTTTAAGAAAGAGACATTTGCATGAAACTTATTGTTTGTTCCAAAGCTTTTTTTTTTTTTTTTGGACAGAAATGTCTGGTTTTACTTGATTATGTATATACATATATAGTTGGGGTTTGTTCCCCCTTCAAGCAAGCTCTGAGGAAACAATATTAGAAGAAGAAATAATTAGGGAAGCCAACAGTCAGCTGCTTTCTCTGAAGAATATTGGGCAGATGACAAACCCACTACAACATTTGGCACACTATTTATGGGCAGGAAATTTTAACAGAGAAATGAGAAAATGACACTCTGCAAATCATGCTGAAGTTTTATGAAAGTTTTTTTCCTGCTAAAACCGAAGGACCATGATGACAGACAGACAAAAATGAACTTCTGTGCTTTCTCCTTGTCATGATGGCAACTCACAGTTTTCTTAGTGTGAAGTACCTCTTTTTCTGAGCAGTGACAACATTTATAAATGGTACTCTAAATGAGAAAGGCTTTTGGAATAATCTATTCCAGGTTAGCCTATCATTACCAATAAAATACCTCTGATTTGCACAAAACATGTAATTTGWGAGGGATTTTTCCCCTGCTGGTGTAACTCCTTTGCTCTTTTAACTCTCAAAACCACAGTAAATGCTCTCAGAAATATTCCCAGCTGCTCAGGTCATGCTCAGCTGTGCTGACACCAGCTYACAGAGAACACATTTAGCACATTAAGTCTTGATTACATGGCAAAATCGGAGAATCAAACAAACATCTCCCCATGCATTAGGGAACTGCACAGCTACAGTAAGTCCTGAGGCATGGCAATGGAAATTCCTCTTGCTGAATACACAAAGTAGAGGCAAAAAATCCCCAAACCTCTGTCTGTGTCCCCCATGGAGCAACAGATGGTGCAGGGTGGTGCAGTCACTGCATCTGAGGGATGCCACTGTGACATTTCTCCATCCCCTGCCACAGCTCTGCTCTGCCCCTGGAATTCTGACCTTGAGCTCATGAAAGCAGGAGCAGAAAAGACATCTCCATTTCATTAATCCTAGGCAAGACTGAAGGCATGTGATGAAGAAAATGCAGATGCACCTACAGAGCAGTGGGCACAGCCAAGCCCTGTTTTCCAAAGATAGGGAYCACAGCTGGTGTCCTGTTACAAACTCTGCACCAGGAGATCCTTCCTGCCAACCTCTAAGCATGGCAAGGAAGAGCARTGATGCAGGTTGAGCTCTGTGTGCAGCCAGAAACCTGACTTCACACTCCTGTCTCCTCTATGACCTGACTAACCTAGCAAGTGACAGCCTTGTTATAAATATCCAAGAATCCTGAGGTGGTCACTTTCCCACTGTCACAGCTAATTAACTTCTAGGAATAACGATGGGAACTATTTCATTTCACCATCCCAAACAYGGGCCTGGAGTGAATGTGTGCACCTGACTGAACTGGCTGAGAAAAACACTCCTCCTTTAGACATCAGGGCAGGTATAAAATACTGTGGGTCTGTGCCATGTATTCAAGGCTCTGCAATTTGCTACAGGCAGCACCAAGATTTACAACACAATTTTCAATCACTTCCAYCACCATTTTCCATCTCTTGCACATGGCAGGACTTGTGGACAGAGGAGATATCAAAGAGTTCATCTGTGTAAAAGCCTCAAAATTAACTGTGTTCCTTAAAAAAAAAAAAAGTGTATACAAACTGTCATTTCAGTTTAGAAAAATCTAGGCATAACCTCATAATTAGGAACAGCTAAATTGCCTGCTCTTTAGTCAATGGCAAAAGGATAAATTTATTTTGTTTAATAAACTGCTCTTAATGATTACTGTTTGTTTGCTTTCTAAATCTCGGGGTAATCATGTGCTGCAAGTAGAAAATGCTGCTGAGGAGGTTTTTCTCTTGAGCTTAAATGACAGAAAAACCTCTTCAGTTTTCCAGTCTGAGGGAAGCTTTTCTCACCATTGATCTGTGAGCCTCCTGCCAGCTCCTGGTCAGAAAGGGGGACCTTGACTTATGGGTGTTGAGGGCTGCCAAGAACATGAAACCAGCACCAATATCTTGGGGACACCAGAAAGCTGTAAAGTGGCTGGATATAGAGCAGCAATTGTTTTAGAATAATTGCCCACCATACCTGCATCCTGTTCCTGTTCCAGGAGTTTACAATGGATCAATGTACCCAAAGTGTTTGTACCCAGATGAACCTGGGGCAACCCAGTTCAAAAGGCTTTTCTTTCCCTCATCTGGAATGGCCAAAAAAAAAAAAAAAAAGAAAAAAGAATTTGTTCTCCCTTCAAAGAGGGATTACAAAAAAAGCAACCATCTCTTTCTCTCTTTCCCCTTCTGCTCACATGCTGGAGCACAGAAAGGACAGCACAGGTATGAGTGGCAGGAGGGAGGCCACATCAYTCATGATTTCCCTTTTGCAGAAGATTTTGGAGAGTGGCTTTCCAGACAGCTTTCCAGGAACTGCCAGCTGGAATGGCAATGCAGAGAAGCCATGCTTTGCACAGGAGACATATGTGCTCTCACACACACATACATAAAGCCTCTGAACTCACTGCAGGAAAGGTTTCACCCCAACAGCAGAATAAGTAAGGTGTGGAAATTACCTTAATGCCAAATCCATGTGCAGATCRGCCCCTTCGATTTTGCCACGGTTGCAAGGTGACCCCACTCACAGCTGGGACAAATGCTATTGCTTCCACTTCACTATCTGGTGGCAAAAGCTATTTTAAATTCATAGACAGAAAAAAAAAAATGACAGAGCTGAGAGGTTGAAGTTAGAGTGGAGCCAAGAGTAGGAAGTGCTGCACATTGTATCCTAGAAACAGCTTKCAGTTCCTCGGTCCTTTTCAGTTATTCATTGTGGAAGGGAGGTTGGAAGAAGTGGTGCAGATAAAGTGGATATCAGCTGGATTTCTGCCAAGTGGTCATTAATCCCGAAAATTTCAATCTTATTTTCATTAAAATTTAACAGCRGAGACATGCCCTGGACTACAGAAACACAGCTGAGTTTGAGCYTCAGGAATGTGTTTGTGTGCACATGGGTGGGAAAAAAACAGAAGCTGGATGGAACAGCCTGAGACATTCCCTCACCTACAGTGCAAAAGGATGAAATTATATCATTATATACTCTTTATCTGTGTTTTACACCAAGAAAACACATGTGTGAAAGACTGAAGACATTATGATTCAGAAAGCGTCTCTTTACCCAGATGAAAATTAAGATGGTTTTTTCTAAAGAAAAAAAATGGATTTTTTTTCTTCATTATGAAAGAGAATCTCATCATGATTTAATGGTCCTATGAGAAAGAGTTCTTTGCCTTTGAGAGTCAAACAAAGCTGAGTGAGAATCCAGAAGGTTTAAAAGTAACCTTGGAATGATATGCAGATGCTGGTTAAGATGTAGACATGCCTGCAAAAATATCCAGCCCCTCCTTATAAATCTGCCTTCCAAAACATACATCAAGCTTAAAATGGAGCAGAAGTTCTGCATATCCTTAGTGAAATCTGAAGTGACAAGGAATTCACCTGTTTTCTCTCCCCTTTGGAACCAAGTCAAGATTGCTTGGGTGAGAGGAGCTCGCATGTTTTGCAAGTTTATATCACGTCCAGTGGGGAGCCAGTGATTAAAAAGGCATCATTCTTTTGGGGTTTAGCTTTATCCAAGGCTGAACCTTCAAATAGAGATTCCAGTATGTAGGAGGGGAGGAAAATCTAATTGAGGAAAAGGAGAAGAATGTAGCTTGCAAATTCAGAACTATTCCATCAAAGATAACTAGATCATCTTTTTCATAGCAGGAATTAGAAGTGACAGATGGTCTTGCTGCTGAACCAAAGGTGTAGAAGTCCTGAGATTCAATCTGTATTTCTGGCTCTGAAACAGATTTCCTGTGCAAGATAGGGTAAAAAAGCAGCATTTCAGTAATGGCCAGCTTCTGCAGACTTCATCTGAAACAGATAAACCCTGATTTTTAGAAGAGCAGTCTGTGAGCCCCAGTTTACTTTCGGTGGGAGGGACAATGCAAAGGCACTGTGGAAAAGACAGCTTCTTTCTCACAGATTGGATTGAAAAAGCTGAAAATTTTAAAATGCARAAGCGGTGCCAAATCTTGCAAACTCTGACCAACAGTGTTTCTGAGCACTGGGTTTGCATCTGTGAAATAGAGACATTTATCTCCTTTCAAAATTCCTGTGCATCCACAGGAAAATACGACCTCAGACAAGAGAAACAGGGCAGAGGTAAAACCAATGTCAATACCTACAGGTAAGACACCTTTTACATTTTCAATTACATAAGSCTGCCTTCAATTAAACCTCATCAACTTTGTTCACATGAACTGAAATTGCCTATTATGGTGCTGAATTGCATTAAGCRTTGAATTTGAATTTTATTTCTGTATGCAGATATATTTTTAGTTGGCTTACGCTTTTCACTCCTTTCTGAAAATGGTAAATTGACTTCACTTTTTCTCCAACATTAAAATAAATGCCACCATAAGACTAGAACTCTCCAGCAACGCCGTGCTTTTGACCAAAAAATTAAAGTTTAGCAAAAAAAAGGTGGATGAAAGCAGTGCTGACATTTGCAGCCTCTGTGAAAATCTGCTCAGGTTGTGCTGTGCAAGACTCAGAGTCCCAAAATACTCACAGCCAGTCASAGCTGATGGGGCTGAGCAGGRCATCCCTGCCCTGACATCTCCCAGCAAGCTGAGGATGCTGCAGCACGGAGCAGAGGAGGTGAAAGCGGTTTCTGATGCACTCTGGCTGCTCCCATCCCATCCTGGTGCTTCAGCGAGGGGGAGGAGGAGGAGAACTCCAGCTGCCATGGAAAAGGAGCTGGGGAGAGGATGAGGAAGCGAGGGGCTGAGGGGGAGCAGTTCAAACTGCAGAGCAGAGCARTGGAAACCTTCAGCGAGGACAAAAGGTCTGCAGGGAGAAGGCAGCAGCTGGCACAAGAAAAGGTGCAAAATGAGTCAGCTGAGGAAAGGTGGCACTGGGAAAAAAGTGAAAAACTCAACTGAAACCTGCACTTCTCCATCATCACCGTGAATCACAAAAAAAAAAACCCCATGAGCTTCTGCACTGAGTTCCCAAATAACCTCCTGGCTGATCAGCCTGTTACCCTAATTGGTAAAGATCTCTGCTTGGCATCTAAATTCTAAAACTGTTAAGGGAGCACAAAGGCWTAAATTTAGCTCCAGATGATGGATTGCGTTTTATCATTTTGCTGCATTTTAAAACKGAGCAATTTTTGGGAAAAGATAAGGTTGTGAAATGGAGTTCTGTAAGAATTTAGTCTGTGCTAGGATTGGAGGTTCTTGTGCAGATTTAATCTGACATATCAAATGTGTATTTTGACAGTCCTCATTCTTTAGGTATCTGAAAGTTACATGATCTCACATTATCATTTATACTGAATTTTTTTCTTTCCAAGTTCTTATGTTTTTTTTCTGAATTTTCTAGTGTGAAGATTTTGCACAAATGGCATGTAAAATTCCTAGAGCATATTTGGTGAAAATTAGCTTCTACTGCTGGGTCCCTTCTCTTCCACCATCAGAAAACATCCATGCACCTTCATATGTTTGCTGAATTCCAAAGCAAAAATAAAAACCCAGAACAAAATTTCCCTTTTTAATTTTTGCAGCAATAAAATAAAAATTCTTTCTATCTGTGCAATTATTTGGAAACAATGCTCTTTGCAAAACAAGTCAAAAATTACATGATAAGTGAATGGAAAATAAAAGCACAGTCTCCTGCCTCCTCATGATACTTTGCTGTATTGCCAGGGAGAAGCTGAGCACTTGCTGCCCTCAAGTGGTGTCCTATTTTTCCTTCCTACAGGCATTCACAGTGATGCTTCAGCCCTTTTATAGTTCAAGTTCAGAGCTGGGGGCTTTTGAAAGAAAAGGGAAAGCTTGGAGAAAACAGAATTCAGCTTTGATTCACAAAACATTGCGGTTTAAAATGTTTTGTTTTATTTTGTTTTTTAATATCAGAGAAATCTTTGGCCATATTTTGAATATGCTTTATCTCTGCTCTACTGCAATGTAGAAAAAGATGCTGACATACACAACCACACAAAATGTGGACTCCAAAAGACCTAARTGTTGTTTATTATTCTTTTGTGGCTTTGAGTTTTGGGCTATGCAAAACAAACCGAAAAATACAGCCTGAGAAAAATGTTATTGCTTAAAAAGGCAATTGTAATGGGGGAAAATTGRGTTTGTCATATCTTTATTGAAGATCATGTTGAATTACTGACAATGGGCTAAAAATGAGTCAGGGAAAATGGGATTCCTATCACACTTCAGAAGTGGATTATAACTGACTCAGGAGCTAATTCAGCTGCAGCTCAAAGACAKCTGGGTCAGATTCTAACTCAGCCAAAATGAGCAGTAAGAATTGTGTCTTCACCCTGCAAGAGAAAATACACTCTTTCCAAAAATACCCCAAACACAAACCTTCTGTAACAGCACACATGCCTTGCTGCAATCTTCACCTCCATCATTTCCAAACCAGCACCAATTCCTGCTGACTGCAGAGTGTTTGAGAGCCCCCCTGGGCTGGAATTTGTTTAATTCACATTCTGAATCCAGGAGCACCAAGGAAGTGCAGAAGTGTTCACCAGGCTGTTACTGTGTGCCCTCAGAGCACTCAGGGCTGTGTGTGCCAGGTCCCAGGGTGGTGTTTCAGACAGGCACAAAGCAAACAGATGGTGCCTCAAGGATCATGCACACTCTTGGTTACAAGGAAATGCAACAATCCAACGTGATGCAAAACTGGGGAGTAGAATTGGGACAAAAGGAGTGAGGAGAGCAAGTTCCACGTGCTTCCCCATGTCTTTATGCAATGAAAAAACATCTGCATATTAACATGAAATAACCACTCTGGATGTATTTATATTTTCCTCCCTCTCCAATTTAGTCCCAATGTCCCTGTCCCTCTGACATGTGTTGCAATCCTATTGTGAAACCAGTAATTTTCTGAAATGCCTGAAAAATAGCAGGTGGGCATGACACGAAAAGGCTGAACACCATCACTGGGGACAGATTCCAAAGGAGATGTGTATTGCACATWCTAAAKGGGRAAAARAGGAAGRTGAAGGGAAAAAGGATGGTAAACAAGGCAGATTTTCCTATTTCCTTCTAGGATCATACATACCCTGAGCTAGGAAAGCTGCAYCCTCTTGGGCTGCCACCTGGACACCCCTTGCTSCTGYCCCTCAGTGCTGCTGGGAGCCTGGCTGGTGTCAGGGCAATGCCAGGGAGGTGTTTCTGCTGTTTTGGGGATCCAGCAGGAGCTGCTGAGCCTGAGCAATTACACTTCGGGTTTGTTTGGCAGTTTTAGCAACTCCTTCTCTTACATTTCTTCAAAGGGGCAGTAATGAAGGCCAGGCTTTGGTTTACACCAGGATGAGAAGCTACAGAGATCTCCTGCTTCCCTGCATCCTGCCTGGATACCATTTCCCAAAGACTGCACTTTTTCTAGGGGAAAGCAGAGCACAACAGAGCTGAAATAGAAAAGCCCATCATGTTTTGTGATGGGAAAACTTTGGGGAATTTCATGAAGCAACCAAGTGGGAAAGCTGAAGGGTTCAACAGAACACCTCTAATTCCAGTCATTTTGTGCAAACATGCAAACATTTATTCTAAATAAAAGCAAACACCTACTATAGACTTACAAATACTCCATCTTTAAAATCCAATACTTTATGTTCCAATGACAGATTTTAAGATTATATAACTTGCCAAGKAACATAGACCTTGTCTTCATCACACCACACCTGGTTTTCTGCAGTAGCAGATGTCATGCAAATATCAAAACCTGTATCAAGAGAAGAGTCTAAAATGCCACCAGCTGAAAGATCAGCATAGTCGAGTTCATGAGCAGGAAGCAAGAAAATTTATCTCCAGAGCTGCTTTTTTGCAAAAAAAGCCCTCAGGATTCACAGTGTGTAAGGACAGTGCTCACAGAGATCTCTGCATCACCCTACTCTACCTGAACATTTAAAAAAAAGTGTGTATTTAAAGAGAGGAGTAATCACAGAGTGGTTTKWKTTGCTGTAGTTYCATGAAAGGTACTTGKAAGTGAAATACAGCATGTCTAATTGTAGATGGAGGAGAAAACAGGGATTTCCTTCTGGTGGTATCAATGTTGAACACAGGACAAGAAACAGAAYTCACAGGGAAATCTTGACCTTCTACACAGGAACATTTCTCCTCCTAAATCCTCCAGTTCCTAATTSAGGCATTGTCAGTGCTGTTATCCTGAAATTCTTCACCCTGCATTGCGTGGCACTCCTGGTTTTGCCATCCCCCAGCATTAATTCATCCCTGTGTTGTTTCAGCCCTTCTTCTGTTTTAGCAAGGAAGGAGCTSCAGAAAACAGTAAGGAAGGGATCCCCTCACCAGGACTCTGATTTTTCCCTGCTATACTGTAAAACTGAAAAGCCCTGTATGGAACAGTTTGATGGRAGAGGCCAAGAAAGCAGCTTGTGTGAGTGCTTGGATGGAGAGGAGCAGAACTTGCAGCATCTCTGCAAATAATGTCCCTGGCAAGGAGTGAATGTAGTTTCAGAGACTCTGTCTCTTTTGGGGTTCCCTAATAAATGCATGAGAAGCACAGCAGCAGTGGTCAGCCAGGCAGAACACACACCAGAACAGATGATTGACCAGGCAAACAAAGCAGCACTTAGATTTCTATAAGAGTCTACAAATCTGGTCAAGCACTGGAGCAAGAGTAACAACAATGAAGCCCATAAACAAACCTATTCACAGGGAGCAGGGCAGAGAAAAGAAAGGTGGAGCTTTTGCTGAAGAAGAAGACACAGACCTTTGCCAGGAGTTAAACACAAGGCTGACCATGGACTGCTGTGACTCCTGTGAYAGAAYAGAGGCCTTGGACTGGAAGTTAGGMAGCAAAATATGAGCTGCATGCTCRTGKTATTGACCCAAGAACTCACACATCAACACACAACTTGGAGTTGTTAAAAGTTCCTTAATTAAAGGCACATTTGTGGCTCACTTACTCCAGCCAGCAGGAGAGGTTCTGGTTTGTAAAGCAGACAGGCAGATCCAACCCAGGAAAAGGCATGCAGGGAGCAAGAGCAGATAAACTTGCAACAAAAAAATCCTGCTCTGAGCACAGAACCTTGCACAGAACAAGGTGAAGGAGCAGCAGCTGGCTCAGAGCAGARGTGCTGCAGTACAAAGCACCATCCACACAAGGCAATGCAAAAAGCAAGGTGTAAAATACCCTGCCCATGAGCAACAGGGACAGGGAGCATAAATGACCTCCTCTGGTCAGAAAGGGCAGAGTCAGGCATAAAATAAGTAATCAAAAGTCTCCATGCTGGAAAGAAGATTTAAAAGCACTTAATTGAGGCGGAGTCCATGTTCCTCAGCACTGTGCCCAAATATCAGGCAAGTAGCAGGAAAGGAAAGTCCAGAGCACCACAAAAAGCAGAAAGGTGATTTAAGGTGGACAGTTCCACTTTATCCCTTGTCTTCTACTAAATATAATTGTAAGTYTTACTGTTTAATTTTGGAACACAGCAGTGGTTCTGGATAAGATACTGAATCAGGTCTAYGGTTTAATTTCTTATCTTTTCTATTGTCTTGCAACACAACATTGGCAGATTATTTTCTTCTCTGCATCACTACTTCACCTCCTAAATTTGGCCATTCTTGAATACTTAGATAAGAGAAATTTCCTGCCAAGGAAAAACTCTGTGAGTTTTCACAGTGCCTGGTATAATGGGACCTAAACCCCAACTTATACCTCAAGGTGCTACCAAATTTGAAGATGGTCACTTACACATTTTAGGACACCTGAATGAATGCACTGCTGCAGAGGGAGCTTCACATTAATGTAGAAAAAGCAGGTCATTTTCCCAAAGAAACATCCTTTGTAAACCAGGCAGAAAGAGTCAGCTGATGTGAGAGAACACCCCAATATCATGACTACACCCTGCAGGATTGGCTTCATGGTGTGTGGACACAAATTCAGCCCCTGAACCCTCACCACTGCCTTGAGCTTTGCCAGTGACTGCTGCCACTTCATGTTGTGGTGCTTTTTTGTGACCTTGTGCATGAGTGAGACCTCAAAGTGCCTTTTGAAAAAGTGACCTAATCCCTATAAAGAAAAATCTTTTAATAATCTATTTGTGCAAATCTTGGCCCAAATCTTTATATCTATCCATATATTTTCATATATATATATATGTATGTGTATGTGTGTGTGTGCATTTCTGTCAGTACTAATTATTATTTTTTCCACAGAATCGTAGAAGATCAGGTGCCAAGTATGAAAAGAGAGAGGAAGGCAGCTGGGTTGAAAGCAGAGGGATCTTTCTGTTCCATCAGAAAGCAGAGCTGGTGGCACTTCTACAGCTTCACTCAGTTGGTGGAGACCTCCTACATAAAGGTTTATAGTAGCACTTCAAAATACCACCATGGGAGACAGGAAGATGGTGAGGAAACAAATATGCAGAAAAGGTAACTGGAAGCCAGATGAAAAAGCAATATAAAAACACAGCACTTCTGTGGTCTCCACTGTTTCTATTCCTCTCACCAATATGTGACATTAGGTAAACTGATTTATAGCCCCCATCTGTTCATTATTGAAAACAATTGACCAAATTCTTGGTCTTTAAAAGAAGCTACCACCTCTATGCATTAGGCTACTGTGAACTATCTCCCTTTTTCCTCCCTCTGGGGTTCATTTGCCTCTGATAAACAGCTGTTGATGCAGGATAAGAAATGCCCTATTGTTCCACACCTTTCCTAGATCCCAGGGTGGATGAAGGAAGAGGGGCAGGTGATAGGGATTATGGACTGCAGCAGGTCAGGAAGATCTCTTCATGTGACAAAAAGGGTATTTYCAGCTATGGAGCAATAACAAGAGATAAAAAGGGGGATTTCTGATATTTTGGATACAGTTTCAAGTCACTGTTGCATTTATTAAAAAAGAAAAATCAACCACACAAAATTCAAGAGACCTTGAGGTCTGCCAAGGATTTATTCACTGTGTGACTGCAACCAAGTTCATTCCCTTCCAGATGCTTCTGTGTGCTTTGTCTTACCCATTTCAGTTCTTTGGGGCAGGGAGTAGTTCCTTGTCTGTGTTTTCACAGAAATCAGAGCAAGGCCACTCCAGCCTTGAGTGATATCCCTTGCTGATATTTTAATAACAACATCCAAACAATATCCAAATATTCATTTAGAGCAGACGGGCTCAAAAAGTCTCCCAASAAGCAAGGAAGTGAAATGCTGGTTTTGGTTAAGGACACTTTGAATAAATTCAGGGCTCTGAASCCACAGACAGCTCGACAGAACCAATTTAACCACTGGTAGCCCCTCAGGTGAGAAATGTAATCTGCTCCCATAAAGCAGCTGCAGCATTTCCTTCCACACAAAAAAAACTCTGCTGCCCACAGCAATTCCTCACCAGTCTGCACAAAACTAAGCTGACCTGCAGATGCTGCTGAGCCTGGGGCCACAGAGGCAGGAAAATGGTGCTTAATCAGTTCCATGGAAGAAAAGCTAGAATAAAAAAACAGAAACAAACCTTTCAAGCAAGTAATTTTCAAAACAACCATCCAAACACAAATATGATGGGAAATGCAGCACTCAAAGGGACCTCTCAGAAAACAAGCAGAGCAAGTTTTTGTTTTTTTTTCCAATTAAATGAAAGAATAGTAACKAATTCAAAGGAGATACTTAAACAGAAACTCAATGCATCCCACATTTAGTTAATTTATGTAGTTGCCAAGTTCACCTGCTTCATTACCAGTGGAAAAGTGGAGGGTTTTTCAACGTCAAGTAGTTATGAGTATTACATATTTTACCCTCAGAGCACATTCACAGGGTTTTCTTATTTGTGCCTCACAAATGATTCTTTAAAGTGTGTCAGGTACACTCATTAAAATGCTGGTTAAACAATGACCACATATTCCATAAAGGGSTGGGGGRAATGGTGATATTACAGRCCAATTGTCTATTTAGAATTAGATTTCCCAAGCTAGGTTTATCTCCATGTTTTTAATTGATTTCCTTTTCAGAGATCCCACCAGCTGCTCATCCCTAGACCCACAGAAAAATCTGTACCCATTTTAATTCCTTCATGTGCTCATTCATTTCAATACTAATTTTTTTTCCACTTCTGACACTTTCCAAGATGTTTTCATTTCTTCAGGTGATGTGAATTGTGCCATTCATTCCTGCTGACCTTTACCAAAGTGAGAGGAACCTTCCTTTTTACAAGTCTCCCATTAACATTCAAAATGTCTGTGCCACGTTTCCTCTAGCCAGGTAAATGCAGCTTAAAGAAGATTAAATGGTCTACTTAATCTGCTGATTCCAGCAGAATCATTCAGACCCACTTAAGGTACCCACACTTAAACTAAATGATTCATACAGTGACASTGGAAACCAGAGGAATTCCTAATTATTAGCTGAAGTGTTAGTGGTAATGTAAAAAGATTGTGCATGGTGTCTCAAGGAATTTTTAGCTTGTTGGGTCAGCCTTTTTTGGGGGGTTAGAGCATCACAGCAAACCACAGCTAATAACTGTGCTTTATTAGCTACTCCTGGTTCTCAGCTGCTGGAGGTTTGAGTTCTCAGCCTCCTTCCTTGCCCCACAGATTGAGGCTGGCTGGGTTGGATACTCCTGTCAGGAATTTACTCCTGTCAGGAATTTACTCCTGTCTGCAGTTTTGAAATAGCTGCTATATTCTTTCATTTTTGTTTGCCCTATTCTGAAGTCCTTTCCTGGCCCTTCAGTGTTTTTAAAATGCCCAGTTTTCTTAAAAGAGGGTACCTAAGTCTCCCTCACAATTAATGGGATGTGAAACCTGGGAACAGACAAATTGTTTCTGTACATCTTGCAGTATCCCTAAGAATATGAAATACTCATCAATTTCTATATCACTTTGTAGAGTCATCACAAAAATGAGCACACTTTACTGCAATATTAAATAAAATTACTGTTAAACAGAGAACTGACTTCACCCTCTGCTGAATTTAGGAGTAGCTACAGATAACTGCTCTYTCTTGATGTCACACCAATCCTCTGGAGGATCAGAAAACCCTTTGGGGAATTGTTTTCCTTTCCTGGAAYGCTATAAACAAAGCTTCCAGGAGAAGGAGACAGACCACAGTCTCAGGTGACTTTCAAGCCTCACATCCACATCTCACACAGACAAATGTGGCTGAAGGGACTCTCAGAAGCCCTGTCAATAATCAAACAGAAACCCCTGGGCCAGTGCAGAGGGGCAGCTGGGGCTGTGTTTTGAGCCTTCCACAGAGTCTGAGATGCTCCTGAGGAATCCTCACAGACTTCTGAGGACACACAACAACTTTCTAGTCCTGGCCTGAGTCACCTTCCAGACAGAGGAGAACATTTATAGGCTGGTGTTGTGCTCAAACAAACAGTGGTGATGGAGGRACCCAGCCCAACATCCATGAAATCAAACCTATAAGCAGAAAAAATCTCATTAATGTGAGATCCTACCAGGAGGATTATGAAGACATCTGCAGTGAGACAGCTGTCACAATATTTGCTTTACTTATGACAGAAAAAAAAAAAAAAGCCCAAAACGTTTTAGACACTCTTAAATTGTAACATCTTAATTTGATAATGGCAATTTGTATTAAACATGCTGATAGAAGTTKGAGAACAGGGGGTAATTTAGAAAGAATCAGGTTGCATCCAACATTGCAATTTCAATAGAAACAAAATGTTATTTAACAAAYCTAGAGTAAATCAAGTCAATTTATCACTGATGCCACATACTGTGAGTTTTCAGCAGAAAAAAAWTTTCATAACTTCTTGGGGGGGAAAAAGGGATTTTAGCAGATGCCTAAAGAGAACTCTCACTTCTCCAGCACAGCCAGTTCTGGTTTAGTTTGTGCTAAACACATGCATATATTTAGAAAATAATACCACTGTCAAATACAGATCCATTGAAGAGAAGGTTGGGGTGGGGGAGGCTCTGGAAATAAAGTGCTCTAATTGAAATGGCCTTTGGCAGGAGATAGGCAGGAGGCTCAGTAGTGTAGCATCTACCACACAAGTCACATTTAATAAATTCCCTAAGTCTGGTGGGCAAGTCTCAGTCAGTTCAAAACATCAGCTGAGACAGACTGGGTTTGCCACTTTGCCTTGATGCAAAAACATCGAGACAAATCTTTTCCTTACAGAAAAACTATCATATTGCTCTATCCATACAAAGACCAATTATCCTCTGCTGGAAGAGAGAGTTACCACAGAACCAGCCTCTTCTGTTTGGGCTATCAGAAAAACAGGCAGAAATCATAATAAGCACAAAGCAAATAAGCCATGTAAAATTACAGTTGCAGAGGAGTTTATCATACATGGCTCCACTTTGCCTGAGGCTCAGGAAATTTCAGGTTTTCTGCTCTGAAGTAACTTCTCAGCCAGGAAATAAGAGGCTCTATAAAAAATAACACTTTTGAATATATATCTGTTACATGCATTTTAAAAACCATGACAGAGGAACAAAGACAAAAAGAAGTGTAAGTTCCAAGTCAGCAGCRAGTATCTACAATTTATTCTTGATTTGGTGTTTGGGGAAATGTCCTCCTGAGACAAACCAGCCCCTTCCATCCTTTCCCTGCTTTTCTACTCCCTAGAAGAAACTTCCACTCTATTTTGCCGTTACCAGTGTTATTTGCAGGTATCTGAAAGTTCAAATGGTCTCATGCCATGAGAAGTATTTTCTTCTTTCATCCCATCCTGAATAAGCACATCCTCTGTCTGGTCTATAATGTTCATTTTGGCTGAAGTYCTTCCTTCCTATCTCCCCCTTAAGCACAGACACAGTTTTTTCTACGTTTCAGGTCTTAAAATCTGTCACTTCCCAAAGAGCTGAGAGCGGGAGAAAGGAAAGAATAAAAGCTGGTTTGTTCCATTGTGGAAATCCTTCATRTTCTGCTCTAAGAGGGTCTCCCACCTCAGATATTTACCAATTCCAGATGTTTCCGTGAGAGGATTAATCCTGCCYCCCCAGCCCCAATGAACTTAATTGTTCTATAGCATCCTGCAGGATATGGAGAGGGGAAAAAGAGGGTMTTTTCTTCTTGACCCTTAGCTGCAAAACAATTTGTACCCTGAATTTGGGAACAGACAGTTTCTCCRATGCTCCCACAGTGTAAACATGAGCCATTCTTTGCCTCCAGACTGTCTCATTTCATTAAAGATTTCAAATTGGTTTTATTCAGTGATATAACAGAGTGAATTCCCTAAATTACCCATCTGTGTTGGTTTCTATCCTAAATTTTCTCAACAGGCATCTGGGAGGTTTTTGATCTTCAGACATCTGCAATTGGCTCTGTAAAGCCATAAGTCACAAGCAAGACAAAGAGAGCAGGACATGAACAGCTTCAACCTGGCTGGTAGAGCTTGCTGGCAGTGCATAATGCACCTTTTCCAACAGGTAGACTCCAGAAACTGGCTTCATTCACTTCAAGAATGCACTGTGTGCTTRCTGAATGTAGCACACACCTCTGGAGCCAGGATCCACTCCAGGGATGGCTCCGTTACCTGTGCTGTTCACAGCACAATTCAACAGAACCTCACGAAAAAAAAAAACCCAGTGGTGAAATTTAAAACACTAAAGGAAGGTGGAGTGTGCTTTGGTGATGTTATTTTTTTCTTGTAACACCTAARGAGCATCGTGTGCTGTGATGACACCAGGTTATAACTGAGCTACTTGGGATACACTCAGGATTTYTAGAAACCTAACATTACTCTTCTGCCTACAATCTATAGAGATTCTTAGCTACATACCCACGTTTTTGTGCTCCTTTAGGATGCAGCTACCCTGTATCCCCTCATTTGGAATCACACAACCCTTGGGGATCACCTGGACTCCAGAGGAATTCCACAAATTAATGCCACCCATTTACAAAACACCTCAAAAGATCAGCCAAACTTTGGAGAATAAAAGGTTGTCACACATAACAGGGGTGTAAGATCAGACTTTAACCTCTTCAGTACAGAYTTTTCCTTTCAAAATTTTCTAATTCCCAAATAAAGAACCTGTAAGTGTGGCAAACCAGAGCATCTCTCTGGTTCTCCTGGAAGGACAGGAGCCTGGACAGGAGGGTGATCCTCCATGGCCTGTGCCAGAAACAGTGGTGACTTTTGGTCTCAGCCCATGGARAAAGCACTGCCAGGGTTGTCTGAGGATTTGGAGATCACAAGGGTTTGATTGGTGTGATTTTTATTATGTCACTGGGTGAGAAAGTAGAGTTTTTAGGTTTTTCTGTATAGGGGAAACGGAGTCAAGATGGAGGCAGATCAGTGTGATAAGAGCACATGTTTCTGTCTTCCTTTTCCTCTTCCTCTTTGCAAAGGGTGTTGGGTTTTTAGGATTGGTAAAGGTAAAATTTCACTGCATGACATGGGTTTTAGTTATTGGTGTTTAGAGAAAAACAATGTTAACGTAGTTTAGAATATAAAAGCCCAGACACTGTCGTGGGCAGGAGAGAAACCATTTTTCCAGCTGCTTGTGAACTTCACGCTGGACAGAAAGAACTTAGAGATAAGATTTGTAAAATAAACATCTGCAGTCCACAACCCAGACGTTCGCGATTCCTTCTTTCAAACATGGGCCGGTGAGAAGAAAGATTTACACTGCCAGGGTTAATCTCAGAAGAGATAATTCTGACAGTAAGAAGCATATATGGGGTTATAGAACATGGCTTCTGGGAAAGCAGCTGCCCCACCAGCCCACTTCTCAGAGTTTCAGTTCTTTCTCTCTCTCATCTGGGCTCCATTATATCCAGGATTTATTTTTCAATCAATGCTGAACAGTRAGAGTTATTTGCCATAATTTCTTATTAATTGAGTGCAGAACCATAATCAGTTAGAACCACTAAAGCACAGCATACTTGAGTTATTTTATGTTCTCTTCCAAAAAAAAAGGCCAATAAAAATAAAGAAATCAAGAGGCAGGATTGAAGAGTAATTAGTGATTTTGAGTTCCCAAAAGGAAAAGGCTTAAAGTCTGTTGTCAATATATTTTCTCTGTAAATGAGGTTTTAGAAAATCCATCCAATCAGAAGTATGCATCCAGGTATAAACCCTCCTCTCTTCCAGATTTATAAATAAATAYGCATAGGTAGGTTTATATCTCTTTACCTTTCCCTAGTAGAAACAGCTATTAGAAACAATAAATGATTAAGTAATTAATATAGCAGCTCACCATTAACAGAATTTTTTGTCTTACAYTGAGAAGTAGCAGAGTGGAAAATTATCATTCTGCTGCCAGCAGAGCACCAGGAAGCTCCTCAGAAGCAGTGTGAAATGCAAAAATTCACTCTCTTACCCGAGGGGTGCTTTTTTCCCCTCRCATTATCACCCAAGTCAGTGCTGCAGAAGAGATAAATGTCTAAGGAACAGAGTTGTGTTATGGATTAACTACAAGCAATCAGGCTGCAGCTTCCCCAGCRTGTTGCCATTTTCCAGCTGGGTACTGGTGCTGATCTCACTGGTCAGGAGAAGGAGAAATGTCATTAAAACCAAAGGAATTGTCTCAGCAAAGCAGAGAGAGGAGCATCCCTACCTTGGCACCTCCATCTGCCTCCCTGTGCAGGGTGGTGGAGACCACTTTGCTTCCCCTAAACYGGGGCAAGACACTGTGGTGGGGGGTGTGGGCTATTTTTATTGGGAGCTTTTAATTTGTTTCTTTTAACATGTTTCACATGTTAAAGAAAAACCAAGTGTTTGGTTTTTTTTTCTTGTTGAAATGCAAGTTAAAATACACAATTGCACGACACCAAGTTGCTGACATCACATACATCACATGATGTCATGGATGCTGTCAACACTGTGCCATATTTATAAAGTAAAAAATAGCCTTTTGCAGAAACAGCTCACATTTTCMCTGCTGCAAGGCTCCTCTCCTTTTCTTTTATGCATACAACATGCATAATTTACTTTCCTATGCAAATAAATCCTAGCCTTTATGCAACCCCTCTGGCTGCACCTATTTATAAAGGATTAATTCAAAGGCATACAACTTCCTTGTTCACCATTTCCTGTTCAAGACCCCCCTGTAGCACCTTTYAAGTGACAGCAAATAAGTTCCCAAATACCTGCTTTTAACCTTACACAAATTTAGGAACAACACCACGCCACCACAAATTRAACAGGAACAACACCACCTCCACACCCCACATATTTTTATTTTTTCCTCATGTAAGGCAAACCCATTCAGCCTGTGAGCTGTCAAACTTGCTGTGTTCCCTGCTTAAGGAAGGAAAAAAATAAAGATGCATTGTGTTTGGCCAGGATGTCACAGCAATGTGCTTCTCACCAGTTGTAATACTCTACTCCTAAAGCCACTGCTACCACTTTTTTTGATCATTTTTTCAGCATTTTCTGATCAGCCAGTGATCAAAGATAAAAATCACCTACTCTTTTGCATAATCATATTCAGCTGCATTTTCTCCCTGGGGCTGGACCATCTTCGCAGGGAGTCCAGCAGAAGTTTCACTGGAAGACTCCTTAAATTGGCACTTAAAAAGAGTCTTGTTTTCATTATGGTATTTCAATCATATTCTTCTATTTCCTACTCAGACACATGGCAAAAATAATCAGCAGCAAAACAGAGAAATTTGAGAAAATTCAAACTAATACATTTTCTAGCAAAAAACCTGACAATTTTCTTTCTTCATTGCACATTTTCCCWAKTGCCTGTAATTCCCTAGGGTTGGAWGACCTGGCCAAGGAAAAACCATGGATTGCCATCTCTGCTGGCTGGGTCATCTTCCTTCTGCAGTCTTTAAAGGAGGAGGTGGATGGGGAAAAATCCAGAAATTGTAAGTATTAAGGCTTAAAGACAAAAGATGTGGTGAGATGATTTACTTAATTCAGCAGTGACTCTTGGGATTTGTGCACCCATAATGACATTGAGCCAATTAAAATGGGTCTCACACTTACCTGTAGATAAAACATTGTTAAGTCCATTTTGTACCACTGCAAAGGAACCCTGAACTGCATTTCTCTACATTACATCAAGCACAGGCTTCTTGGGGAAAAAGAAGAACATGGGAGTAACACACTGTAAAAAATACTGGTATTATTATAAAAACTAATATTACAAAGGGTAACACCTTCCCAGCAGGGGCTCCTCATATAAATGAAATAACCCAAGATCACTACTAATACTTACATGCCTTCTTTCAGAGATTTCTCAAGCTCTATACATTGTGTGACTTTGTTTCTTACTTTTGAAGAAGCTAAAACTCACCTGCCAACACCTCTGAGTTCACAAGGATCATGAAGAGCCACTRTCTATGATGTAGGAGATCTTTATGATGTTTTATTTGGTTTGGAGCTCCACTTCTGCTTTTGCTTGGTTTGACACTGCAGTGCTCCCCTGCTTTCTAATCCGATTAAATCAGCCTGACTGATGGCAAAGGGGCTGGGACAGCAGCACAGACATGAGTTAGACAGAGTGACATTCACCAAAGGAATATTTTGTGACACACCAAACACTGCTGACACTGAATGCAGACTGTGGTAAAACTTCAGTTCTCAAAATCACACGTAGAACTGTGCTATTTCCAGTTGAAGAAAGAAGCTGGGTGTTATAAAAATCCATTCTAGGAATGATAAGAAGTGCAAAAAAAATATTACTTAGAAAAGCAAGGAACCTCCTCAGACCTGARSTTACTKAACAGAAGCAYTGGAAGRGCATGTTGGGAGGAAGTGCAGAGCTGCAGGGCCAGGATTTGTAGGATTCTTTTACAGCAGTTGATGTCATGACAGTACCTGCTTTGCTATGCTGCAAATAAGGGTTTTCTGCATCTACTGAAGGTCAGAACCATTCCCACACTGCAACCAGCACATCCCAGTGGAGCTGGGAGCCTCTTCCCAATCTTTCCRGCCAGGAATACAAATGTTCATCCGACTGCAAAGCAGCTTCAGCTGGCATTTACCTAAATTGCAGGAGATACAGGGAAAAAACCACGTGAGCTCCTGTGTAACTCTATTCTCTCCCCAGGAGCCTGTAAGTAGCARCCTTCCTTCCTCCAGCCCAGGCACTGACACTGTTTTAAATGGCATTGCTCTCCCTGTTTTTCTATCCTGCCCTATGGATTTTACAGCCCTCTGACAGCCACCACCACTCCAGCTCTGCTTGCATTAGCCCACAGGTTATTTTTCTGTGGTTTGTGCTSCAGTCAGTCTCATACCCCCAGCTCCAGGAGGCTGAAGAACAGAAACCACTGGCAGCAGATGCTGCCAGAGACCAGAGGTATCCAGGAGAAACCTCTGCATCTCAGGGGAAAACTCCTGGGGGAGAGGGCAGGACCAGGACTGGAGCAATGCCCCAGAATGCTGATGAAGGTATGGTTTGAAAGAACAAGTTTCCAACAAAAACCTGGCAGTACAGCCCTGGAGAGAACTCCCATCCAGTCAAACTCAGCTGCAGGCACTGCAAAAGGACACAGCAGTGAGAGGTGCCAGGTCCCAGCCTGCTCTGACACCTGGGRAATTAAAGCAGAATATTCACAACTCATTGAGTGTCCTCTCCCTCCACTGAGGAGGCATCCCCAGCGCTCAGAACACATCTGGCAGATGTTTTCCAAACCTTTTAAGACTCCCACGGAGGAGATGCCATGGGAGGAGAAGGTGAGAGGGCCCTAAATCAGCTGGGAAAGCAGAATTCCCACACAAACACCTCTCCCTCAAGGCAGTAGGGTTCTGAATGGGTGTCATACCCTCCACCTGCCCCAAACACACCCCACCAAAACTTCTGGGCTCCAAACACGACCAGTAGGATGAACATTTCAGAAGGCACATTAAGTGACACCTCCAAGGACTTTCCAGTTCCCAGTGTTATATGGGATTTCTCTTTTATTTTTCAGCCAGACAAGAATTCTCTTATTTGTGCCCAGAGATTTCAGGACTCATCTCCCATTCTCTAAAAACTAAACATTTTTGTGAGTAYCCTTCAAACTCTGAGCTAAAGTTTCTCAAAATCCAGCATTTATTTTGTGGGAAATTCCACCTTTTTCCTTTTTTTCCAAAATTTCCCATGGAATAAAAACTCTGAAATTTGTTTCTTTAAAAAAGAATAACTAGGAATTTTCAACTGTTTTAAAGAAATGCTTTATTGCTTCATTTATATATACTGTTCTTATATTATTTAACAAAATGAAATATAGGAAATTGGTTATTCAGGAATTAAATATAACTATGCCMATTAATTCATAAAACGTTAATTTTTTATTCAGTTTTGAAAATCATTAATGACAGTAGCAATTGAATACACACTGAAGGCTTTGCTCTTCTTTCTGATTAAAACTTTTCTCTGTGCTGAAAGTTTCATCACATTTTAACCAACAGATCATATATAAAAGATGAAATCAAATTTCAAGCAAAAATGCAGTTTCTTTTTGCACCATCTTATTCTTTTGAAGCATTTTCCAAAATGGAAATATATATATATTTAAATTCTTTGTGAAATTGCTTGAAAGAGATACCACATGAGCATATTTCCACATTAAAAATTCATCAGGTTTTTCTGACAAACTCTTTTCTGGCTAATTGCACTGGGATTTTCATGAGGAGGGCCCCTAAAACCTCASTCAGTCAGTTACAGAATTTTGTTTCCTCTGTACACTTCCTTTTGGGATCCTGAGTGCACATACTTTCCCAGTATGAACTTTCCCTTTCAAAATAAACCTGCTCTCCATTTCTCAAAAAAACCAGACCACTAAGAGACAYCTATTAGATTGCAGAAAGTGGTTGCTTTTATTGAAAATACACATCCAGGGAAGYTGGTTCCCCACCACATCCCTTTACAACAGCTTCAATTCTGGCTCTCATTTGTCACATCCAGGCTKTTGCTCCTGTGAATGCTGATCAAACCTCTGCTGAGCCTGGGCAAGGGGCAGGAAGGTTTTCTACCAAAGTGTTTGTTTGATTAGTTTTATCCCTCTTTTTTTTTTCAACATCAGCATTGAGGTGAGCAGAAGTTTGTGTTAATTGGGAGTAAATTAGGTTAAATAAAAATTCCCCAAGTTAGGGACAGCTTTGCCTGCAACAACTGCCTCAGTCCCTTGTGCTTCTCTGCCTGCACTGGAATTTATGGCAAAATAAAACCAGCCTGATGAGCACAATGACAAAGCAAGCAATAATTTCACCAAGGAAACACTCAGCACCCTAATAGCACTAATGTGCAGGTGTTAAAATGCAGATCCCAGAGATTCTGGAGAAATATATTTCACATCCACCTCCTGTAAACAACATCAGGCTCTTCACACTATGACAAATCAAAGGGCACAGGATGCTTATTCTTAGAATAGGCAGGTACAGAACATTCCTATCACTGATGATTACATAAAATAATAGATCTGAGCCTGACATATAATCACATGAAACTACTTTTAAGATTTAAGCAGTCTTTTCCTACAGACAGAGCTYATTTTCCTGCCTTTCTGCTTGCTTGCTTGGCATTAATTCATATTAATGAACCAACACACCTTGTCTGACTGCAGGCACATAACACCACTGGAGCCAAAACTTCCTAAATCCTGTCTTTCATTTAAGGGTTCCTGATGGCCTGAAGTGAGTATTTGGAATATCAGAAAATCAGAGTGTCTCCCACTGTCAGATTTTCTGTTGTCTCAGATTATTTGTCACAGGAGGCTGTCTTAGAAGTCTCCAGGACTGACCATGGGTTACCTCCTTGCAGGAATGAGGAAGACAAAGGGGAGTGAAGGGTGTCAAAATCTCAACCTATAGGGCAGAAAAACCCCATGCATTTTATCACAAAGTGATGATCCAGGAAGGATTTGGAAGCAGACCCMATTCCCACCTCCCTCCTGGTGGCACAGGGTGCCCAGAGAAGCTGTGGATGCCCCATCCCTGGAGGTGTCCAAGGCCAGGGATGGGGCTCTGAGCACCCTGGSAYAGTGGGCAGGACCCCTGCTGATGACAGGCAGTTTGRAACAAGATGGTTTTTATGTCCCTTCCACCCCCAAACCRTCCTGTGACACTTTACAAAGGCAGAACCTGCCTGAAGGAGCATTTTGGCTGAAATTTAAAATCACACAGGTTCCAGGTCTGGATCAAAACAGGATTTCTCCASTGCCTGAGGAGGGGCTGTGCTTCATTCTACCAGCAGCAAAACCCAAACCTCCACCCTTGAGCACCCTCCCAGCATGAGCTCATCTAAAAGGCAAAAGCTTCAAATTTTACTTGTCTGGACCTAGGGAGAAAAGAGGAAGCAGCAAAGAAAAGAAAGCAGGTATTAGTAAACCAGAGAAAACTCTTCTGCTCTCATACAAACACCTTTACAAATTTCTTGAAAGAACTTTTTGTTAGTTGACTCAGGGGTTTCCTACCTCTTCTTTTCTGTGTTCTCATGTTTGTTTCTTCTTGTTGCTTTSACTGTGCAAAATAAAACTCTGCTTTCCCACCCAATAAGGAATTAACAGGCACTATAAACTGACATTTGTTCATTCTCATTATCAACTTGATATTCCCCCTTCCTGCTCCCACTCTCCAGGTTTCTGAAGGAGGCCACTGTGTGGCAGCCCAGTACCAAAAACAGAGGGCTGGCAGGGTCAGCAGTGTCCCAGTGRAAATTTATCATGGCAATAAATGCAAAATTCAACTCTTTTTGCTGCAGTCACCGATGGCAGGAGTGAGAGGGACAGGATCACCTGCTCTGTTGCTGAAGGAGCTCACTCCATGCAGGTGTGGTCACATTCTGTGTTAAGGATCTCTCAGTCACCTTTGCAGGGGAATATTTTGCAGAATAACAGATCTGACGAAATTTCTCTGTGAAGTTTCAGCTTAAAATTACCTTTTTTGGTATCATTTCACTTAATTCATTATGCAAGTTTTACTTTAGAAAGGTGAGTAATGTACCAGCTCTTACATAGTCATAAAACAACTTTGAGCTTCTTTCACAACTCCCTGTGAGAAGCACTGCAGCTGATCTAATGAGTGAGTTAAAAAAATTAACAAGCCCACAAAACTCAAACCTCACCACTGAGAAGGAGAAAAATGGACAGGGAATGCAGGGAAAAACAGACTCTGAATCAGACAGACTATTAASATAGTATTTCAGCTAAAAGACCCCAAAGAGTGCTTGTGTCTTCTCATTTCTGAAATGAATGATGACTTCCCTTCAGAAAATTCTAAAAGAAGCATCCAGAGAGCTCCAAATCTGAGTGCCCTGCATCACACCTCCTTCTACATCCTGGACAAACAACCAAGTCTGTGAAAATGTCTTTTCTTTCTCATTACAAACATGTTCTGATGTGACTTCAGCCTCCTGAGCTGTGAGCTCATTGCTAGGTGTAGCAAGCTGAGCAGATCCCCAGGTCTGGTCACTGTTTCGAGGGACAGAGCCAAGGAAAACCTCTCCTTGTCCCACAGCTCTGTGGCTGATTCAGTGAGAGGAGCCCTCTCCTCTGAGTCAGCACTGAGTCACTGGTGGGGCCCAGTGCTGTGGGACAAAGTGTTTCCAAAGGAGAAGTGTTCCCTCTGAAATACAAACCAAGTTCCAGCTGAGGAGCAAACACAGCTCTCCTCAGCCAGGACAAATGGGTGCAACAGCTTTGCATGGGTGAAAATTCACACAGCCAAACAGTCTTTTATTTTCATCTAGGAACTAGATTATTTCATCTAATTATTAAATAGTAAAACCTTCACACCAGGCAGTGACACTGCTCTGTCTTGGCAGGGGATCAGTCTCCCCATCCCTTCCACACACTGAGAATTRGAGCTCTGCTCCTCCCACCCACATTTGCCTCCCCAAACAGAGCCATGCAGGCTCACACTCCACCAGCACAGCTCCTCTTCCCTCCCTGTCAAATGGAGCTGCAAGCACTGCATGTGTGGCCCCTTGTAAACTCAGTTTTCYTCTAGAAAAGCCTACAGCCACAGTACCAGGGCAAGCTTAGGAAGGTAAGGGTAGGAAACGCTGCAGAATATCCAGAACTCACTCAGGACTGAAACCCTTTCCTTCCTCACCACAGGTTTTTATTCCTACAGAGAGTCCTCTGAGCAAGTACAGGGTAGAAAGGTGTCCACATGCAAACCCTTGCAAGAGTTAATCTCTGTTTAACAGCCTGGGTTGTGGGGTTTTGTGTGTGTGTGTGTGTGTGTGTGTGGTGGTTTTTTTTTTGGTTTTTTTGGGTTTTTTGTGGTTTTTTGGCTTTTTTTTTTTTGTAGGTGTGTAGATTCCTAGACACTGAAGAGCACATGGGACCCACAGGCCTTTGTCCATGATAGCTGCCAGGACAGGAGAAATTGCTTCAGCTCTTGTCTGGTGCCAGACACTGCTTCTGTCCTGATTTCACTCAATCCCTTCCCTGGGCCATCCTCTGCAATACCCAGTGGGAATTCCTGAGGGGCTGAACTCATGGGCCATGCTCCCCACCCAGCCCCAAACCCTCCTCCTTTTCAGCACCACTCTGCCCCTCCTGTGGTGCCCATGCTGCCACCACAGCAGCTTGGCCACTGCCTCCAAAGCATTGTCAYCTCTCTGGGGACAGCACAGCCCTGAAAAAGCAGCCAGTGCTCAGGGCTCTGGCACCCATAACTGATGCAGAAATCCAGAGCAGACACCCAACTCCTCAAGCCTTGCAGCTGCTGGCACCATGGGATCAAGCCCACAGGCAGAGGGCTGGTTTAAAAGAACAAACTCCTCAGGGAAATGCACAGGACTCACAGCCATCACACTGAATATGTAAAGTTGAAGAGGGGACACGTGTTCTCACCAGAACTGCTTTTGGCTGCTTCTTTTGCCTTCTCTGGCGTCTCATTTCCACACAGCCTTTGCCTGCAAGGCAGAAAAATATCCCAGTGCTGGCTTTAGGTGGACACATGACAGTAAAAAAATCCTGAAGGATAATTTTAGGTCATCCATGGGCTGCATTTTAGAGGTCTGGTACAGCTGCCTAACTGTGTGTTAGATTTTCATATATTTACATACATTTACAGAGTACATGTGGCTTTCTCACCAATGCAGCTAGAAAAGCATGCTCACTAATCTCCAATTTTAACTCAGTAAAACCTTTCCTTTTTTTTTTTCCATAGGAAAATGCCAGTTCCTGAAAAATATGCATATATATTCTGCAGGAACAGATTGATTGAATCAAATCTTTWAACAGCAAGCAAACACACTTCCTAGGGAAACCTGGCTGGTTTCCTGCTAGCTCCTGGCCTCCCTAGGAGCCTCCCTGGTGAGCAGCATGTCTGGGCTCACAGGCTCCCTGCTGCAATCATCACAGGGAGCCCTGTCCTGTTCTGTTTAAAACCGTGAGGAAAAAAATCTTTCTTTTACTAATTAAATGAAATTTCATGTTCCTCCTCTGTGGGAAGTGAAAAATTCCAAGATACTTAATTTTAATRCAGAAAGGATGTGAGGGTGGTAATAAACTTGCCCATTTCTCCCTCTACAGGAATTTGAGGTTCTGATGAGCCCTTCTTACACATCMTTGTTTATTCCATTGCCCACCTCTGGCTGGGTAAAACAACTGGTGGAAATCCAAACCTGAAAAATTAACATTTGAAAAAAATTCAACTAACCAACTGTTATGAGTTTAACAACAAACTACATTCCCCAGAGACCAACCACAGAGAGCAGCTGGCAATRAAACCTGATTGCATGTGGAAGTGGTTAGGAAAACAAAACAAAACAATAACACAACTTCAGCACGCAAACTCAAACTTCTAATCTCGCCCAGGCCTTGGGAAAAAAACCAATCAAGTAGCAGAAAGACCAGCACAATTTTTAAGCAGCAATTTCTGACYGTGAATCTCAGAAAGTTCAACAAAGTTGGGAGTTTCACAAATGGGAAAACGCACATAAAAATTGAAAAAATAAGGAAGATGAGCAGGCTAGTGATAGGTGAGCAGAACATTCACAGCCCAGCACCCAGCCTTCAAGGATTTACCAAGGTGAGTGAAAGACTCATGTTCCTAGGGCATAAGCCTTGTTTCCATAAACCTAGGAACAGCTCTTCAGCACAAACCTTCTGCTCTTCAGCTGTTGCCTGTGAGCCCTGGACTKTTCTGCTCCCACTGCCACCAGGCAGAACAGCCCCTGACGGTCGCAGGATTTCCAAACAGCAAGTTTGTCAGCTGGACTGACAGCAACATGATCACCTTCTCCCTCCTATGAGCCACTTACATGAAGTCTCCCTCTTCAGGGACACCTTTTGTGGCTGGTATCTGCATCCCTCTGGCTGAAGGTGYRACCAAGAAATYCATTTTTGGTTTTACAGCAGCCTCYGTTCCAAYAAMACATTTCACACATGGGGAAACGGCTGAGGCTTGGCTTTGCCCATCCCAAAAAGTCAAAAAGCCCGGAGACATCTGCCCAGGATCCTGAGGGAGCATTTTAGCTGCAAGCATTGTAACATCCAGGCCAGCATGAGATCATGTTTTTGGCTATCTGCTGGAGGTGATTTGCATGAGCCTTTTGTGGCTGGTGTTAACATTTCGGGTGAGGGCTGTGAAGGGTGTTGAGAGAAACCAAGGAGACATCTGGTCATACTGTTGGAATTTATGTGGGAAGCAAGAGGAGTATCTGCAAACCACCAAAAAACAAGAAAAGGGGGGTAACAAATTCTAGTTGATCAGGCCAGGATGGCAGCTATGAGGAGGCTGTTCCTCCTGCTGGGTTTTCCCCCATGCACTTCACTGCACCACTGCTAGGCTGTGTAAGTGCCAGCAGCATTTCCATGTTGGAAGATACAGAGGGATTCTCTGAGCCCCTCGTGCAGAACACAGTGTGATTAGATTTTCTAATGGCAAGAAACAGACTTCCAGAACAGATTAAAACAGCTCTTAAAGAAAAAAAAACCCACAAACTCTGCCTTGTCACAGCCTTGCAACAAGCATGACACATCCACCCCTCCTTGCAGCAAAGGCATTTAGGGTGGGTGTTGAAGATCTTGGTATCAAATAAGAGCAAATTAATTTCTAAACTGATTTTTTTTCAGCAGTGAGACTCATCCCTTTTTTGTTTTGTTGCTGGCATTTCTTTGATGCAATAGCTGGGAAACCTGTGGGAAGAGATCTCGGATTTTTTGGTTCCAAGACAACACCTGAGCCACCAGATCATGGCATCTTTCTGCACAGAAAGGCACAAGAGAAATATCCCATAAGAAAAACAAATCAGAGAAGAAATTTAACATTTGTTACTTCTTTTGACAGGATTTTTTTTATGTGTTGATGACAGATTTTTGAAGGGAGGAAAATTTAGCTGATTACAATGGAAGCATCCTTTTTTAAAATAATTCTCAGTTTACTTCAAGGATCAGAATTCACACTGCTCAGAAAAGTGCAGCTCCAGCAACCAAGGCGTTCTCCAAACCTAGACATTTATTATAAATATTATCTGCTGTTTAAAAGAAAAATGTCTTCCAGTAGAGGTCTTGTTGCCTTTTGAAGGGAAGGAGGAATTTCCCCAGTCCTAAAAAAAATCKTACTTTTGAAATTGATCATCCTACACATTTTTGAGGCAGAGCAAATATACTCAATCATTAAGACTTGTGTTTTGAATGAGACATTATTTTCATCWGCAAGGAAACCTCTCCAAACTTTGGGAGTTACAGACCCAAATCCTTACTTTTAATATTCAATATGGCCACCTTTGTCACAAAATGGACTTGCAGATTAGACAGGCACCACCAATAAACCTGAGACAAAGAAGAGAACTGAACCCAAAATTCTTAAAACTGAGAGAGCTCTTAGGGTGCTTTGAGAATTGAATGATCAGCTTGAGCAAAACCAGCCAGTACCCAYGAACTCATGATGCCCAGTCAAACTGAAGACCAAAAAAAAGAAAAAGTTGGCTTGTTTTGCACTTCCAAGTAAAATTCCAATGTCCCCAAGGCTGAAAGCAAGTGCCTGCTTAAGCAAGCAAACTTAATATAGGAATCCTTTGCACCTTCATATTTTGTGTGAGTTCCTGAGTAAGGAGCAGATGGGTTCTGCAGAATCAAATCTTTGGGGTTGGACTGCTTGAGGTGCACTTAAATCCTTCTCATTGCTGCCACCATAATGAACATATTTCACCAGTTAATAAGGTAGCAAACTTTGAAATGGAAGCATATGGGCAGCGTGGGAATTCAAGTGAACTCGTGTTTCTGTGGGATGGAACAGCCTTGTGCCATCAAAGGTGAAAATTGCTAATGGCTGCAAGTCCAACATCTGCTGCATCACCTTCTCACAGTTCCATGTGAGAACAAAATCCATATGAGTCCCTGGTAGGGAGCAGGACCTCGTGAGGCCCCTTCAGGCTCTCAGSATGCCCTGACCATTCCTGCCTGGCACATGCCCAGCCTCCAATCTCACCTGTCACAGGAAGCAGGGCTGAGCAGCACTGCAGTAAAATACCAACCTTGTACTTCTCCTGCTTTTAAACYATATCATTATTTCATATTTTAGGGAGATAATTTTAATTAATACTGATTTCTATTTTACACTTTTTCTTGTAACAGCAGAAAGCTTCAAAAATGAGACTGTTGCTGAGACTGGTTTTGCCTTACCACCACTTCCTTTACCACCAGTCTGTTTAAAAGAAGATATCTGTTAAGAAAAAAAAAAAATAGGCTGTTTGTAATTTTRTCAGTGTTCACCCTGAAAACAATAMTCAAMAACTTCAGCAATRAGCAGAAAATGAAGAACCCTCTTGCCCTGCAAAAATTGTGTCTGATTTGAAATAACTTTTCTTTCAAGACTTCTAAACTTTTTAATACACAAAGCAAACCTTACAAACACATTCTCCTCATTAGAAAGGACCCTGCCTCGCATCCCTTCATATTTTAAGAATAGAAATTGTTGAAACTTGCACAGTCTGGTGCCCTAATGAGTCTTAAGGCAGAGGTCATTCCTCCAGCTRAGGTAACTGCATTGATTAGGGTGAGTAGGTGCTTGCACAGATGAGTTGTTTGAAAACCTTCTAWGATTTTTTTAACAGCTATAATTAGAAACACTGGCACAGCTGAGTGAATCAGTGCAGCCACACCAGTGCTGGACAGTGGTACAAATGTGCCTCCCTCCCTCAAAGAAGAAGAAACCACACATACATAACTCTGCTGGTTAAAAAAACCCGAAATTACCATACCCCTAATTAGTTTTAAAAAAATRTGCAAAGGCCAAGCCCTGGGAGAGAGYAGTGGTAACAGAGTTAACTGGCTTTTCCATGGATAAATATAATTTGAGAGCATATTTATTAAGTAAATGTGGGTGTTGGTCATCTGACTCAGTACAGATTCTTCCAAGAGCTATTTTACAAATTACTGAGAGGAACAGGTACCTCTGGGACACAACTGCTCCATCCTAAAGAGACAAGATAAAGCCTGTCAGGTAAATCACACCCTGCAATGCCTGTTCTCTCCACTGGCTGTAACTGGAGCCCAGGGAGATCAGCTCTGCCAAAGACTCCTTTTTCAAATACCTGTAGACATCAAGACCAGGCAAGATCATTCCTGCTCTAACTAAGGTTCCAAGAGACCACAACCAACAACCAGTGTTGTTTTAGAACAGAAATCTCCCACTTTAGGGCAAGAGYTGCACCAGTAATCAACTGAAGCAGAGTTAGCACTTACTGCATTCMTAGGGCACAGCTCCTGCTGCCCCACAAGCAATCAATCCCAAAGGCTTTTGGCCAGACTGCCTGTGTGGCAAAAGGTTGGATGACTCCTTAGTGCATAAACCACATCCTGTCACTGGTCAGGAAGAAAYCTGAGGACTTCCAAGTCCCTTGAGGGCAAATTACTCAGAGAAAAATCTATAAGGGGYTTTATTAGTAGTAGTAGTATTAGTAGYAGCATTTAAAACACAAGTGCCCTAAAATAGCATGACCAGGAAGGGTGGATTCAGGGAGYTGACATCTGACAGATGTGGGTAGTTAAGAAAAACTCTGGAATCCAGCCCAAAGACTCACTGACTGAAATAGGCTTGACACCCAGATCTAACCAGRGAAACAAATGCCCAGATCCCTCCATCCCCTGGTGCCTGGGTGCCAGATGTGTCAGCGTCTAGTCAACAGCAGAGAGGCCACAAAGTACTTCCTCACTGTTACAAACAAAACCCAGTCCTGGAATGGTTCATTTAATAAATGTGCCTTTCAGTCCTTAATGTTGTGGTTCCCAAACCAGCCCAAGCAGCAGGAAAGGAGGATTAGTGTCTTTCCAGAGAGGATGCAGCAGTGAGTCACAATCTCAGCACTGCTGTGAGTCACTTCAGCAGCGCTGCTGAGTGGCTCAGCCATGAACATAAAGCAGCAAAACATCCCCTTTGCATTAGAGATCACAGRCAAATCCCCAGATCCAGACTGGGAGATGTCTGTGGTCCAACCCTGTATCCAGATAAGAACTTCCCCTCTGTTTCTGCTCATTTTTGTGATGACAGGAACGGAGAGGAGCTGACACATGAGACAGCTGGGCTGGAGCTGTGTTTGCAACTCTGCCCCATCACCCACTGGAGCAATGAGCTGAACCAAAATCCTGACTTTTCACTTACTGTGGTAGGTGCTGCCTCTCAGAATCCAGTCTGTGACAGTCCTTGACAGCCATCGCTGCATCTCTCTGGGAGGAGCACAGTGTCTGTGCTCTGGGGCAGGGAACAGGGAACAGGCAGGAGATTTATTTTCCTTGCCTTACTGTGGGCAGAAAAAGCCATCCTCATTGGGACAGACCTCTAATAAACATCTCTTTGCCTAATCCAGGTCCAAACATTATGCCTGGGTTGGAGTCAACATCTTTCCTGTGAACAAGTGACTTTTTTTGACCAGAGCTCGGACCTTTCACTGGAAAGCCTTCCTGTTTTCTGCTAGCAAGGTCACATAAGTCCTCAGCTTAAGCTCAACTCAGATGGTGAAATGATCCCAGGAAAAGGTGATTCTAAAGACATTGTCTGCTGAGCCAACCAGATCATTCACCCCCCAAACCTTCTTCTCATGTGCCTCAGAGAGAAGTGAAACCAGGTAGACCTGAAGGTTTCCAGCAAATGAGTCCTGCAGGCAAATCTAAGCCCTTGCAAGAAGACACCTCTGTTGTTYCTGAGAGGATTTTGCATATAGAGAAAGCAAAAGTTCACAGCTTAAAGAAATCACAGCAGTCCATGGCAGGATATAACAGAATACCTGGCATTTAGATGGAGACCAAGAATAGCTTTCATTATATAAAAACTCCAAATTACAAATGCTACCACACAGTTTTAGATTTCATATTTTAGTGAGTAAGTGAAACTGAGCAGGGAATAAACCCTTCTCATTAGTGAGAGACTTACCTGGATGCATTATCCAGTTACTTCTGGATGACTGCAATTTGAGAATTGCTTCATTGCATCTCAAGTTCAAATTCCCTTGGAAAAGGAAGAAAAAGCTTGCATGGAAGAAAAAAAAAAA
Source organism: Alauda arvensis (assembly GCA_902810485.1). NCBI lineage: Eukaryota > Metazoa > Chordata > Aves > Passeriformes > Alaudidae > Alauda > Alauda arvensis. Next base: position 152,804 of record CADDXX010000297.1, read on the forward strand.
GCAGATCTAGAAAACAAAGGTTTGAATTCAGATTGTACATGAGTTGCATTTTCCAGCTGTTTCTGTCAGTACTTTGCTGCCAGAAAGACCCAACCCTTTGTCTCCACTTCAGAAAGTATTTTATAACATAAAGTTTGTGGAAAAGACAAAGGAAAGAGCTGCTAAAACCTTTTCTTCACTRTTTAATTTTCAGCAAGGTACATAATAGTTCAAAGAAAGTGGTATCCAAGCAACAGGTTTGAAAGGGGCAAAGTATTAAAAGATTGTTCAGTCAATTATCATAGCCTGAACATGCTGTTAACTGGCATAATTGCCTTTGATGCAAAACACACTTTTTATAGTTATAAATACTCACAGAATATCCAAAAGCYGTATTAATAATGAAGAAAACCATCTCTTGGAGTATTCTCACACCCAACTCACACTCATATACATTTCCTCCTCTAGCCAGAACATCATCTCTCACAGGAACTAAAAGCTGACACCTTGAAGCAATATATTATTTTGATTTTCAGCTAACTATAGCCAGAAAAGTTACATTTCTTCAAAACACATACATATCTGCATTCAAAACATATTTAATGCCAGAATCTGCCTCTCTGAGCAGACTAAAAATAATTTCCCACCATTTTATTCCCTGAGCTCCATGGAACTGACATAGCTGAAAGATTGTGGGTAGGATATTAGCATTATTAAAGAAATAATAAATTACATAGCAGCACAGAGAATCTTGCCAGCCAGAAGAATGTGTGTTACCCATGGCCTGAGTGCTCCCCTGTGATGGCTGAGTCAAGGATGCAGGTGATGATTCACAAGCCAGRAAGAAGATTCACAGCTTGGCTTTCAGAGCTCCCATGGCTGGCAGATAGAAAATCTCWGCTCCTGCCATGAACACAGTTGATGGGGAGACAGCAAAAGGATAATCTTAGGATGCTGTATCTGCAGAACTGGGCAGCAGGCCTGGAAACATTCATATTTAACMAGCACAGTGCTGTTCAGACATGTAAAATGGTGTGCATGTGCTTGGAGCATTAGGCTTTGGTTCAACAGCCAGAACTGCACCAGAATGTGACAGCACTCCCTCAAAACTGCCACAGACAGGGCTGTTTCCCACAAAGATTTAAAAATGAGGGGACTTCTCCCAAAGGAAGGTATYTGGCAGTGCAGAAATGAGCAGACAGGTTACCAGGCAGCAGGAGAGCATCAGTGAGGAGGCACAGCCATCAACCTTCCCTCCCTGCTCCAGAGCTGCTCTGGCAGAACCTGAGCCTTCCCTGTGGCAAACCAACTCCTTGGGCACAGTTTGTGGGAGCACAGAAAGGGAGGGAGGCATTTGGCATCTGCCTGGCTCCCAGCAGAACTTTTTGTCTCAAATCTCCTCCTGTCTGCATTCCCCCRTGCCAGAAAGATCCTGGGCACAAGGATGGGGAGATTCTTCATTGCTCCCAGCCTGCAGCTCAGGGCAGGGGCACTGCAGGGTCCTTCCCTCTCAAATCCTCCTCTGCTTGGCACCAAGGGATCCTACATGCACCTCCATGGGGATTTCACCAATCCCTGATGAAGGGAGCMGTTGAAAAATCGCTTTTTGTCTCAAATAGGAGACAAAACTTTGTCTTTTCTGTCAYCAATATGCAAAGTATAAGGAATGAATTACACTTGGAGATGAATACAGAGAAATTAAYTTATTGTGGGCCAGCCTCACAGATACCTGGTTTGGCTCCAAAGTGATTTCTGTTTTCCACTCAGCCTAAGCCTCAGGATAATTCATGGAAATCAAACTGTGTGGCAAGCCACTTCTTTTTTCGGAAGAAGCTTTCCAAAAAAGGCTCTTTAATGTGGTATAAGGTCTTTCCAATAACTGTCAAATCTGATACCACTTGATTTAAAGAAGAAAACACCTGAAAATCTTCCCCATGTAAAAACTCTGTGACAGTTTTGATCCCTGTTGAGTAAAGAAGTTTTCAACGTGCAAATTCACAAATGGAAGACTCAGCAAATCTGGCATCACCTTGACTGCAAGCAAGCAAAGCAAACTTCTTTTCTGGCAGGGAAGGTAGGTAAGGAAGTGTTGCATTACTTGTGGAATGTACATTAATTAATTAATTACACCAACCACCCAAGGCATACCACATACCCTTTAGACAGATACATCAACAAGAAGAGGGAAGMTGGACCTCGATAGGGATGAACACAAGGTTCAAAACAAAGCTGGGGACAACAGAGACTCTGCAGAAGGTGACTGCAAACTGCACATCAGCCCCAGAGTCTGAGGAGAGGGACCCATTGGTCAGAATACATGTAAATAAAACTGTAAAGGCATCATAAGGTAATTTTGCATGTCACACCAAAAGTGGCAAGAATGAGGAAAGTGTTACCAGCTAACAGGTTGGTTTTTGCAGCTATCAGCTAAGACACACTCTCTAAAAAATGTCACCGAAAACAGATTATTATTACTATTATTATCATTATCATCATTATTATATTATTATTATATTGTGTGCTCATTCCCCCTTGAAGGAAGGAACCGTACACTCTGATGAGAGTTCAGGTCTCAACAATTACCAACCCAAGCTGTTAAACCCTTGTTCTAAAAGTCAGTCTGGAAAATGTTAATGTAACTCTTTAGCATCTCTTGTACACTCAGTGCTGACACACTGCATATCTTAAATATAGTCCTTCCACCAAGCTGAAATMATTGGTAACTGATTTCAGACCAATTCTTCTTTGTTGATTATAAAGTGGTTTTGAATTAGAGCTCCTGCTTTGAGRCTGTGTACTTGGTTGGACCTAAAATTTCCTGATTTTTAGTACAATTCTGAAAGCAGATCCAAAGTAGCTCACAAATGGTTGCCTCAGAACTAAATGTAAGCAGYTCTGTCCCAAGCCAATAACCAATAAGTATTTGACAGGTGCTGCTTGAGCTTGCCACCTACACACACACAATTTGACAGAGAATGAAAGGCAAGTAATGTGCTTGTGTGYCACCTCAAGCCCTCTGAATTCACTGTTGGGACTGACATTTGGGAAYAGATTTCTGCAAAAACACAGTGCAGTGAAGTATTTGAGAAGCTCAGCTGTGCTTCCCTCAGCTGAAGTGGCACACCAAACTCGCTGTACTAAGAGAAGGAGGTTGTAGCAAAGGATTTATTGTGCAGCTGGGATGTAGCAATTCCATTCTCTTCTGCATTTTAGATGTCCTACCTGATTGCACAAACACCTCTGCCCTTGAAACAGAGAGATTCCCATCCTTAAAATTATAACAACCACCTCACAGCAGTGCTGTAAAATAAATATCTGCAATYTRACATGCAGCTGCCAAAACTGTGGCACTGACTCAATAACAATGCTTTGTGTGGATTCACAAGCTGACCTTCCATAGTCATCCTCCCAACAGATTCTCTGTTCCAGCCTGCAAATTTCTTCTTTCTTGCTTTGGATATCTGGATATCTGCAGTTGGCAAAGCTTCCTGGAGGTGCAAGATGCCACATCTTGCTCTTCCTAATTTCGTTAGGACTCCTGGAGTGTGAGCAAATCCAGTCTCACAGGATGTCCCTGGAAGTCCAGCCCAGCCAGGCCCAAACCTCTGAACAAAGAGTTTAAAGTCCATTTTTGCAGCTCAGTGCAGGAACAGCTGCAAGGCTGAGTTAGAGAAGGAGTGCCATGGGAAATGGGACCTTTAGGATCTCCCAGTCCCTTCTGGGGCTCTTGGGGCAGGGAGTCAAAGGACAAAGTGAATCAGGGCATGGGGCTCCAATGCACCATTGGCTTAGAGACTCTGCTGATTCAGACACSATTGACACTCTCTTCTTCCAGAAARAATTCACATTTTGCTTGCAAACTGGTTGTTTCAGAAGCTTCTTTTACTCCACATAATCCTACACTCTGTTTGTACTTCATTCCTTTAATGCAGTGTGAAGTCTTCAGGCACAGTTAAGGGATAGAAAGAACATKAACTGCTTTGTAGGTATTTTAAGGAGACATTTTGATGACTTTGTACCATGGAGTTCAGTTAGAGTTTCCTTTCTAAAAAGAAGTAAGTCATCAACATGATTAAAATATGAGTATTAAATCCTCTAAAGCTTTTAGATAAGTTTCTGGCCAGAAATAGAGGAGTTCTGTAGATTTTTGGAGACACAGGACATCCAGAACTGTGCTGTGATTTAAAAGATAACTTTGATTGAGAAATGTCACTGGACCTTCATAACCCATCTACAGGTCCAGGGCTAGAACCCACATAAATATTCTTTGACAAACTCAACACAATTCAGACCTAAAATTATCTCATACATATGATTTCTTAAAATTTGATCAGTCATCACTGATTTCCCTCAAATGTGGCAAATTCGTTCGTGTTTATGAAAGAATTAAATTGTATTTGAGCAGGGATGAGAAGCAATAAAGCATTCAACAAAAAACGTAATAGGAAAATCTGACAAGTTCAACACAAAGTCTGTTAAACACATTTGCTCACATTTGGTAAAGCACAGCCTCTTTCTCTGCAGGGCCMCAGAGCTGTGGATGAGCTTACACAAAACCCAAGGGGCCAAGCCCACAAACCACCACTCAAATTATCCCCATAATGCAAAGATTCCTGTTCCTTTTAAAGGTTTTCTCAATGTGGATAAGAATTACYTTCAGAAAACAGACTCTGGCAGCATGGACAGATACTGAACAGAAGTTTAACTAAAGGAATGCTGTTATGGTTCACAACACAGCCAAGCTGTAGTGAACACCACCAGGCCTTCCCTCTCCTTTGGGAGGATCACAGATCTCCAGCAGCAGCCCAAGGGACCCAGGAAGCACCAGCAGATGGTGCTCTGAAAGCAGGCAGCTTTCKAAGGAAAATCAGCTTTTATGAATTGAAATTTGACAAGCACCAACGAGAAARTATCTTCAGTAAAGATATCACAGTAATACAATAAATCATTCCTTCCTTCAGAGAAAAATACAGCACTGTAAAAGGGCAATTTCCCCCCTAACYCACCTGCTTTCAGGTGATGTTGCTTTAATTATAATAGCACTGCTTTGTTTCCAGAGCACAAGTGCCAGTCATRGTGCAGCAATCTCCTCCTTACCCATCAGAGTCTCTTCAAGGCATCATTCCTTCTTGATACTTCACAGATTTGCCTTGGAGGCAAGAACAGTTCAAGTCATTCATTTTTGAAACCAAAGACATTCTCAGTGTTGTCAGAAATTGTGAAAAATTTGGGTACATGATTCCAGTGCCTTCTCTTTTCCTTTTGCTTGGCAGCATGAAATAGCACTGATCAAATGGATCTCACACTTGAATTTTTTTTTTCATATATTCTCTATTTAACAGATTCCAGAGTAGGACTGGCTTTCAGCACAGAGRGGTGCAGTCACACAGCTGCAGAAGGATGGAACACCACCTAAAATGGACTTTAATATTGAAGAGACAGAGTAGGATCACTAAAGGAAGAAATTGGTGATAAAACAAGTCAAGATATTTCATTTCACTTGTAGAAAGTGATCATGGACTCAAGCCTGACAGAGGTCAAGAAGTGTTTGGACAACACTCTCAGGCACATGTGGGGATTCCTGGGGTGTCCTTGATGRYCCTGATGGGTCCCTCCCAGCTCAGCAYGTTCTGTGATTCCATGACAAATGACCACGAAATAGGTGACCTGGAGTCCCCAGACAGGCAAATCTCCTCAGTGGGAGCAGGGAAGGGATCCCCACCACATGAGCTGCACCTTGGATTAGATAAAGACATAAGACACAAATAATATCYTTGTATTTTCAACAGGAACGTGCCATTGGCCAACCAATGTGTTCCWGTCAGCCTGGGCAAGACTTACTGATCTAATGCAGGAAAAAAAAACAAACAAAAAAACCCACCCAAAACCCCATATTTAGCTAAAATGTAGATATTCGAGATACATTTCTACATTTATTTGTTTGCAGAARTTTATTTTATGTTTGCTAAACCAGGAGCCAAATCTTTCTAACAATATCAAATAAGATATGTGGTTCTCTGGCTTAGGAATCACGTCATCTTTAATTAAATATTTAATCATCAGGTGCCTCCCTGGGGACTCAGAAGACTGAGTTGGCTGGCCCAACTCAGGTTTTTGGTCCATGAAAAGACACCCCAGCTGCCAGCAGGGAGATAAAGCAGCAGCAGAGGGGAAGGAAGGGCAGCACTGAGTCCTGGAAGGAGCAAAGGCAGCTTTGCTGGGCTGGAGCAGCAGGGACARACAGGGGTGAGGTGAAAGAGGAGTGGGGCAGGTCTGAGGTGCTGACACCCATGGCAGAGCTGCTGGGAAGAGGTGTGGAGGAAGGGGAGAAGGGTGGGAAAGAGAAGGGGAATGCAGTGTCCTGGATGGATGCAGCCTGGGAGCGACTGGAAACAGGTAACTCATTACACCRCACCACTAATCCTAATTAACAACCCTGAATATCAGAGACTTAATTTGTGTAGAGTCTGAGCTTGACAYTTCAGGCTGGTTTGGATAAGCTCAGGCCACCCCTGCTGTGGGTGACCAGAGTATTCCTCTGGGTCTCCTGAATGGGCAGCAGCCAGGACAGGGGGGTTTGGCTCACACAGCTGGCTTGAAAGACAGCATTGGCTTTGATCTGACACCTTGGAGAAGGCTTCCAAAACTGTCTGAGGCTTTGGATGACACGAGGGTTTGATTGGTGTGGTTTTTATTATATCACTGGGTGTRTAGATATTAGTTTTAGATTTCTCTGTATTCTTATTATTGGGCAAATATGGAGGCAGATCAATGTGATAAAGTCACATTTTCCTGTTCTTCTCYTCCTTTTCCTTTTGCAAAGGGTGTTGGGTTTTTAGGATTGGGTAAAGGTGTGATTTCACTGTGTGACTTGGATTTTAGTTATTGGATTTTAGAAGAAAACAATGTTTACGTAATTTAGATTATAAAAACCCAGGTGCTGTTCCTGGGCAGAGAGAATTCATTTTTCCAGCTGCTTGTGAACACCACGCTGGTTTCACAGAATTTGGAGACAAGTACTTTAAAATAAACATCTTCAAACTGCAGCCCAAGGACTCTGATCCTTCCTTCCAAGCGCGGGCAGTGAGAAAACAGCTGCTCACCACAATTTAAGGTTATCTCAGAAGAGATACACCGTCACCCTGCCTGCACACAGGAGTGGGATTTCAGCCTCAAGGACTGCCARTCCATGGAGTTCACCAGAACCAGGTCTGGGTAAGGTGTTCTGCACACACGGAGGGACTGGGCAATATTTTTCCTCTCTAACTGAAGAGCCCATCCTTTTCCTGCCCATTTTGAAACACAGGTTAGACCAACTTTGAGGACACTCCTTACAAAGCCGTTCACCTGCAAGGACGGATTTCCCCCTGCACATTTCTCTGYCAGTTGCTAGGCAGACATTTTACATCAAACTTTGTCTTTGGCAACCAGTTTCACAATGAGAAGATTCACACCTAACTTTTCTCACCACAGCATTTAGCTGCAGGCAGAGACAGGGCTGCAGTGGAGCAAAGTGAGCACTGCTCAGTGGGGATGCACCACTTGCCTCCCACAYAGGGTTACAGCAAAGACTTGCAAGTTTTCTTTTTATTTTCTTGTGATCAATACAAGAGAAGAAGACAACACATCTCACTCACTGCACCAGAACAGACATTAATTTGCTGTATCAGTAGAACAATTCATGTGTTGATTTAGTACTCATTAATTCCTATGATCTCTCCCTTACCATTCAACTTCTCTCTGATGCCCTGCCTGATTTTAATAGGACCTTAAATTAGTGAAGGATTGTGCACTCTGAGCCACATCTGCTTCCCCTAAGATTTTTTGTGCTGCTGCCTATAAAATATTTCTATAYATTTCAAAATGAAAGGTCAAAAATTATCATGAGGTTGTTTCCTCCCACTGAAGCACTGTTTTCCCACCAAGTCATTGATTTGCATGCAATCAGAAAGTTCCCCTTGCTTAATCTTTGTCCTAAATCTTTCATTACCTTGATGAAGAAAACAGGTGATCTATCATTTGGCAYTGTTCCTGGATTAATATTTCCATCATCTCACAAAACCCAGCACTTTCCCCAGGACATGATACAGAATATGATGGGTTTAATTTCACTTTTACCACATCAGGAAAAAAACAACCCTGAAGTGTGAGAAGCAGGCAGTGGATATAGAGTTTGTTCAATGGACTGGAGGAGCATTTTGCAGCTGCAGAGCACATTTCAGCCAAGGGTCTCAAGACATAAAATAAATTTCACAAGATCCTTGCTGAGATAGGGTTTTGTGAGGTTCATTTAATTAAGGTTTAGTTGATGAATGAGGGTAATGYTTCAGGTTTTGCAGAGGAAATCATGACAGTGACAAACAACTGTATTTCTCATTTATTAYGTGAAATTTGTGGTGTTCCTGGCAAATTTTATAATAAGCTGTGGAGACAGTCCTGGATAATCTTTTTCACACCAGAATATTTTAAAAAAACCTTCAACTCTACTATATCAAACCATAATTGATTTCATATCAACCAGCTGTGTCACAAATTYGTATCAAGGCACTGAGGAGCAAAACACAGCACAAAAGCAGAAGAGAACAATTGWGTGGAAAATAAGTGACAGGATTATTGAACCAACTTTATCTGATATTGCATGGGAAGATGACTTGCCATTCAGGCAGAAATTATACACAGAAAAAAAACATCCCTAAACTAGGAAAACTGCTAATTAATACACTCAGGTTCACAGATGTTTTAATCAAGTGCAGTCTAGATGATTGAAGCTGTAACTGTTTGCTGTCCTGAGTAAAAGACATCAAAATAAATCTTCTGCAATAAATCCTGACATGAATATGGACCTTCTAACGAGGCAAAAATTAGCATAGGCATTTCTTGACAATTCAATTAGCTTGAAGRAATGTATGGTTTTACACAGATCACCAAAGATCTATCACTTTTAGGATCTAAAAATCCTTTTCCACTTGCCACTAAAAAATCAAATAACATAYACCTCAGGAAATACAGAAATTTCAAGAACATTAGCCACTTTCTTATGGTTGTATTAACTTATGAAATAATATTTTCAAACCTTTTTGGGGAATGGAGTGAGGAGAGCCTTTGGGAGAGTGAAAATGGAGGGACAGGTCAGGTCCTACTGCATGGTAGGAAAAGCCAGGCTGGCTTGGGTCTGGCTTGGTGGCCTGAATATTCCTGGGAGATTCATGTCACCACCCCTTAAAATGAAAGCCCAGGTGGAGWGAGATGTCCTGCCAATGGATCAAAACTGTTGGACTCAGGTGGTGGAAATGAAGAGTTTCCTGTTTGCTGCAGAGAAAAGCACCCCTGAATCTCAGCAGATTCTGCAGCAGGGGTTAAAAATTAGGGTAAAGAAAGTAAGGAAAGTTAAACCATAGAATTCCCTGGGGCATTGGAAGGGAAAAAAAAGATCCTCCAGTTGCAACACCCCTGCCAGGGGCAGGGACACCTTCCACTACCCCAGGTTGCTCAGATTCCCATCCAACCTTGGACACTTCCAGGGATGGGGCAGCCCCAGCTGCTCTGGGCACCTCACCACCCTCACAGGAAAGAATTTCTTCCAAATATCTGATTTAAACCTACTGTCTTTCAGTGTGAGGCTGTTCCCCCTTGTCCTGTCATGGGCTGTGTCAGGGCTGTCCAGCCAGTCGAGGGCTCCCACTAGTGTTGCTCTGTATTTTAGTTCCATGAGGAACTAAAAATAGAGGATTGTTGAAGAGAGGGAGAAGTACAGTAAGAGAAAGAAGCTGTCATAAGGGAAAGGCTCACAGATACTTTCACACTCAATTCATCAGTTGTAAACCTGATCCCATGCTGTCAGTTCCTCAAAGCTTATAAAATCTGGAAATTAAATCATCTGGAAATGTTGTTGAAAATATTCAGATGCCATTGCCAGCACCTAATGAAGAGCTGCAAGACTTAGTGGAAAACAGGGTTTTAGCTGGAGCTCTGGAGAAGGATGGAGGTCGGGGTGGTCTGTCACTGCTGCCTGTGGCTCTTTTTAGGGGCATCCAGAGACATTTTACACCTGTCCTCCAAATTCATGGTGTTGGGACACAGAAGCTGAGGCCAAGGGGAAATCGATCTGGTTACAATGTTTTTGAGGTGGAGGGGTTTTTTGTTTGGTCAAAGCTGCAAGTTGAAGATCCTGCTCTTAAAAATAAATGATGGAGGACTTGTTTTTGGATTGGGCAATAGCAGGTAACACTGGAAAATGAAAGTCTCAAGAACAGAGTTAAAGCTGGCACAGCTGGATGCAAATATTTCCATAACTGATAACCTAAGATGGTTTGTATGAGACAGAAATTTCCTCAGCTTAATAATAACAAGTGCTTTTCACCAGATTATCTTTGTGTAGAACTGAGAATTTCCAATGTTGGAACCTTTGTAATACTCCAGCCAAGTTTGAAATATATCTTTTATATATTTCAAATAATATCACATCTTTTGAAATATATCTTCTAACACACTGGAGTGCATCCCTGAACTGGATTTTCTTTTYTAGCAAACCTGATGAATATTCATTAATAAGAGTTACTTATTGGGAAGCTATAAGGTTTTTGTGTAAAAGTATTGGATATCTAGATAGGAAAGGGCCACAGGAAGAAATCTTTACTTTTGGATTMGATRAAGACATAASACACAAATAATATCTKTGTATTTTCATTGAAATTTGCRTTTAGTCTGGCAATTTCCAGGCTCACATCCTGCATTCATTATTAAATAAATACTTTATATTTGTTTCCTGTGTGTCATGGCTGTCATGATGACTCAGGGGACCAGCCAGACTTTCTGCTGGTACTCAGGAGTCTATGGAGAAAATTGTAAAATGCCAAATAGTTYACATTTTAAAAGTCTGGAAAAATAWTTATGAGATACTTCCACTACAGCATRTGATAGAGACATTTTTAACTCTTCATATCTCTTGGTGCAAGAGCACAACAAAATATAGAGCTCAGACTGAGAAAGCCACACAAATCCAGATGAGAGACAAACATGAAGCAATAACCTACTTAATACATGATCAATTTTCTGATTTTTTTAATTAAGCCTTGAATTCAGGTTTGTGCAAATACATATTTTTAAGTTTTTGCTATTCACCAATTATATTCAGACAAATTACCTGGGGGACAGCAGTTATGTAAGAAATAGGCAAGAAGTTGTGACTTTAAAACCCTAATTCCCTTTCTCAGTAAAAAAAAATAGAGTTCCTCAAATAAGTAATAATCTTGCATTTCTGGAAGCTGTTGTAGACAATTAAATAAAGCATATAAGAAGATTTATGGATATATGTAGAATTGCTGCCACTMATGAAATTTAAACTTCTGTTTGCCTCCAGGACTACCATACARCAAATTTTGCATAAACAAATAGCAGCTTCTTTTTTAATCTTCGTAGACTTGTGTCTGTTTAAATGTACCCACTTTATCAAAGGTGGGATAAAATGAAAAACTGAGATAAAAAGGTCATACCTTTGGGTTTGATTTTAAAAAGAGAAGGAGTAAAAAATTAAGTTGAGCCTTCATGAAAATGAACCTGTMCATCTTCAAAAGCTGAAGCTTTGCTGTTTCATATGAACAGGGGCTCCTGCTTTAAGTGATTGGATGCCCTTGGCACTTCTYTGAGTGTTAAAGCCAYGAGTAACCAGCTGTGTTTTATGTAYCTGTGCTTGAGCAYTCACAGGCTACCAAAAGAAATCAGAAATAACCTGCACAGCTGAAAGGATCTTATGTTTAAATCTTCATTGTCTTTTGATTGATTAGCTGAAAGGGATGACATTATTACTGAGCCTGGTTAATCCTACACTGTCTTCTTTTGTCCATATCATTATAATAATGCATGTTGTTGTTTCCAAAACTGATACTGCACACTTTTGTCTTAAAAGGGAACCATCATCAACCCTTGAACTTTTAGATCATTGTTTTGCAAACTTTAAAAGGATTTTTCATGTTAATGAAGGCRAAGTTATTTTCTTGTGACTCAGAATTTAACTTCTGCTTTAGGTGCACACAGGGTTTCTGTTTGCAGCACCAAAACCAGGCAGATTATCAGCACTGAACACTTCAAAACAGCAACTGTGGGCTTTGGTGACTAGACAGTAAGGATTTTTCTAGCAGAGATAAAAGCAAATTTCATCCTGCTTCAGCAGGCTTGATTTCCAAATCACCTTGCCCTTCACAAGCTCCTTAAGAACACAAAGCCAGAGGTATCCAAAGTCAGCAGTTTGAAAACAATTCCACACTGGAGCACTGAGAGAAGGAAAACCCTCTGCTGTTCCTGCCCATCCATCCTGTCTCCAGGAGGGGGAATCCGAGCTCCACCAGCTGCAGAATAAAGTTTTAGCGGATTAAAGGGAAGTGTGGGAAAGATCTTTTTGTCCCTAAACATCAACAATTCTTACACTTGTTCCCAGAAATGAAGTTTATACCCCCCAAGTGTCCCCTCCCACGGCACCCCAAGGGCAAGAATCTTTCTGTCACTGAGAATGCTGTAAGTTTTGGGTCAAAGAGGATTTTTTCTTCTTTTTCCTAGGCAATTTTGCTCTTGAGCAATAGGAAGATGAAGCTGACATGAACCACACAGCCCTTCTGGTTCTCCTCACACCCACACAAATGTGCTGCTCAGAGCACWGAGAGCCAAGCCCAAGCATCAATTTTACATTGAAATGCAACCGTTCTATTGTCCAGGGCCAACTGTTCTGTTGTCTGGAGGGTTCCTCACTGTTGGAACACTGGAAGCTGAGAATTTTAGGCTTTCTGTGTTAGAAAGCACCACATTTGACCTGAGGCCTTGGAACAGGCTTCCAACATTGAGTGAAAGCACTGAGATTGTGGGTGTGGAGTTTGTAGAATTGTGTGTGATCTTACAGGGTGAAAAACACGGATTTAAGATTTTAGTATAACAATGTGTGTGAGCCAAGATGGAGGATTTGGGGTGTTGTCTGAAATCCTTCTTTTTACCTTCTTCTTCCTTCTTCTTCATGAGTTTAGGGGGTTTTCTGTGATTGGGTGAAAAGGATCTGCATTGCAGACCTTTAGTGGCCACCATTGTGTCAGAAACATCAATAATTACAGGTGTCATCTCTTAAATAGATTGGGTAAATAGTGTTTAAAAGACCTTGGAAAAGTTAGTAGTAGGCCATTTTGCCTCGTTTTCCTAACTTGTTAGGTAGAGCTCACATGAGTCTGTAAATAATCTGTAAATAGATGAGCTATAACAAATCACCAAGTCTGAACTCGAGTTTATGTCCATGTATCATTCATCSTGACCTTGGTGGAGCAAGAAAAAAGAATGAGAGCCACAACACCTCTCCATATTGAGGAGGATTGTGCTGCTTTCACAGAAGGCCATTTTACTGTTGGAAATGAGGAGGGTGAGTCAACTGCCAGAACAATTTCGTACCATTGGGGACACCTTTGTCCCCAGGTGCTCCCAAGCTTCCTGTAGTCCCACATTGCACCCCCAGATGCCCGGGCATCACTGCCCACCTTTGGGCAYCAAATCCTCCACTTGGATGTGCTGGCTGCCCACCCAGCTGTGGAGAATATAATTGATGAGTGGTTAAAAAGCAAAGGACATGATGAGATGAAACTAGAACAGATACGAGGGACGTGAGGGGCGTGAGGAACAGCTCGCCCTTGAGCACAGGTGTTATACAATAACAGGATTCAGAGAAAGAAGCAAAGAGCAACAGAATGCGAAGAACTGAAATCACAGTGTAACTGAAATTTGCTGGGAATAGGAGGGATTGACCTTTAATGTTAAACCAATGATGAGCTGTACTTTTGTAATATGTATTAACTTCATTATCTATGATATAAATATAGCTTTCTTATTGGTAATAAACTGAGACTTTCTGATCATCATAGGATGGTGTCTGTCTCCCGCCACATCCTGCAACACCCAGCAGGGCAGGGTGTGCTCAGGTGTGAGCAGCACACCGTGCAGGGTGAAGTGTGGAACTCAGAAAACAAAACCTTCCCGTGAAGCACTGTGACCCCAGTGAAGTGGTGGCGGGGTGTGTGTCTGCAGCACCTAAAAGATTCATTCTGGAGTCATCACCCACAGCT
>CADDXX010000297.1:177710-200717 GCA_902810485.1 Alauda arvensis
CCTGCCTGCATTACATCACACCACCATCAGTGATGGGAAAAGGACAAAGAGGCCACATTGCAATATCAGCTGGAGACAAGTGCCAGGAAAAAAAATAAGCAAAGAAGTCGGGAAAATCAGGCTTGAAACATTACAAAATATTACACAAATGCAATCAATGATGCAAGAAGTTGAGCACCAGGGGCTGGAGGAAGATGTTGGGCAGCTGATCACCAGCTGATGAGCCTTGCAATGTTGCTCCTTTTTTACTTTCTGGGGTCCTGCTGTGAACAGAAGAAAGAGGCAGCACATCCATGGCTGCATTTCATGGATGGCAGCACACACAAAAACCAGGCAGCATCCACAGGCAGATCCCCTGTGCTCACTGTACAGCTCCTGACCTGCCTCTAACCCATGATGGCATCAGGACTCATGCCCTGAGCACTGCACCTCCTGAAAGGCAGGGCTGCTAGGGGAATTCAGCCCAACCTCTCATCTGTCCTGCAAGCACATTTCCAAAAACCCAAATGCCACACTGCACTTYATCTACACTTTGTATTGCAAGTGGAATCAGAGGGAATTTTTTGAGTTATTTAAGGGCCAAACCAGCATTTTACAACAAAATGAAACTGCAGCTCTCATCAAATCCTAGTAATAGTACCATATTTTATAAAATAAATCAATAAACAACATTAGGTCATCCAGATTTCAGTTCCTGTTTCTCACTAATTGGCACCCATTTCATATTCTGTTGTATTACATGGTTTCCTATTCAGCTGTGCTACGAGGAGAAAAAAACACTTTTCTATTTTTTATTTTATTTCTAAAGACAATATTGAAATACTATTTTTGGTATGTAATGGGCACTGACAWTAATGTATCCAGGAATACAGCTGGTTTTATTCGAGAGGGAATATTTTCATATCAATATTTTCAGATTGATTTCCAAAATTTGCTAGATTCTTTACCTCATGGCAATGGCTTAGAGCAGGACAGATACAATATTTGCTTTCTAATGTAAAGATCTTTTTTTACTATGCCTGCTCTTAAAATAGCTTTCTATAAGGTCCATTTATACTTGGAACACAATATCAGTTTTCAAACCTGTGCCTAATGTTTTATAATTTCAAATCAGAGCCCATTTATTTTAACAGTTATGTTGATGTAATGATAATCATAAGCAAGTTACAATTATATCTATAAAATTATGGATAGCATTTTTTTTTCTTTTAATCTGCTTCTTAAAAATTCTTGATGTTCAGTGAGATATGAAACCAAAATCTTTAATTTGGACAGCAAATACTTGCATTTTATCTGCTTAAAGTAAGTATTAGCCTTGAGACTTCACATAATTGTGCTTGCATTTGAAAAAATATTTCACTTGTTCAGATATTGCCAAAATGGCTCTTAAGCAGTTTCTCTGAACATTTCATTAGTTCTCACAGAAGATCACCATGACCACAAACAAAATGAGACCTTAATTATAGAGCATTTTATGGAYTTCATCTTACCACACTTTGGGAAGGCTGAGGTTTGAAATTAGCTTTGATAGGTTCTAAATACCTTTATGTTTTAATTTTAACCAGGGAGCAGCCAATGTATGCACCATGGGCTCCCTCTCCATGCTCTCTGCAGAGTTTGCCAGTCACTGGGATCCAGGCTCAGCTGTGATGGGGGATTTGAGTTGCTCAGAGSATTTCCAGTGCCCTGTGTGTTATGTGGGATCAGAAATGCCATGCTGAAGAAGCTGCCCTAAAAACTCACAACTTCCTGTTGGAGAAGGAAAACTTCTGCTGGGTGGTTTCAGACAATCTGATCCTGCTCTTCCTCAGCTAAAGACATCTGCATCTGGCTTGGGGTTGAGTTTATTCAGCTGTGCTCCCTCTCTTGTCATTCTGAGAGTCAATGTAGTGAAGCTGAAAAGTAACCCTTGTGCAGAAGGCATTTCACACCCTAAAACCTGTGAACTCCATTCTCAAACAGGTTCTTTGGTGCATTATCTGGTGTGCTGAGCAAATGATCAGAGCAAAGGGTGTCTGGCAGRAATGAAACTGAGCAAAGGAGCAGAGGGCAAGTCAGACAGCAAGAGCACTCTTCTCTTTGGAATCATTCCACACAGGAAAAACTTACTGAATACAAGAGGCTCAAGAGACATTTTCATAAATGACATACCATTGTGGATTTTTTTTTTTTACCATGCCCACACACAGTGAGCTGGGAAAAATATTGCCTAGGGAGTTATTCCTTTGCTATTCCTAAAACAACAGGAAATCAACTATCTCAGCATGTACAACTAATAAAGAATTGTGAATATCAGTGCTCCTTTCCAACAACATCACAAAATGTAACACAGTACTTTCCTTCTCTGGGTATAAATAAATGGATTGCCACTGCTGCCACACACACACACACAGAACATTTTGCTCAAAGCATGTTTTACAGGGCTACAGGTTCACTCTTTTGCATCAAACAATCTTGGAWTTTGGGTGTTAAAAGTGATATTTTTGGCCAATCCCCTGAGTGCCTGGTGTGACAACAAAATGTAAGCTGGAGAGCAAACAGACAGACTATTGTTTCCTCTTTGTTCATTCACTTCTCACAAATTATTTTCTCAGAATCACAAGGTACTTTAATTGCAGTTGCATCTTTTCCCTCATCACCAKACTGTTCTTAGCTTTGCTGTCTCACTCCACTGTCTGCACTAGTTAAGGAAAAAAAATTATGTTTGTGCACTGTCCTCCCCTCATCCTCTATGAAGTGTCCCTCTTCCATTTGCTAATCCTACTAGCTTCTCTGTAGGCAGAGAAAAAGTGTTGGAGAAATGTTGCAAAATCATCCATGTCTTCTTTTGTTCTTTATCCCTACATAAAATTGCACAAGTGGCCAAAGCCACTGTGATTTCTGTCTTGACTTTTTTCTCTCTTGCAAGCCATACTTTAGTAAAGCTTTAGTGTCATACACTGAAACCTCCACAGAGATTTGTGGACACCATTCCATAAGGATSTGATGTATTTCAGGTGTCACAGCACTTCTTTCATGGCTGCCTGACTCCAAACACAGTTGAAGTTCTCCACACCACACACAGCCATGYCACCCCTTTTTCCTGTCCCCAGAGGTGTTCAGTCTGTCTGAGATCTTCTTTTCCTCTGCAGATTTACAGTGGTGTGTGTCTGTTTCACAAAACCAAGTCACTCTGGGTTCTCAATAACTGTATGGGTGYTCTGCAGATCCACCAGTTCTCTTTTCATGACACACATGTGGAAGCAAACAGCTCTCTCACTTCTCTAAGAGCCCAAAAACTGGGATATTGTTTTCCTCTTTTTTYCCCCCCAAWCCTCCCAGTGTTTCTAGTTTCAAARTCCACARGCAACGTTTGCCACACASAAGCTATAGCAGYTACTTTCTTCTCCTGACAGCCTCAGATGCTTTGTGTCAAGTCSTGTGTCCACACTAAAGAGAGGACAAATTAGCAATTAGGGTCCTTTTTAAATCACTCTAGGAACTCAGCTGTCTCTGTCGGGATTTTTCTATAAATGAATGGTAATAGGAATGAGGAGCCACATCTTTGATGAACTCCACAAAGGCTTTTCAAACACCCCTGTCTGTTACTGTTAATCTTCTTTTTGATGGGATACTTGTAGGGCAAAGATCATGTCACTGAGGTCTCTCTTYTGACCCTGAGTCAAATACCCSRACTCATTGCTAGCAAATGCCATATTAACAATTCTGTGCTCAAAAGAATTAAAATACATTTTTATWATATGCTATTCAGTGTAAATACAAGGAACCATATCAGCTGCAGCTGCTTTTCTTTCTTTTTTCTCTCTTTTTTTTTGGTTTTTTTTTGGGGGGTTTTTTTTGGTTTTTTGGTTTTTTGCTTGTGTGGTAAGAATCATTTTGTACATAATGACAATGATTTGGCAGTGAGAACCACAGGGCTGTTCAGAGTGTGCCACAGGAATGGGGTCACTGGCAGAAGAACATCCTTAGATTCCATGTCCTCTGAGGAATTCTGCAGGTAGGAGCAAGTCAGGACCTAAGGCTGAGCCTTCATGAACACCAYTTAGAARGGAAATAGAASACAAGGTYGCCTTACAGATTAAAAATTCATCAKGCAACCCATATTCAAAAGTCTGAYGCAGGCAGCACAGAGGTTTGCAAATGCTGAAGAGATTCCTCACTAGGGAGACACATTTGCCTTTCTTGCTTATTGTGAAATTTCTTTCCACCAAAACTGGCCCTATGTATGAAAAACACAGGACAGAAACCATTGCAAAGAATAGCAGAAGAGTTCTTTCAAAATATTCATCTTAGAAAGAAAAAAAATTATATCCAGAACCGTAAAAATACATATAAATTCACAAAATTTAAAGTTGGGAAGATTTTAACCACAAAAAATCTGATTCCATGTGCATCCCCATTCACCAAATGCCTGTTATTAAAAACAACTAAATTACCAAAAGATGAGTTCCCAAATTAAGATATGCCATCAGGAAATATTTCAGTGAAAGACATGAGCTGGATGATACAAAAATGTTCTGATCCAGGTATAATCCCATAGGAATGTTTATCTTCCGTTAAATTTAGCACAGATTTAAGCCCACCCTCCCAAACTGATGGCTGATTTGTAGGTATCACTGATACACAGAGAGGGACGTCTGTGTGTCTGAAGGAACGTCAGAATGAGACCCAAAGCCGAAATTCCCCCTTCTGGCTGGCGGAAATGGCGCTGGGACCTGCGGGTCTTGCACAACCCCAGGGTTTCGTGTTCCTTGCGCGCAGCGTCATSGCATTCCCAGGGTGACTAAAACCAAGAAAAAAATCAACCATGAACGTGGCAGACGTTCACCATCGCTGCTGTGACAGCGTTGTGCTGTGTGTCACAAACTGTGTGCTCACGTTTGGCCAAGAGGTCCCAGCTGGGCTGAAAGCRACAACAAACGAGGCAAACACAGCCGCTGATGCGGAGCCAAAAATGAAACTGCTGAGAGCGAGAACCGCAGCTCTGAAACAGCCGGGTGRTGCTAAAACCCCCTCACCAACACACCTACGAAAGCTCCAGGTGCGCTTCTGTTCTCTATCAAATCCCACTTAGCTATTCACAAAATAGAAATACAGAATAAACGTGCTATTTACGCGTGCATACACCTCATGTACTTTGAAACACAACTTTCCCGGCTGCCGGGCGGGATTCTTCGAGATCCTGGAGCGCACCGGGCGCGGTCCCTGGGGCTGGGGGACCGATCTCCAGCGCCTCGCAGAGCCGAGAGGATGCGGCTGTCTCGGTGCTGTGGCAAAAGCCGCTCAGCGCTGGCTCCCCGGAGCTCCGCAGCAGCCCCGGAGAGGGGCGCGGAGAGGGGCGCGGAGAGGGGCGCGGAGAGGGGCACGGCGGGGACCGGCGTTTTCCCCGCAGAGGACTGGGATTTGTTGGAATAAAGGTTCGCGGGAGCCGGGAACGCCCATCCCGCGGCACCGGCGAGGCTCTGGCCGGGGTCAGTGGGGATGGGCGGGTTCCCGAGCCCGGCGCAGGGCCAGAACGAGCAGTGCCGGTCCCCGCTCAGYGCTCCGGGCTCGGAGGGCGGAAATCCCCGCCTGCGGCTGCGGGGGCGTGGGAGGGACAAGGGACGGCTCAAAGCGGGCAGCTGGGGCTCGGCTCGGCTCGGCACGGCTGGCTCGGCACGCCTCGGGCACCATGAAGCCGCCAGGGTGAGTGGGGGCTGCGGGGGAAGGAAGGGTCGCTGCCGCCGCTCCGAGCGCGCCGGGGGGGACGCGGCGGTGGCTGCCCGGGCAGGGATGCGCATCTCCCCAAGGGAAACGCGAGTTCGGCTGCTGCGCTGGGCAGGGAAAGCGCTGGGGAGGGTTGTGCTGCTTTGCTGGTGTCAGGAGCGATGCCGGCAGCCGGGACAGGCGGTGGAGCAGGTCCTGCCCGTCGGCAGCACTCCCGGAGCGGGCGGGGAGCCGGGAGCTGCCGGAGCTCCCCGACAGCCCGGGCAGGGATCCCCGGTCCGTACGCGGCCATTGAGGGCTGCAGAGCCTTTTATGGATATTTCAGCTGAAGGGTTGCGATGGCACATGACTCACGGGTTTATTGCCCAGSGTAGCGCTGCTTTACAGCGGTGTTAGAACAGCGCGGCAGGTGACCCGCTCAGGGCACACCTGCTGATCGAGAGGAGCAGTGTCACCACAAGGTGTGGGGACAAAGGGGGCCTCAGCAGTGGAGCAAAGCCCCCAGAGTTGTCATTGCAAGCATCTCTTTCCCGGCTGGAGTGTGCCACAGCAGCGACATCCCGTTTAGGATGAGTGGTGATGAAAGGGTTGAGGTGCTGGTAGGAATCGTCTCACCCAGCGAGAATGGATGAAAGGGGAAGTGCAACTTTCTCCTGTTTCACGCGGCATTTCAAAAAACTTGCAGAAGAGGAAGGTGTGGGAAAGGATTGAAAGAGTAAAAAAATTAAATTTTTTTTTTTAATTAGGAGAACAAGACCCGAAGGAGGTAGTGCAGCTATGCCAGCACTTAATTAAGCTCACTGCAAATGTGATGGACACAGGAGCTGAGTGAATGTAGAGGGTAAACAGGAGGTTTCTCTGCAGGCAGGGCATTTCTCCCTTTTTTTCCTATTGGAGCTTGGAATTAAAGCTATTCCAGGGGAACATCATGGTTTGACACTGCCCCCACAAACCTCAGCAGCAACTTCCTCCAAGCAGGAGGATGTGGCATGGATCTGTCCAACCTTGATGGTGGCATCACTTACTAAAATAAGAAATGAAGATCCTCTTTGTGTACATGTATAGGAGAATCAGTTCTGGCTGAATATCTAATTGTCTGCTGGCAGTAGCAAATGCCTACCATGGGAAATCCCCTAGAGAGTCACAAAAAGATCAGACAGTTATTGTTGTCATTCTATTCAAATGAGTTGCTATATCCATAGCTTCTGACTTGGGTGGGGAATAATAAAACAAACACAGGCAGGGGATTAAGAAAGATTGAGGACTRCATGAGCTGAGCTTGCCAAGACAGACCTCTGCTAGCCTGGCACAAAAGTGATGACTCCTGCACACTGTAAAAGATACAAGAGGAACAAAATACAAATCCACGTGTAAAAGCCACTGTCAGAGACAGAATGTTTAGGTGAGACTTCCTKTGAGACTGATTGCAGATTTACTGAAGTAATAGAGCAAAAATTTTCCACACTGGGCATGCACTTAAATTTTTCAAGCCTTATTTGTCAAATCATTTCAAAGGACACAGAAAAAAAATAAAAATAAAGTGTTTTCTTTATTTAAAAAAAACCCATACAGTTCAGATTGGCTCTCCCCTAAAGTTTCTCCACCTCAGTGTCTGAAAATGGGGCTTTAATTAGAGGTAGATTTTGTGTCTGCTTTCTGCATGGGAAACTGAATGTGTTTGGGAAGATGATAATTTTCCTGGGGGGCAGGTGGGAATTAGAAACATTCCTCTGCAGCAGAGGAGCCCCAGGTTGTGCCCTGGCAGGTGGTGGGAGCAAAGCTGGGCAGAAGCAAAGCTGTACCTGGGAAGTGATTTCAGGTGTCACAGCACTTCTTTCATGGCTGCCTGACTCCAAATACAGATGAAGTTCTCCACACCACACACAGCCACGTCACCCCTATTTTTTTAATTTTTTCTGAATTCCTGTGCTTGGCTGGACAAAGSAGCAGAAGCTGTGAGGAAAGGGCAGGAAGCCTGGAAGAGAGGGGATTTTGTAAAGCACAGCAAAGTGAGAAATGGGGACTGAGCTTAGGTTAGGGCTTGGAGGGAGGAGGGCCAGGCAGGGCAGGGATGGTTTGGAGGRAAGGCAGTGACCAGTCTGGATGCTCTGGAGCTCACTCCTGGATAGAAATGGTTCTCATTCCAAAACCTTYCCATCATCTTTCTTTCCCTTCCCACAGCAGCCTGGAGGAAGGGAGAGCACAATGTGTAACTAGGTGCAGTGGTGAAAGGCTATTTTAAATAACTCAAAGGGAAATGCTGCCCATTTATATCCCTTAAACTTCCTCCTTCCTGTGGGATGAGAGGTAAATCACTTGGACTTGATAGATGGGTTAAACTGGGTTTCCTATGGCATCCTTTYCTCTGGGGAAACTCCAGCACAGATTTGCCCCTCCTGAGTAATCAAACACACCAAATTCTTCCTGGCAAAAACCTTTGCACAGCTCTCCACTATCAGCAGGTTTCCTGTTTACACATATTTACTGAGTGCACAACCTGCTGGGGCAGCTGCTGTCAGTCCTTYAACCAGACAAAACCATAACACCTTGAGTTTCAGCAAAAGATTGGAAAACTGGGTTTTGACCTGTGCAGCCACTGTCCTTCCCAGTGACCCAGCCAGCCTCCAGAGCCTGTTTGTCCAGCAAGCCATTCAATTCATTCAGAAGAGAAGACAGCCCCAGCACCAGCTTCATGRCCTCTGCCCTGATTCCAATATTAGTGCATTTTGCTGCTATTTGTGGCCTTGGCCACCAAACCACTGCTGAGTTGTATAAACAGAAGTTTTGCAGCTGTCAAACATGCAAATAATTAATGGGGCACTACRTGGGAGCAGTACCTAATTTAAGTACTTCTGCCACTATATTAAAGCAATCAAAATTTGGGTTTATTGCTTATTTGAACAACAGAGATGCCAAGTCAGTTGTAACACTCGTTTGCTTTTCGTTTTAGGTACGGATTTCTGTTACTGCTCCTCCTTATCCTGGAACCTGGTAAGTTCAGAAAAACTCAGTAAAAATTTAACTGCCCTCCCTCTAATCTGTCTGGCCAAATGCACAAAGCAGTTGTAAAATGTACAATATGAACATCTCTGTGTTTTCTRCAAGACACYGAAGAATTCCTCAGTGTGAAATGTTCCTCTGGTGTGCATCAGGGAARGAAGACACAATCAATTTCTATCAGTGTCATAGCAGAGAACAGCCAGGGACCTTGTGGATGCTTTTGCTCAGATTGCTTTGCTTGCTTCAGAGACCTCYCTGTGTACTTATCTCTGTCAACAAAAGTCCTTAGAAGGGAATAATAAGAGCTGCTGATAAGCAGATCTAACATGCCTGTATACTCAAGAGTASAATTATACATCATGGTATCAAGCAGCCAATATTTGTAATTTTACTATTACTTATTAGTAGTAAATTTACTCCTACTATTAGTAATTTTACTGTGATTCTAAAATATTCCTTCCAAAACAAAGGTAGAATTAAATTGCACCACCTGGTGATATTTAAATGTTTTTAGAGTTCTCTCCTCTGTTCTTGCTTAATCACTGAGAAGGAYCTCAACAAAGTCACCAAGGAAACTCCCTGGCCCCAGTATGAGGACAAACTGTGCCAGRTTCAGTCTCAATGAAACAAGCCATTCAGACTGCCTTGTTTCTGGCCCRTGATGGAGCTGCACCCATCTTGCCAGGGCATTACTTCTCCTGCTGTTCCAAYGGGTTTCCCAAAATCTGAGCCAAGGAATTGTGTGGCAGCTCAAGCCTGTTCCTTCCAGTAACACCTGGCAGAGTTTAAGTGCCTGGTGAACATCTGCCTGCCTCCCTGTGTCTGCCTCAGTGGTGTTTTCAGACCAGGGTGCCCAGCTCAGATGTGTGGGTGAGCTAATTCTGAGCTCAGTCCCCCCTCCCATGGACAGACCCCCCCTTTAACACTGACACCTCCCTCCCTCCTCACCTCGTGCTGTGTCTGCATTTCCAAACCTCCACTCCTGWCATCTTCCTTTCCCTCAATTATCCATCCACATAATCCTTTCTCCCTGCTGTAATCCCTTCCCCTGCTGTAAGCTCTCCCACCCAGCCCCATGCCTGACCCCCTCYTGCCTGGCACAACACAAACACTGCTTCAGTGGCACCAGGGAGGTCTGGGCTGCTGGTCAGGAGGTGATGGATCCAGCAGAGCTGCCCAGCCCTGTGGGAATCACTGATCTGTGCTTTCTGCATCTGCTGTCAGCCACCTCGTGCCTTTGCCTTGCTCACAGTGGAGCAGAGGCTGCCTTTCTCACCTCTGGAAGGCAGGAAAAGTGTTCTGAAAGAGCCAGACACGGTCCTGGCTTTGCCTCAAGTGACTCTCCAGATGTAAATGTTTATGAATGTGTCACTGGAGGTATCTGGGCGTGCTGGTTTGCCAGCTGAGTGTATTTGTGGAGAGGGTGTCACTGRCAGTAGCAGTAAAATGTGGCTGCTTTGTCATGCCAAGGTTGAGAAATACTGCTTTTATTCCCCTCCTTAATTTTTTGGGGTGTCAAAATAATGGCAGCACTCTTTCTTATCAACGTTTCCACTTCTTGTGATTTAAGTGGAGTTGTTCAGCATTTTTCTTAATTAAAAAAAAAAAAAAAAGAGAAGTGATTATTAAAGCATTAAGACTTGAAGATGTGTCTGCAGTCAATGTGCAAAGTGAAATGTGGGTATCCATGGGGCTAGGAATGGTTAAGACTGGTTGGCTCTCAGAGAAAAGGTCCCTTTGGACAAAGCACAGACAAATGGACATGGAGAGAATTAGAAAWTCCAAAATGGAAATTTGGGGGGTAGGAATGACTGTGAAGTGAGCATCCTCACCCACCTTCTACGTAACTAATACTGGAGTCTATATATGGTGGAATGTATTTGAAAATATTTACTTTTTTCCACCATGTAACCTCCTTTTTTGTTTCTCTCTCTATTAATCTTGTAGTTACTGCACAAGAGAAGAAGAACATCATCAGCAAACTTGGAGACAACGCCACACTAAGTTGCATTTATAACAAAAACAACTTGCAATTAAAGAATCTACGGGTGTACTGGCAAATAGCTGATGATTCCTATCAAGAAAAGTGTTCAGTTGTGCATGCACTGATCTCTGGCCAAGATGATAACAGAAATCAGTGTATTCACTTTAAARACAGGACTCAGTTATTCTGGGATAGGTTGGAAAATGGTGATTTTTCTCTGCTGYTGCTAAATGTCAGCCACAGTGATGGACATACATACAAATGTATAGTGCAGGAGAAGACTGAACATCCCAAAGTGATTCACCAGGCAGAAGTGGTTCTCAATTTAGCAGGTAAGAACTTGTGTCACTTTCCCCAGATTCTCATTTCTGCTTTTCAARTCTGTGCTATTTCAATATTATATTTAAGCACACCTTCAATTTTGAAATAGACTTCTGCCCTTTACTGAAATGAAGTCTGCTTAATTTAAATGTTACAGACAGGGAATGTAAACCTTGGAGAATGCATGTAAGAACTGTTTGCCCAGTGTGTGTTTCTTCATGGTTTTCATGGATATGAGGGTTCTTGCATGTGACTGGGTGACAGCAGCTTAAGTTGGTCCTTTCTTCCTCTGGGTTTGGCTTKAGCTTTCTGCCCTCCCAGTGATTCTCTCAGCCCTCTGGCTCACAGACCAAACCTGCAGGCATTTCTCTCCCAAGTCAYGAGGGTGGTGTGAAACCCAGCAGTTTGGCTTCAGAACCCACCTCCAAATTTTGCCCTTCTGGACTGTTTAAAACGTCACCAACAATTTATTTCTCTTCTTGCTCTCCAGCCAGTTACAGCCAACCAATTCTCAGTGGGCCAATCAGAAACTCCAGTGACAGCACAGGAGAGGAGGTGACCTTCAGCTGCAGGTCTGGCAATGGGTACCCAAAGCCCAACGTGTACTGGATCAACAAAGTGAACAACAGCCGCCTGTCCCCRTCAGGGATGGAGATCACAGCCCACAAGGATGGCACCTTCAGTGTTTTCAGCACCCTCAAGGTGAAAGCCACTTCCAACATGCAAATAGAGTGCTCCATAGAAAACGAGATGCTGCAGGAAAATCTGTCAGCCAACTGTAAGTTCCTTCCTGCTGCCTCACCTTCTCTAGGTAGCAGGAACATCAACCAGCACGTCTCTGTCTGTAGATGGGTGCCAATGAGGGCTGTGCATTAATTCAGTAGGTCCAAAATGTTCTGAGGAGATCTGTGGCTTTGTTTCCAGCTCCAGTCATGCTTAGCCATGGACTTGATGTTTAATTCTTCCACACTGAAGTGAATAACCCACCAGGAGTGTTGTGACAACAGCACTGAGAGAAGCTCTTGCATCAAGGCAGTTGCTGAGCTTCACCTTTTAGTTCCTCAGGAACATGATGGTTTGGGGGGTCAGGCTGTTTTTTAGGGGCCACCATACAGCAGATCCATGATTTCTGACCCCTCACTCARTGGCCTGGCAACACTCACATTTGCTTTTCACTCTGCCTAGTTCCAAAGTTCAGTTTTCAGTCTCCAAAACTCAATTTAATACAGTGCACAATTTAAACTAGGTCTGCAGCAAATGGGCAATGTGAGTTCAACAGAACAATGTACCCAAAAGCACAAGTATAATGTGCTGTTTATTRCTGATGTGATGATTAATAGTAAAAGCAAGTATTTACTCACTCTACTCCTCACAAAACTTTTTTTTAAAAAAGTATTAGAAATGATAGTTACAATACCACTGCTGCAGTTCATTATCCCCAAAAAGCAGTGAAGAGAATCTGTCTGGAATGGGAAGGCTGATCTGGAGGTGGCTGTTTGATCTCATTGCTGYTCCTGGTCCTGCCTCCAGCCACACTTTCCCCTCAGAGGTCTCTGCACCCTGAAGGAAGTTGGAATGTTTCCATAAGTGTGGCTGGATACCCACAGCTAATTCACCTGAACACCCCAAACACTGATCCCATTAATGCAGGCAAATGGGATAAAATATAAACCATTTCCAGGAACAAAAATTGAGCAGATGAGCAGAAGTTGCACAGCAGAGTATTTATGTGATAATACACTGCTGTCATCCCAAATTAAAGGAAAACTAAGTGACCTCATCATTAGTTTCCTAATGGCACAGTCATGTTGTCTTCTGAGGGAAAAGTCCTTCATATTACTATTTTTGGGGTTTTTTCTTTTAAAGTCTCACAATTGCACTTGAAAGAGTAAGAGATGTGATTTGAAACCTTCAGTTGGCAGCAATGAATGAATGAATATTCTTCACTTAATTCAGGGAATCAGGTTTTCACCCATTTTTCTGAATACCATTTCAGAAGAAAAGTCCTTTTTTTTTTCAGATTTACATTTTAGTTTCTGCACAGATTTATTTTCAGCTGAGTTTAGATACAAGCCCAAACACAGTCTCTCAAAGCTGGAGGGAAAAAAGAAAAAGGAAGAGAGAAGGATGGATTCATGATGATGACAGGGAGGAGTAAACTGGTATTTASACATAATTAGTTAGAGATGTGTCTTGCTCAGAAGGAATCACCAAAATCACAGTGATATGAATAGCACAAATCTTTAGTCAGAGTTTTTTTTATGCATGTAAAACATGGTGAAATATTTCCCTGGCATGAAATGTGAACATTTACACCTTATGACATCCCTTTCTATTTTATTCYAGACATGCAGCAGAAGAAAAGCAGTGGTGCTGGCACAGACAGTGATGAAAACCTAGAAAAACAAGGACGAGGTGCTCAAGCAGCTGGCATCATTGGCATTGTCTGTGTGATAGGAATTCTGACTGGTTTAATCTGCTGGCTGTGGAGAAGGAGGTCCTCTAGTCTGGTGTCCTACAGAGGTAATGAGACACTTCATTTGCATGACTGAATTATTAGAATTCTTTTTCTCTTGCCAAAATAATTAATGACATCCAACAGGAAGATAAAAATCATGACTAAACTGCCTGCACATGGCAGCAGGAAATCATGCCATTATCAAAAAATTTGGGGTGCCCTGGAGTGCCCCAGGATATGTTATTTATTCTTCATGGTTTTCTCTTCCTGTGTCTGAGCCTCTCAGGAAGTAATTTCTGGATGTGAGAGTAACTCAGGCTTTGTGTCTGTTGGGGCCATGGTGTGTCAGCTGTGATCCCTGCATGGAACAGGGCTGGGCTCAGCAGCTCGCTCAGCTTAGCACAGTTTGAAGCAGAAATCAGAGCAGAAATCAGTCCTGAGAGCTTTAGAGTCGCTGGCTGGATGATGAAGGGTCAGGATCCTGCTGGGATCAAGCAGAAGTGGAGCTGGCCTCACTGTCACATGGGTACCCTGTGGGATTTGCCCACGTGTGTGACTCTRAAAAAGCTCTAGAAGATGTGTTGTGGACCAGATTGAGTCTGCCAATCTTACTCTRAGCCCCTTTGCAGCTCTCCAGGAGMTGACAGCTAAGGGACAGAGCAGGGACAACCACACTTCTCATGCAAAAGGACAATCCATGTTTTCAGTCCATGCCCTCTCCCTCAATGTTGGCAAGCCTGGGTGCCTCAGAAGAGATCAGGGGAAAGCAGGGTAATGATCTTGTCCAGGATCTGCAGCAGCTCTTGCAGAACTCATGTTCTTCCTTCAGAAACAACCCAAGAGTGAAGCAGGACTCTGTCCCAAGACAGGGAGCAGGGCTATTGCTTCAATCCCAAAATCTCTCCTTTCTGAAATGGTAGCCTGGGTTGTAAGCAAACAGAATATTGGACTGCATTTTACAGAACATTCAGCACACTGAACCCTCAGCTTTGGTGGATGTTGTATAATAGTAATCTTATTTTTCTGAAGACTCTGGTTATCTATCCCACATGCTGAAACCCATGCATTTGTTTCAACAGATGTCCAGCCAAGAGAAGACCAAGGAGGACTCAACTGTAAGTATTAAAAATGCATTATTTTGTTTGTCTTGGGTGACTTAACTTCATAGCTTCAGTCCTCAAGTTCAACACAAGCCTTTAGATTAGATTTGCTGGATGACACAAACTGAAGCATTTTTTCAGATATTACATCCTAGGTGGTCTTTAACTGGGACATCTTTTGCATCATGTCTGTGAACCTGAGCATTTATACACCCAATTTTTATTAAAAACCCTCCTTTCCTAGAAAAAACATGTTCTTCAGACCTCCACCATGTTCATATTTTTACTAGCAAGGATGCAATATTGCAGGGCCAGCTGGTTTACAAACTCATTTGTTATTTATAGTAGGGGAAAAATGAAAATTGGGTGAAAAAAATGAAGGCAGATTTGGAAAAAATTTGAACAGAGGACTTGTAAGAGTAGAGGGTGAAAAATCTGCCTATTTGATATCTCATTTGGTAGTTTCTACTGAAGCTAATGACTGTTGTCTGTGTCTCTGCAGAACTGGCAGAAAATACTGTGGTTTCACTGAAACTGTAATAGCTAAAGCATAATTTGCTGTAGCAGATGCTGTGARTGTACCCAGTTCATAGCAACAAACAGAAGCAAAATAACACTTAAATTAAAAAACTTCCTGTGGAACTTCTTTGACAGTCATGGAAACTTGGTTAATGGTCAGTTATTTTCCAGGCTGCAGCTTGATCCCCAACATTTGTGTTTGCTAAACATCAGCAGGCAWTGCACTCTCCCCTGCAGAGCATGAGAGGAGAAGGATGGATTTCTCCTTAAAATAAAGAGACATTTTTTCTCCTTTTGCTCCTAGGAACTGCATTAATGTAACACAAACAGTTCCTTTAAGGTCAGCTTTTTCTTCTCCAGACTGACACGAGGATCCCTGGACTTAGCCCATCAGTAAAAAAATCCTCTGTGACATAAATAAGAGTAAATATTTATCTTTTATTGAAGGCTGCTGTAGCATGATTTGTTCATCAGGAACAAAGCAAAGGCACCTTCCAGAAGCTGCTATTTCTTTGTTATTTCTCCACTCCTCTTGTGGAAGAGGAGATGGGACAGCAGCTTTGGTGGCTCACTGATGACAGGAGCTGTCCCCCCTCTGAGGGCCATGTTTTGGGCATTCCCAATTTGAGGGCAACTTGGATCAATAGCAGAGGAATGGAGAAGGTCCAGGGAATGTGATCTGTCTGGTGAGAGATTGGTTGTGTTTGTTTAGGCTGGAGGAGGCCAGGCTGATTAAGGACACAAAAACAACCCTCTTCAGAGTGTCTTTGGAGAGGATGGGACAAGTTATTTATTGTGCTAACACAGCTGACACTGCACTTAAGGCACAACACACTTAACAAAGGAGATTTAAGCTAGATTTTAGAAGAAATTGTCTAAGGGCAATGTTAGCTGAGGCAGAGTTTGTCCAGACTATCAAGTCTCCACCAGTCCAGGTTTGTTGCTTTGTGTTTTCTTAACAAAAGAGAAATCCTCTATCTGTCAGAAATTATTTAGAAATAAATCTGGTACTACCTTGGTACAAAAGATGGGCTCCAGGAGAAATTCTAACCCAATTCAATCATTATTTGGTATTTTCAGTCCTGTTGTGTGTGGCACATGGGGGATAAGGCCCTGGGGAGCTGCATCCAGGGGGATGCTCTGCCACAGCATTTTGCTTTTCAATACTGCTGTGAATGCACTTCTGCTTCTGGCACCTTATGAAGAAGGTCAGGTTGTTCATGGCAAACAAAAATGAGATTACTGAAACGAGCTTTGCTGTTACAAAGGCAAGAAAAGAGTTTGGGAACTGGGAGGAAGGSAGATTGTAAGGAAGAGTAACTCCAGCCTGGTGGGATCAGTCTCTCCAGACACCCATTCCAGTCAGTGGGGCAGCATGCTCTGATGAGGAGAAATTTAAAGCTGGAGTAATTCTGAACCATTATCTGAAGAAATCCATTTCCTGAGAGGAGCCTGGGGAAGCTCTTTTCTCTTGGCCACAGAGAGGTTTTGKGCATCTCTTTCTCTGAAATAGTTTTAAATGAACCCAAGGTGACACTGATATCCCTTCACAAGGAAAGCCACTTTTTCCATTTGCACAGAGGGGCTGTGGCATGAGGACAGAAAGCCCCCAGTGTCTTGGGGATCCAGGCAGGACTTCTCCCCAGTCAGCTCTCTCTCAGCAGCATGAAAATGTCTTTTCCACGAAAATGTCTTTTCCATAGCTTTGCAGCTCGTTCCACTGGTTATGTAGGAAAAGCTGTGCCAGGAATGTTTATTTCTGGGGAAGTTTTTTGTCTGTTTTTTTTATAAAAAGAAGTTATTCTGTTTTTACAGCACCTGCCTAAATGGAAGGTCTGCCAACAATTTGGGCAGCTGGAGATGTGTCAAGAGAAGCATCACTCCCTCAATGGCAGCATTGTTTGTAATACAAGTGACAGATTTCTGCCAAGAGAGATAGCAAGAAAAAATAAACAAACAAATAAATAAAAGCTTCTAGAGCACAAGAGAGAGGAAAATTGCTGGATTTTCATTCCAGCACCTGACTGTGTGGGCACAGAACAGTTGTGTCACCACTCCAGCTCAGCCCTTTGGACAATCCTCTGGGATTGATTTGAGCACCTGGACTGGGGAAAGCACAAATCCTGGGACTCAGCTGCTCTGTGCCAGGCCACTGAAAGCTGGTGGCAGTCTCTCATCGTGATCCTTGAGGACTGTCAGGAGCAGAAGCAGCCACGTTTCAGGAGCGTGGGATGTTCTTGCCTGAGGATGACTACTGCATGTGAAGAAAGGCAGCTAAAACAAAGAAAGAAAACTGGAGGACTTCTCAGAGTGAGATTTGTGACCTCTTCCATGTTTCTCTCTCTCTCTCTTGAGTACAATCCTTTCATTGTCTGTTTTCACCAGCTGTGTATGGAACCAGGCAGAATTTGACCCAGTCCTTCAAAACCAGGAGTTGCTCTAATGGGGTCAAATACTGAATGTGTTATCACAAGGGAAGGTGCCTTCCTYAAGCCTTGGTTTTTACCAAATATTCCACCAAAAAGGGGACTTCCTCTTTCAACAGGAGCCAGCTGTGAGAAAAAAAAACCAGGCCGTGGAAATCTGACCAATTAAAAATAGTGCTCTCTGCTGTGTTAATGTCATGTTACCTGGACTTACCCTACCTGGACTTACCCTTCTCAGGATGGAACAAAAACTGTGGTTGAGTTCTGCTTGATACAATTGAATCTTTATTTAAGCACTTTTCTTGTAGCTTTCCTGTAAGGAGGATTTTAAACTGAGGGTTTTAAACTGAACTTGTGCTTGTGTCTCATCCTTACATGCACCTAACAAAACAAAAAAGAAAGAGCAAATTCTMTAAGTGTTGTTTATGAATGTCTAGAAAGCCAAGGGCTGCATTTTCCTTGTGCCAGTGCCTGTGCCTTGCTGTTTCAGCCCCAAGCCAAACTGACTGGCTGAAAATAGCAAAACAATAAACTTTGCTGATGATCTGAAATTTTGAAGGAGGAGGAATTTTTACCAGCTCTCTTGTCCAGATGGGACAGTTTCCYCATCTTGTCACAGGGAGATGGATATTATTATTTTAAACTGAGCTCTGGAAACACTTGACCTCTCCTGCACCAGTTGCTAAACTAGAATTGCATCATTTTTGTGAATAAAACACAGCCTTGTTTGCTCTCACTGTGTGTGAGAGGCACTCCAGTATCAACTCTGAGCTCAGACACTGATTTTTCATATTAAGATCAGCTTTCAATTCCCAGCCAAGTGAAAATTCTGTTGCACTCACATCACATGGAACCAGGACCATTTGTCAATGGTGGAGCAGTTATATTTTGTCAAAGCCAGACCCCCAGGGAGGCTCCCAGCTGAGTAGCTGTGCTGCTCTCATGTCCATGAATCCAGATATTCGATATTTTCTGAGTCCAAATCCAGTCCTCAGTGTACCCTAAATGGAATTTGCTTGAGGAAAGTGTGCAGATACCTCAAAAATGTGACCAACATCTGTGCAGATGTGCAGGGTAACCATTTCCTAGTGGTTCAGTGAAAAGTCCTGCAGACATTTCCTCCTTGTCTGTCACATGAAGTTGTTTTGTGCAGCCYCTGGTGCTGCTGTMCCTGGCAGAAGCCTTTCCTACAAAKAGTTTTCCACMTTTATATTCTGCAACTGTAACAATTCAGAGATGTAAGAAGTGACCTAGCAGTCACTCTGCTGTATGGTGTTAAAACAAATTTAGACTGGTTGGATTTTCTTACTTCTGGGCTACTTCATGGATGCACCTAAATATATAAAAGCCTTTTTTTTTTCAAAATCTGTGCTTTCATTCAGCTTAGGTGTCCAGCTGTTCTTGGAGGCCAGTAAATCCTAGATGACAGTTGTTACCATTCAAAGGACTTGGGAATGTTGYAGTAACAGTTTTTATCTTCACATGCCATGTTGATATTTTAAATAAAACCTCTTCATTCTTCTGGATGTTYGACTAAATCTATCAACACACAGAGACAAGTCAATCCAAGCCAYTGCCCCCACCCAAAGTGGCAGTTTTACTTTTAGCCACATCCCTCAGAGCTCCTTTCCAAAGCCCTCAGATGAGGGGAGACAAACACAACAGAGAGCTSACCACCTGTGCTTTATTTTGGCTCACACAACAAAATCCCTCGAATAACACCACAAACTCCATGAAAGCCAGGCAGTGGCCTGAAAGGAGCACTAAGCCTGGGCTGATTCATCCATTTCTCACCCAACTTTACAACCCCAAGCAGAGCAAAGGTACAGCACWCACTCCTGCTTCCAGAACTGAAACCAGCTCAGTGCACTCCCCCAGGCCTGTGAGCAGCAGCACCCCTCTGTCTGCCTGCATTAAAGACAGCAGCTCACTCAAACACTTGACAGGAAAGCAACAGTTGATGCAGCTTTGGAGGAAGACTAATAAATGGACTCACTTTCACAGAAAATATTTTGTTGTGGCATGGCTGGTAAACCACAGATGGAAAGCCCCAAGAGAAAACATGTGCTGCTGCTTACTGACCTGAATCCGTCCGTGCTGTTGTCAAATTCACTGTTTAAATCTTTTTACCTGTGAGAGCTGAAATTTCCTTTTTGCTCAAAGAAGCATTCCCTTTTTCCAACTGCCCTGACTCCAAAGCCTGTTCTCAGTGGCCATTGTGCTGTGTCAAAGAAAATTTATTTGTTGCTTTCCTAACGTGCCAAGTGAATGTTTCTCATGTTTGCAGCAAACACGCACAAAAGGTCACGTTACCCCCGTGTGTAATGTCTCTAACCTCTCTCTTTTCCAGAGGAAGAGAAACTGCTCTAAAGAACAGCTGAGCACAGTCCAACTCCCCCACAGCTCTTGTGCTCTTGGGACTTTTCCTCTCAATATGTAGTGGGCCTTCACCACCTTCATGATATGGTATGGGACGGAATCTTTGTGATCCAGTCCTCACTTGGGGATTATTGTGGAGCTCCTGGAGCAAGTCTGGAACAAGGGTACAAAGGTCCAAAGGGGACTGGAGCACCTCAGTGATGAGGAAATGCTGAGGGAGGTGGGCCWGTTCAGCCTCAAGGAGAGRCAGCYRAGAGGGGACTCWGTCATTGTSTGCAGGGAGGGCTCAGAGCATGGAGCAGGCTCTGAGAGATGGGACAAGAGGAATGGGCAGAAASTGGTGGACAGAAAGTTCCACCTGAACAYGAGGAAGAACTTTTTGTTGAGGGTGGCTGAGCACTGGAACAGGAGGCCCAGGAYAGACTGTGGAGATCTCCCCTGGAGATGCTCAAAAGCTGTGTGGACACAATCCTGAGTGACACGTTCCAGGGGATGCAGCATGAGCAGGGAGGTTGGCATGGATGACCAACTGTGGTCCCTTCCCAACTCACCCATCCTGTGTTTATAACATTCTTTGAGGTGATCTCCTCTGCATCTGGCATCCCAGGGAATTCCAGAGCAGTAGTTCTGTGTCATTCCAGGGCACACTTGTGTGACAACAGGTCCGTTTGTACAATCACCTTCCAACACAGGAAAAAGGCTTCCAACATCTCCTGTGTTCCAGCACCACTCAGCATAATTACTGTACCTGAACCATGATCCCTGCTGTCAAATGCAAGTCTGTGCCAGCTACACGTGATTCTTGCAAACTTTTTGCATATTGTGAGGAAAACATCCTGTCTCCCATTTCAGTCTGGCACAGAACATTGCTGTGTGGAGATGGATGGTCATGTATCAAGGATGCTTAGGCTGACCTTTGAACTTGCCCAAAATATGTCCCAAAAATTCACCAATAAATTACTTATATGTTTTTCTGTAATTCCAAGAAGTGCTGCTTAGGAGGATTGTAGAGTTGACAAACTTGGACACAGAGTTGTGCTTGGAGTCACACAAGGCTGTCTGTGCCTGACTTGGTGTCTACACTCATATCTCCAGCTTGCAGAGACCTTTTTCCACTTGCTGGACTGGAAAGTCCACTTTTTTGCAGCATTCACTCCACGAGACATCATAAGTCAACAGAAGCTGTTTGCTACTTTGAATGGGATTAGACTGCATTAAAAAAAGGTCACCTCCAAAAAATTTTGAAGGAGGAAAAAGATATTTCTCATTCAAACTGGAAATCTTTTAAGAATCTGTCAGTAAGAAGCAACAGTAACACAGCCACAGTGTGGACAGGGAATGACTGCAAATGTTTTCTTCTTCATTTCTTCTGCCAGATCAGTGCTGTCACATGTCAAGCCTCTTACAGGGCTGAGGCTGAAGTTTYGAAACAAGATCAGGTTTGCTTGCAAAACCAACTTTTCCACAGCATCATGCTGGACTAGAAGCAACTYTACACCTCTCAGTTCATCTCTCTATCAGTCACACTTTACATTATTGTGTGACCTCACTTCTAAAATGCATCACCGCTGCAGTTATCACAGTTACTGTGACTACAGGTGCAAAATGCCTGAACTGCAGCCAATTTTATAACAGCAGGCAAACATGAAATATCTTTATCACCTTATTGGAAGCCTTATTAATTAGCTTGGATCAGCATGATTAAACACTGTGTCAGCAAAGTACTACAGGTTCCATCATAAATCTGGTCTTTCAAAGCCYTAAGTTTGGTTTTCCCTGCTCTCATGACCTAAGTCTGGGTGTGCTCMTATTTCTATCTGGCTGTACCTGCTGCACAGAGAGAGCTGCTATCTTATTCAAGATACATTATTGAATTCTCTTATCAAAACCATGAGAGAAATCCAGCCCTGTGTTGGTTCCTGACCTACTGAACAAGGCAGGAGGGCTGGCCAGGTAATGACCACACTCTCCAGGAGAATTCACTGACTGAGGCAGGGGGACACCACCCCAGGAAGCTCTCCTGGCACCAGCTGGCACAGAAAACATTCCCAGGAGCTGAAGGACTGGAGAAGCTGAGGAATTGCCTTCAGAGACAGAGAAATCCCCAGGGATCCCTGGCAGGGTGAGCCTTGGTGCCAGGTCTCTTCTCAGCAGCTGGGAATTCCATTAGGAGTCCTGGGCACGCCCCAGTGCTGAGGTATAGGTGCCTTTGACCAGGAAAAATTAAAAGAACACCTAATTAAACACATAAATAAATAAATAACCCCCGAACTTTGCGCAACTGCTCTGTTTAACTTCAGATTACATGTTTATTGTTTGAAGTTGCATTTCTCATGACTGCCCCCAGGCAGACAGCTGCCTGCCCACACTGYTCTGTGTGGGACAGTTTGATCCAGCTGAGAGGAGGAACAAGAAAGAAAGAGGGGGAAAAAAAAATTGAAGTCTTTTAATCTGCTCCAGGCCAGCGAGAATTCGCCAGTCCTCAAGAGATGAAGGTTTGTGGGGGAAATTGATGGGTTTTTAATTTATTTTTATTTAAAATAGCCYTTAAAGAGCTTCCATTGACAAACATATACTCTGGCCAGCTGGAATGATTAACCACAAAACCAGCAGTCATGTACAGAGTGAGCCAGTGCCTTTCATCAGCATTTTTGGCAAYGTGGCAACTGCTAACCAGCTTCATACAATGTGTGTTAGCTTCATTTTTGAGGAATTCCTACTGCATCACAACATAATCTGGGTAGTAAATTATTTCTAATCAAAGTCAAGCCATGGTTCCTCAGAAACAGAAAACTTGGCCAAAGGAATCCACCAGATTATGTGGCTGCACTTTTTGCAAGACCATTGAGCCTTGGGAAACAGTAGTGATATATCTCACCAGTATTTTATACTATGCCAATTTTTTGGCATTACAACTGGTTTTAGTGTTCCCAGGTCACAGGTGATCAGGCTGGAGCACCCCACAGCCAGGAGGGACCCCAGGCACAAGAGGTGTATCCCTGCCTGCACATTTTTCAGAAGATCTGGGGTGTGGTTGAAGGGCAGTGTTGGGGGTTAGATYTGRTTTTTGTTTTGTTTTGTTTTGCCCTTGGAATTTTTTCCCTCGAGTTGCTG
>CADDXX010000297.1:201471-221049 GCA_902810485.1 Alauda arvensis
TGCTGCAAGCAGCAAGGAGGGAACCACTGAACTTTTGCASCTAAGCAGAAACCAGGTAAGAAGCTGCCTGAAGCTGGCAATGGATCCTAAACCCCTCCTAGACAGGCCTGGCTCTACAGCCCAGCAATTTTACTAATCTCTCMCTACACATCTTACAAAGCAAACTATAACCTCAATCTCTGCAGTCCCAGGGGATAGAGCAGCCAGCCTGGCAATAAACACTTGTATAACATATCTCTGATAWATCCTATCACTGCTGTGAGCTCCAGCCAGCACAGCTGCACAGGTGAGCACAAAGCAGCTGCACACCCAAGTGTATTTGAACAGAGATAAAGTGCAATTTAGCAAGGTGCCAAATGCTGGTCAAATTTTGCAAGGAGATAAGCAAGAAAGCACATGGCTCCCACGATGTGCTTGTTTGAGTGGCAGGGCTGTCACAGACTGGCTGCAAACACAACTGGRACGTCACCACTTTCATTCAGACTCTATTTTTCAGGGAGGGAAGATTGATATTCCTGTCTCCCTGCACCCCAGCATGTCAAAGGTGTTCACAAACCCTGTTCACTGCCAAGACAGCTCAGACTATTTTTTTGCCCTCTTGAGGTTGGCAGAATACCAGCAACTTGATTACACAGACAATTATTAGAGCCTGCCTGAACTTTCACACTAGGAAAAATTGTGCTTTCTCTCACGGAATTTAGAAATGATAATTGATTTTGAGCTAAGGTGAGATCCAAGATCTGAAGAGTTGCTGCTGTGTGCTTCACCCATCACAAAATCCCTGCTCACCCTGGTCACAGCCACAGGGAAGGTGTTGCCTTAAGGACCTTTGGACACTCACAGCACGGCAAGTGTTGCTGAACTCAGTAATTCCCCACTGTTAGACCAGTTTCTGATGGGGTAAATGCWGATAACAACTGCAGAAWGAGCACTTTAATTGCTGTTAACATTCAGATAACAACTGCAGAATGAGCACTTTAATTGCTGCTAACATTTACATTAACACATAACCCCTCTGAGACAAAAAACCCTCTACAAAATACAGCAAGAGCTGCTGGATCTGCAGCTGTGCTCAGAAATGAAGGCATTAATCTTGACAAAACTAACACAGGMTAGCACAGAGCACACTTGGTGCACAAACCAAGTTGTAGGGTGTTTCTGCTCCTTGATTTCAAGGTATCCCTGCCACACCTAAATGGAAGAACCTCTCTGTAATTAGCCTGAGCAGTTGCATGACTGAGGGACTGCAGATGGCATTGCTGGGACTGTGCTGAAGCTCCCCCAGGCACCTCTGCTCAGTGCCTGCCTTGCACAACTCACAGCCACAGAGAGGAGCCCAGTTACACCCCCAAGGACTATTACAKCTGCAAATAGGCTGGTTGGAATGTTACATGCCTTTCAAAAGGTGGGTGTGCTCCTCACACACTTCTAGGCAGAGCAGAGCCCTCCCCCCACCTGATTAAAGCAGGTCCCTCCCWAATTAAATAGTCTGGTTAATGTCTTGCTTATGCTGGGAGGAAAGCAACCATACATGGAGCAAATCACACTTCCAACACCTCCCAGTGCTTGCTGGTATTCCCTAGGAAAATGCAGAAGCCTTGTGGCAAGTACAACCATCAGCACCTTTACAGAAAAAGTACAAATCCTCCCTCCTGAGTGTCTGAGATCCTGAGCCCTCAGGCTGCCACCCACTGCAGGGGGCTCTGGAAAAAAAAGGGGGGAATTGACTTCAATTCAATTCAATAAACGAACAGCTGAATGATTGGCCCAAAAGCTTTATCATTTAAGGGACCAGACTGACAAAAGTAGTAGCAAAAATGAGCTTCACATTCGTTCCTTTCTCACACTCAGGCTGAATTTTTGTTCCCGTTCCTACTGGCACGYTCAGGTCATTAGGGCTCAGTCATAGACACATTTCCTGCCAAGCAYCTCCTATTGCCAAGGACATTTCTTGGACATCTCTTGGACAGCAATGCTGCTGGCTGTCACCTCCTMCTTTGCAACTGAACATGCTGCTTCAATTTTTGCTGCCATGGCTGCACCATGAAAGGTCTTCCACTGTTGCTCAAGTGCTTCAAAAGGCAGCATGAAAACCATTTATTTCTTCATAGCTCTGCCTCTGCATCGTGGCATAAGAGTCCAAACCACATGAGATATTAGCCAAGTACATGAAACAAGGGAAGCCAGCCACAACCAGGACAGCTTCCCACGGGCTGGAAAGCCTCACTCTGCAGCCAAATCCAAAATGACAAATAAAGGTCACAGATTSAGGTGCTCACCAGCCTCATGTAAAMAGTCYTTTTGTTTCCACCTGAACTGGARGAGGATTAAGGTTTAGCACCAGGAAGTAGAGAAGATGAGCATGGCAAGGTAGAGCTACTCTCTGTCTGTGCTGCCTCACCCAATAAACCTTGCTGTCTTCTGCTCAGAATGACAAATGAAGTTTGCATTTTCCTTCTGAGGAGAGCTTGGTTAAGGCTGTCTGTATTATTTGGTTCATCTGATGACAAAATGWGAGCAGGGAAAAGAGAAAAACTCACATTTATTAGCAATACCAGGTACAATCACCAATATGTGATGAATAGCCAAAAAAAGACTCACTTTTTTGGAGTACTCTGCCAGCAGGCTTAGAAGCCAGCTGGATAACAAACACAAGSAGAGGGGAAACATAGAGCTAGGAAAAGGAATATTGCCAGGTTACAACAGGCTATCATAGCACCAAATGAAAATACCCAGGTCCCTTGACCAGTCTGCACCAGTACTGAGCTGAATACA
This sequence comes from Alauda arvensis, assembly GCA_902810485.1. Taxonomy (NCBI): domain Eukaryota; kingdom Metazoa; phylum Chordata; class Aves; order Passeriformes; family Alaudidae; genus Alauda; species Alauda arvensis. Next base: position 204,247 of record CADDXX010000297.1, read on the forward strand.
AGTTTATACTCCAGATACAGGAAATTAAAATATATAAACCATTAATTCTTCCATCAATTCACTTCCAGGTGATGAAAACAGTCTGGCTTTGGAAAGCATCTGATTCACAGTGTTTGAATTAGCAGATGTGTGGGCAACTGTGTTTGGTAACAGAGCAAGGGAGTGGAGGTCTGTGCAAAAGCAGGCTGTGTTTTTGCTTCAGCTGGAAAGCTTTTAGCAAACGTGAAGGATACAGCAAAGAGAAGGGAGAAAGCACATTTATACACCCTAAAAGCAGCATGACAAAGGTACTGATCATGTGAACATCCCCAAACACTCAAGTGAGGAGCCCCAGGGACTGAAAACCAACAAGACATTAGGCAGTGGCCTGCAGTACATGAGTCAGCTGAAGGATTTGTGTTGGCTTGGTAGCTTGTCCCAACAAAGTTTTGTTCTGTGCTTGCTTCATTGCTATGTGTAGGAAGTGGAAAAAAAGAAAAAAAAACAAACCTGAACATACCAAGAGGCCTGAATGGATGAACAAGGAGAGCCTGGCAAAACTCAGGCRCAAAAGAAAGCATGCAGAGGGTGGAGCAGGGATGGGCAGCATGGAAGGAACAGAGACATTGTCTGAGCATGCAGAAACGTGGCTGAGGAAGCCAAAATCCACCTGGAATTTGATCCATTCAAGGTTTTGATGGCAMGCACCAATGAGGGAGTTGGCAGATATCACTGCAAGGCCACTCTTGATAATCCCAGATGGATGATGGCAGCTGAGRGCAGTGCCAGGGAAGCAGAGAACAAACATCACCCCTGTCTTCAAGAAGAGAAAGAAAGAGGATCCATGTTGAACACAAGTCAGCATTGTATCCTTGTGGCAAAGAAGGTTAAAGGTATTCTGAGCTGCACTAGACAAAATATCAAAWTATTGCCTGYARGTTGAGGGAGGTGATCCCTTCCCTCTCCTCAGCACTAATGAGGTCACTTTTGGAGTTCTGGGCTCCTCCATACTATAAATACATTAATCTAAAGGAGAGAGAGTGAAGGGCCACAGGGATGATGAAGAGACTGGAGTGTGTCTTCTGTGAGGAAAGGCTGAGAGCTGGGGCTGTCCTGCCTGGGGCAGAAAAGGCTCAGGAGGGATTTTAGCATGGAAATATCTCCAGGGAGGGTGCAAAGAGGACAGAGCCAGGCTCTCTTCAGCAGTGCCCAGGGGCAGGACCAGGGGAAATGGGCACACACAGGAGGCTCTGGCTGAAGGTCAAGTGGCTGGCCTGGCTTGAGCAGGGGAGCAGAACCAGATCACTTCCAGAGTTCCCTTCCAAGCTCAGCCACTCTGGSACTGTGGAAAAGTTATGACTGGATTTTGAAAGCCTACAGCCATAACAGCACTCTSTTTCAGGTCACTCAACCCATGCTAAGCTTGATAGGATGATGTTGAAAGAACAGGAAGGGTAGGAAGAAAAAAAATGTTTCTTTCAGTCTTTTCTTTCTGTCAAGATAAACAATTACAAGCTAGCATTGCACTGCTGCCAGGTCTTCATTTCCTCTCAAGTTTGACTACACTCAGCGTGGCACAGTGGGACACTGAGCAGTCACAGCTCCTCACTTCTGTCACATGAGCCACTGATGAGCCTGGAAAAATAATCACCCCCAACAAAAACCAACTCCAAACCAAAGCTCAGCCACACACTGGGAAGGTTTATTCTGGTGAGCAGTCACCACAGATCAGTATGGCTCCTTTGTCACTGAAAATCMAATTGAATAAAAGCTGGCCATGCCTGCCAGACCACAGACCATTACATGACCACAGCCTCGTGTGTTCTTGTACACTGATGGGTTCTGAAAGAATGCAGTAGTGATCCATGTCTGCTACCTCCTCCTGCAAGGTGGGAGGACAGCAATAATGTGAGAAAAGAATGGAAGACACAGAGGGTRTCTAAGAACACAGCAGCCCTTCCAKCCTCATGRTATTTTTTGCTAGGTGGTACTTCACCACCAAGCCAGGGCACTTGGAAGACAAAACACAAGAAAAACTTGTATTTAAAGACATAGGGCTTTAAAGGGATGTAGTGGGAAAGACTACTGAAATCACAGGGGAATCACTTCAGCTGATGGTTTAAATTTAGGCTTGTTCAAAGCACGTAAAGAAAGAATTAACCTGTGAAGCATTAAGGAAACTGTCACATCCTTACACTTTGTTATGGAGTGATTTCCTTTKATCTGGAGCAGGACATGGCACCTCTGAGTCAGATTCCAGCAACTGAGTTAACTTGGACAATAATTTTGCTGTGAAAGGAGCTCTGAGAGTATAGGATTAGGATCTTCCAGAAGAGCAGCTCTCAGAAGAGCATGAGGGGAAAAGAATCCCAATACTACTTTCTCTGGTGCAGCCATWGATGGTTTTGGTCCTTCATCAGGAATTCTAGTCTTGGAAGACTTCCACTTTTGTGTTTCAGTGCTAGAGAGAAGATAGCTTCTACAAACTCAGAAGTTYATTCCTCTGCTCTTCCACCCATCTAAATATGAGTTGCATCAGGAACTCAAAGCTTTCCAGAAGTGAAGTGCCTCAGGAAATACTCTGGATTATCACTGCCACAGGAGAGAATGAGCAATTCCCTTACAGCCCTRTTTGAGTGAGAAATTACATATTGCTGAAATGCTACCATGAAGCTGACTGATTTATCAAGTCTTACTTTTAAAACAATTAAGTCGAGTGTGTGGGTGGCTTTGTTTGTTTTCTAATGTAATGAAGGATCACTTTCTAGACTTTTTGCAATTATTTAACTTCTAGTTTAACACCAAAAACAAAAACAAAACCAAAAACAAAAAACCAAAAAAACCACCCACAACAAAAAAACCAGGCTTATTCTAAACTTTAAGTAATTTTTTTGTATGAATGTTACATGTTAATATTTAAATTCATCCAGCATGATTAAATACAAGCTCTCTACTTAATCCAAGCAGAGGRGGAGCTGAGATGAATGAGAGCAGTGGTTATATTACTATTGTTTATTTTTGAGAGTAATTATTATTTCATACTTGTTAATAATAACTCAAATCAATTGGTATGCCTTCCGTGGCATGTTTACATAATGCAGAGTTCAACTCTAAGAGTGCATTAAGAAGTGTGTGTACATCTGCAAAGTAAACAAAGGGAGATGTCAGAAAGATTCCATTCAAAGCAAGAGAGACTCCCCAGAAACTGCCACTTTGAATAAGTGGCAAAGAGAATCCACCAAGTATATTTTCCACAATTGCTGAATGGTGCAATTATGCAACTATGTGCAAACAAAAACCCTCACCCTAGTGAAGAAATGCCCTTGGCAGCAAATGCCCATTGGAAGAAAGACATAAATTGCTTTAGGAAATAGCAGCCCATGCCAGACCCACAGCTCAGCAAGATTCGGGAGCTCTCAAAGAGAAAAAGAAAGATTTCTGCCATGGCTGGCTGAAAACATAAGGGGTAAATATTGCTCAGTACCTGCACATCAAAAGCAGAGAGACAGGGAAAAAGCAGTGCTTGGTTGCAGAGCAAATACAAGAAACAGCTTTTTTTGGCACTCTAGAATTTGGAAAGATGCTTAGAAACTTCAAGGAGTAGCCTCTGTGCACAGGATACAAATAYATAAACATCAGTCAAAACTAATTGTAAGACAAGAGCTTTTTAATAATTTCCTTTTCTCGATAGAAAGAACCAAGCAAAGTCTCAAGTGCCTGCTTCAGCTGAGAGACAAGAGTCGTTTCAGAAACACTGGCAAATCCTTGCTCTGAACATTTTCAAGCAGAACATTAATGCAAAGAAATGTTTAACTATAGGACAAGAGGTTGGCAGCCCTTCTGGGAAGAGCTGCAGCACCTGAAGGCTGCATTCTCCTAAGCAGCTAAATTCTGGGAAGGGATCAAAGGTGGGTGTTCCTGAGCATTTTCTCTTGGCACAGTGGCAGCTTGTGAGCTCTTCACGTCGGCTGACGGCGCTGCAGTGAGAGCCAAGAGTTAATTCCATTTATTCCTCAGCTCAGCAGGAGAAACAGCCCCTGGTTTCTGAGTCACTGCTCACATCCTGCCCTGCTCCAGCACTTCCTCATTCGGGGGAGAAGCTCCCTGCAAGCAGCACGTTTGGATCTCGGCAGGTGCAGAGGGAACAAGGGGGATTCCACAGAGGTAAGCGAGACATCCATTTTCTGCCTTGAACCAGAAAGWGCTAAAATTGCAGGATTTGGGCTATGGCTTTTGGCTGAGGTCTTTTACACTTGCTCCAGATGATGTAGCCATGGGGAAAAAAATGAAAAAGAAGCAATGTGGATTTGACTTGGGGTTTCGTTTTTTGGTTTGATTTTTTTTTTCCCTTTGTCGTATGAAATCGTTTGCCAGGAAAAAGTGACAGAGAGGAAAAACTCCAGATTGAGGGGGTTCCCAGCTGTGTTTCTGCTCTCCCTTGAGCTGGGGTGGGCTTAGACTGCAAAAACAGAAAGTGAAGCCACCACTAAAATAAAAGGAATTTCCAAGTGATTTTTCTCACCAAGTTCCACTTTGCCTTTATTTGCGGTCTTTTTGCTTTCCCTTCATCATTAAAGTGACACAGTGACAGAAGGGACTGAACAGGGAGCCTCAGTTTAGTGAAATTCAGAGGAAGAGCACTAGGCTGAAAACAATCAAATTGCTGCCTCAAAATGCCACCTGAGCAAGGGCAAAGGCTCAGGACATTCAGCATCCTGGTCCCACCAACAAGGGAGCTCTCAGGTGACTCCTCAGGTCCTGAATGGTCACTGCTCACAAACTGACAGAGAGTGACAGCAGCTGAAAAGGGAGGCAAGAGGTGCCAGGGCACTGAGCACACACCCACACACAGGACCCAAGGTCCTGCATGCAGTGAAGGAGCCAAGTGTAAGAGTGACAGGGCAAGAAAGAGAAGAAAGAGGGCAAAGGACTGCCCAGGAGGGTTTTCCCAAACTGAGTCACTGTGGTTTCTGGTACAAGTGGTGATGGACTTTGGAAAAAAAAATTAAAAAAAAAAAAAAGAACCAACTTCTGTTGCACAAGCAGGGCTTCAGACAAACTTGGTGACGTGGTTTTGAATGATTTATATTAGATTAATTAAAAAACAAATCGCTAGAACTACTCAGCAATACATGTACGTGCCAGTCCCCCTAACAGGGCATTTAAAACAACTTTCCTAAAACCTAGTTTTCTTCTTGATTGTTTGTCCTCTCCTTGAGAGGGGACTGTACCCACCAAATTAATGCAGGGACAGAGGAAGGTAGGAGAGAAACACCTGGAAAAGTGCAGAGCAACAACCACAAGGTCCCATTTCTCACACCTCCTCCCTCTGAGCCTGKCTCAGACCCCTCAAGAGCCTGCTCAAGCCAGATAATTTTGCCGTTTTGAAAGCTAACTAGAAGTGTTTCACCATTTGACTAAAAGTGAATCCTGAGGAAGAAGTGAAATGAARCAGCTATAGATTTCAGTTCTCACTAAATCAAAAGGCTTGCCATTGTTTGGAGTTTATTCTTGGTAACACAAGTGTGAGTAGTGCAAACRTGGAAATCAGCACAGATTTTTCATTCTAGGGAATTTATTTATCTCTTTCTGGAAAGRGAGAGGAGGCAAAAAGAAATTTTCAGCTGCAAGGGCTCTTCTTGTAATACAGACCAGGTTATTGGAATGTTTACCAAGATAAGCATCATAAAAAAGTCTCTGATACACTTTCCCCAGTTGGGAAAGCCCTAAAAAAARATTACATKGGTGTATACTACATTCAAGAGACTGACCTTTTCGTAGAACAATCACCAGTTCTGGACATTTTTTCTCCAGAGAAGCCACTCAGTTTTTGGGGGGGATGTGTGTGGGATGGCTGGGAGAAGAACATTTCACTCCACAAAAGAAAAAATCTATATTCTTAAAAACCAAAACCCAAAGGAAAACAAAACAACCAATCAACACACCACACACACAGGTGCAGTCAGTTCTTTAGGGGGCTTCTTGGATTTTCCCACCCTATCATGGTAAATGGCATCYACAGTTTCCTGCCAACATAAAACAGAGACCTGTTGGAGGAGATCCACAAGAAGTCCACAGAAATGGTCAGTGCTGGAACTGTGTTCTGCCCTGAACACAGGCTGAGAGAGTTGAGGTTGTTCAGGCTGGAAAAGGCTCCATGGAGATCTCAGAGGGGCCTTTCAGGGGCTGGTAACAAAGATTTTTTACAAGGGCCTGTAGTGACAGGACAAAGGACAGCCAATTTAAACTGAAAAAGGGAACATGTAGGTTTGCACATCAGGAAAAAATTCTCTACTTGTGAGACTGCTGAGGCACTAAAATGGGCTGCCCAGAGAAGTTGTGGATGTCCCATCCTTGGAAGCATCCAGGCCAGGTTGGATGTGTCTCTGAGCAACCTGGTCTGGTAGAAGATGTCCTTGCCCCTGGCAGGGGGGGCTGGAACAAGATGGGTTCACTTCCAGCTCATTCTATGCTTCTATGATGAGTACTTAAGAACCCTTTGAAAGAGTTTAGCTGGTTTGTGTTTCACACTCTTCTCACTTTCCTTCTCTGGACTCTGTCGCAGCCTTTCCTCCCTCTCAGAACAAAGAGCCCATAGAGCAGCCATGATCTCCCATCATCCTGTGGACGATGAACTTTCCTGAACAGCCACCAAAGGTGACAGCCCAGGTGCCAGGAGATGTCCATGACTGAGCTTTGGTTCAACAGGTGAGAGGAATAAAGGGAGTAGAAGAAAATGCATATAAACTGAGCAATGAGGTGCTTTTCTGCTACAGTCCATTAAATAGCAACACACACTGAACATGAACACACTTCACTGAGTGTGATGCCTTGGGAAGGCTGAGCTGAAACAGAGACTGGACAGAGCTGGAGAATAAAGGAGATATTTACGGAAAGGCTCAAGGATACACCTTGGGCAGGACAAGAGCCTGACCAGGGCTACACCCAAGGTGGACCCAAAATGGTCACAAAATGGACCCCAGGGCACAAGGTCTCACAGTTGTATACATTTTGGTCCATTTGCATGTTGGGGTTTAATTGTCCAATTAAATTGGACAATTTAATTAAATTAATTTAATTGCTCTATGGGCTCTTTGTCCTGAGAGGGAGGAAAGGCTGCAACAGTGTCCAGAGAAGGAAAGTGAGAAGAGTGTGAAACACAAACCAGCTAAACTCTTTCAAAGGACTCTTTCAAAGGATTCTTCACAGCTTCAGGCTGTGAGGTCTCATCCTTCTTGTTTCTCCCTTCAGTCCACCCTTGTTTGTGCTTTTGGGTCTGACTCTGTGCTTGGTCTTCAGCAAGGAAAGGATTTGTTTTGTCTCCCTGCTCTGTGAAGAGCTCACTGCCACTTAATGTGAGGCTCAGAACTGCACCCCAAGGCAGCACAGAATTTGAAAAACATAAAAGCTAAAATTTATGGCATCAAGTGTATCTCCTTGAACAATTTTCAGGGCCATTGTGAACGTACCTGCAGCCATGTTTTTCAAAGCAGCCTGAGCCTCAGAGACTTCCATTCATGGATTTCAGTTCACATCTGCTCATTTGTTTTTAAAACAGCACCTCAACACCTTGAGGCAAAATCTTAGCCCCAGAGCAAGGTGTGGTACAGAGGTGCCTGTGCTAACAGGAGCTGGAGAAGTGCCAGTGTCTCAGTGCAGCACTGCATGGGCATGAATTCCATGTGCTGAAGGGGAGTTATTGATTACATCACCCCAATACCCAAAGTTTCACTCCAAAGTCACTCCTGTTCTATAAAAAGAGAACTCTGGTGGGTGGTGTGACCCAGATTTTGCTTGGTGTAGCTGAAGAATGCAACTTTATTACAGAATTACAGGATGGAGAAAACAGACAAATGATTCATCTAAATAACTATGATGGGTTAGAATCTATAGGGTTCTAATTTTTTAAATTGTTTCTACAACTTAGTTTTGCATRTATTTTCCTCTCACACCACCTCACACATATGTTACCATGCAATTTTCCATATTATTTTATTCCACTTACAATTTCTTTGCAAGGCTGCTGAAAAGAGCAGGCTAAATGAGATGGAGCCTGCTGATTGCTTGATTTTTTTCTTTCTTTCTTTCTTTGCCTCCCTTTGCATCAGTTTAGGAATAGAGTTAATTAGTTGTACAGTCCAAACACATTTCTGAACTAAGTGCATTTAAGTGTAATCTCCAATTCTGGCTTCTCTTCTAACATCTGAGAACACCATGTTCTACATTGGCATGTGCTTAAGTTCTGAACCAGACATTTTTTTGTAAAAGCAAAATTGCTCTCAGCTCCTTTATCAATAATCTTGCCAGACCAATGATTGCTGTTACCACAGAGAGAGAGATCAGAGCCAGAGCCAAGCAGATCCTTCCCATTATATGTCCAAARAGGATTTGGGACATATACTTTTTATTTGTTTTTACTTCAGGAAAGGGGAAGAGCATACAGAACTCCATGTACTACCTCCTTGAGGCAGACCAGCTTAAACTTGCTTGTTCTTCTTACCCAAATGCAATTTATTACCCAGAGGATGACATTTTCTTTAAATAGCAATAGCAATGATGAAGGGAAAAAAGGAGATGCCCAGAAGCACTTAAAAAACCCACAAGGTGAGAAGATCTGGAGACAGGAGTRTCACCACTTTTCCAGCTCTACCACAGGTCCAGCAAGGGCCATGCCATGGATAATTCACTCCTCACCCAATCACCCACAGTGATGCTTCTGAAGACTCAGGCTGCAAGTTCTCCTGGCAGCTGGCAGGACTGCAGGTAGCACTGTACTTAAGCTTCTCAGAGATTTTTGAAAGCAAAGCCCAGAATCACAAAATKACAAGGTTGGAAGAGACCTYCAAGATTCYKRGGTCCAATCCATGCCCTAACACCTCAACTAAACCATGGCAGCACRACCCTGTATGAATCTAAAGAGATAGGATCTATAAAGTACAATCTAACAGAGCTTCTACTGTTTCCTATAACAAAATCAATATTCTTTTACAGAATGATTTGTTTGTTCAAGATGAGGAAGGATTTTTTTTTCTTGACATGAAAATCTGCAACAACACGTGAGGATGGGGCTCCCTGGGGTCCCCATGTTGTGTTGCATCTCTTGTATTTTTTAAGTCCTCTGCTGGGAAAGGGAACAAAGGCATGAAATTAAAAGCTTTAGGGCTAAAAGGTTGAGCAGGAAAGGTCCACTCTTCATGATGTCAAGACACTCTTCATGTGTGTCAAGCTGGAGAGTCAGGGGTCAGAATTTCATTTCATTTCATCCCTGACTAAGGCTCATGTAAGTCCCTGTGCTGTGACACTTTTTACTACATCCTCCCCCCCTTCTTCACTCAGCACAGAGCAATGAAGCAGAAAAGAGTGTGTTGATTTGTACTRGAGTGTTGTCATCCAGCCAAGAAGTGCACTCTGGGGAAGCCTAATTCCATAAGCATTGCTTGGGCCCACACTTGGGATCCATTAATGCCAAGGAAAGCAGCAGTGCCTTGCTGAGCACAAACTCCTTTTATAACCAGGTTAAAGCTGCATGAGTGCCTGGATGAAACCTTCAGGGTCCCAAACCAAAAAGCAAAACACCTAATTGAAGAGCTAGCAGGGCTGCATGGTAGTTCTCTCTAGGGGATCTTTGAATTTCCTCATGGGAAACTTCTGTCCTCTCAAAGATCATCCTCCACACAGTTAATTTCACCTTTTGAGAACCTCACTGTGGCTACAATTTTCATGGTGGTCATGGAGTGAGGCCGTTTTATTGCAGGTGTTTTCCAAATGCTGCTTTCACTGAAGCTGAGCAACTCCACTGAGCTGCAGGAGCTGATCCCAGCCAGTGCAGCCTTGCTGGCTTGCCATGGTTGGGAACATGTCCCTGCCTRCAGCCTCAGCCACCCCAGAAGGATCCAACTTAGGATCTCCTTGGTTAAAATCCACTTTTATTAGCTTGGTTCCTATYTTCTCTTACTCTTCTGTGTTGAGAGAGGCGTGAACAAGTTCCCACTCAGAAAGAGTCCTCATGTCAAGGGTTATCTCCAGGGGATGTAAATGGAAAGTTCAGCTCCAGTGTACCTTGCATGTGCAGTCCATAATGCAGGGATTTTGGGATGAAGCAGCTGTAAGAGACAGAGCTCAGGGAGGTAACACAAATCATGGCAAGGCCACCAATGACTTCCTACCAGCAAGGTGTGGATCAGAGACACCACGTGTCTTGCTCTGGTTAGGCCAGGGCAGGMTTTTCATCTTGGGTGGCTCCAGAACAGGGGCTGCAAAGGTCCAGATATTTGCCCATCCCTGAACAACTGCACAGAAATAGGATTGTTTCAATTTCTGAAACCTGTGTTCTGTTTCAGAGCTGCTCTGAGGTGTTCACTGTCCTTCAGCTGCCAAGTCAGTCTTTCAAATGATGGTTTACAGCTTGAGTTTTTATAAAAAGGTCAACATGCAACACTCTTAGTTCAGTCCTCTAAATAAACAGTCTTAGAAGCACTGAGGTCAGCTTTGAGTTCCTCATACTCTGGGGCATTGAAGGACACAAACTTAACRAGGCTCTTCAAATCCCATCTGGTAGCAGGACAGGAATGTAAGGGCTTTGAACTGCAAAAATGAGACCAGCATGTTCACATCTAGAGATTTCCATGAGTGCCTTGAGGAAGTGCTTCAAACCTAGGTCATGTAAACTTCACMTACCTTGAGCACTTCCTACAAGTAACTTCTGCCTTGGGTTGAACCCAGAAGCTGCTGCTTTGTCTAACAGCTGTCAGTTCAAGCACAGCACAAATCACACCAAATAATTGCTGGTTAACTTTCCACAAATGTGCCAGCAAGGGCAGGGGGAGAAAAAAATAAAATCAAATTTGTTCCATGACATTCTCACAAATGGACATCTGTGTCTGCAGAAATGACAGCTGTAATATTCAATGTTTTATGCCATTCCATAGTACTCTAAAGATCCAAACACAATACTTTGCTTGCCTGCATTATAATGAGGCCTCAAGATGTTTGGCAGCCACCCATGAAACATGCACAATGCCATCCCTAACCAATTAGCACTTGGTACTTTCCCATCTGAGGACAGCACATCCCTTTTCCTTCGAGAGTTAGGGATGCAGGAGGTTGCCCAGAAGTCCCCACCCAACGCTCCTCCCCACTGCCCCAGCTGAAGTTAYGAGATGCAGTTTGGGTAAGAAGAAGGAGATTGTCACATTCCCATCAAGGATCAATCAATTCAAGTTCCCATTGAAAGCATCAGCTCTTTTTACCAATAAGCAAAGATATTTTGGAGAAGGAAACCTGCCTTTCCAAATCAAAGTTTCTGTGTAGTTTTTACTCCAAGTATAGTAATTTCTGAAGGTCCAAATCTGGCCATCTCATTCCACAAATACTCAGAACTCAAGCTTTGGGCACATCAAAAAATGGGTTTTCCTGAAGAGCTGGTGGCAAGAGAGGCTGTGAATCCAGACATTCCAGCCGTGGGGACAGGGCTGGCTCAGGGAAATCATCTCTTCCCAGACACAGCAAGACCCACGCAGTTGCTACATCTGTCTGGAGTAAAAGCAGCACAGTGCAATGACAAAAATCCTACTGGATCCAGCTTTGTTAGACATCTCCCTGGAAGTGTCTACTTCCCTRGAATCTGATTGCAAAGCAGAAAAATCGATTGTTTACTTTAGCAGCAACAGCTGTGCATTGAATAATATTGTGTTTTAGGAGAGTTTGACTGTAGTGGAAATTCAGTGATAAGTACTTTGAGGCATACAAATAAGGACATCCCTTCCATCCAAACAAAATATCCACAGCACACTATGASATGCCAAAAGTGTCCAGCCAGATATGGTCCTGCCTCTACCCTGCACATGGATAAAGTATTTGGCCTATGACATTAAATGTTTTGTGCAAGAAGAGAATAAAGGAAGGTAGTCTTTTCCAAGGAAAGTGCAGCAGGCATTCTTAACTAGAGAAACCCAGAGACAAACAATCATCTGTGTCATATAGAGAAACACAGTTCCTTCAGCTGATAATTTACATATCTTGCTCTCACAGAAAACTACAGAGCTATTCACTAATGTTTACAGTTCTCAGTGTGTACCTACTACCTACTAGCACTTAATATCAAGCTTAAAACTACACCYRAAACTGCATGGAATCTGGAAAACATGAAAGCCAAAACTAAAGGCATCATTATGATATGAAAGAAAGCTCAGATCCCCTCTCTGATTTAGGTCTATTTGCAGCTCAAGAGATCACTAAAGCAGAGACTGTCAGAGGAGCTTGAGAGTAACCAGTTKAAAAGTTACAACAGCTTGGATGCTCAACATTTACGTCATGACCCTAGGAAATGTGAACAGAGAAACATTTAAAAGGCTGGCCCTGACACTACACAGCCATAACCATCTGCTCAGTCATGGATGGCCTCATAAATGATGCTGGTTCTCTGATATCCCAGGAGAAGATATCCAAGGATTCAGAGTTCTTAGGTGATATTAGGGATTTCCACTCACCCTCTTGATTTTTGGCATGGCTGGAACAACCAGTGCATCTTTCTGCCCTTTATACCCAAGGCACATCATGCACCCAACCAGCAATCAGCTGCCATATAATACACATATTTACCAGTGTTTCCAGTATCACTGGCACAGGCAATCTCTGTAGTGCTCCAAGCCACTTTTTCCTGGATTTCCAAAGAACAGTTGTTATCTAGGCTATGCAAAACCTCATCACTTGTGCACAGCCCCAGCCAAGAGCTCAGGGTGCCAAAGCAGATGTGCCACAGGCACTGGGTACTGTGCAGAGGAGMTTTGTGTCTGTGGCACTGCAGAGGCTGGAACAGCCCCTGCAGCCACCCAGAGATACAGATCACAACTGTGGAGCTGAAATCTGCTCTGCCCTTGCAGCAGCAGGTACTGGATCATCCTAGGGGAATAAAAAAAAAATCTGGTGTGAGATGGCATCAGAAGGTATTTCACAGGGTGTCAATCAATGGGAAGGRAAGAACATGAGTTCAAGGGAAGTAAGGATGAGTGTTGGGAGCAGGGAGAGGTCACACAAGCAGTGCTTCAGCCAGAGCACTGTCAGGATCTCCCAAGAGCACTGGTGAAGGCAAATGTTGCTGTTTTGGAAAGGAAAGGGCTCAGTCATTTGGGGGAAGGCAAGTTCTAAAGACCCAGCTGGGGGTCACTGCAACGCTTTGATGAATTTTCAAACCTTATCTGGTCTGTGCATTTCACACCCTCAACTTCTACTTCAGGGAAAACAGGCTGTAAAACTAAGTTCACCTAAAACTTTCACAGGGGGATTTCCTACCCTGAAAGTGTAGAACCACAAAGAGGTTGGGCTGATCTTTCACAGCATGAAACCTTGTGGTTCTGCACCAACTGCTGCTCCTTCTTATCAAGCCATTGCTCACCAACGAGCTCCAAACTGCACAAGCATCTAAAAGAAATGCTGTTGGGCATCTCTGACTCTGAGAAAGATCCAGTTTGGTGCACTCTAGGCTACAAAAAAGACAAGGCAGCAGCAACCCATGTGCTACTCCCCTGCTGTAGGCTTGCTCACATAGCCAGCAATTTTCCTTTAAAAAAGAACCTCACACAGCTGATCCAGTGACTCATTGCCAAGGCTCTTTGTTTGGGCCCGGGGCCACATCTAAAGGGACCTCCACCCCAGCCCTCAGGATGACCCTGTGGTCCCTCAGAACGACCCTACCATCCATTCCCAAGTGACCACCAGATGCTATTGCAACACAAGACATCTGGGCAGAATTTRTAAGCCTGATACCATCTGGCTGCTTTCAAATGTTCATTCTCCAGCCTTTCAGCTGTGTCCTACTTTCAGAKGRAAAGTATTGTGCTCTCTGGTATTGRACATACTCACTGGTGCAAGGGTTATGTGGCTACAACCAAAACAAGCATCCTCTGAAGTAACGAGACAGTTCATTGCACAAAGATGCAATTAACAGTTCACAACCTGGCTTCTTAAGAAAAGCTTGTGAGATCAAGCAAAACACCTGCTTAATTCCTCCCTCTTCACCCCAACATCCCTTGTAGCCCTTTGACAAATCTTGCAAAAATAAGAAACTAAAAAAAAACCTCCAAAGAGATTCTCTTCTCAAGGCAAGAGAAAAGATAAAACTGAGACCTGTAAAGTTAGGTCTTGAGTCCAGGGAATTTGTGTTGGCTGGCAAAAGCATTAACATCAGGAGACATCAGAGAACCCAGGCCAGAATTCATTTGCCCTTTCTTGCACCTTTCTCACAGCAGTTGTGGAACAACAGTTCCCCTTCCCTTGGCACAGCCAGAATATTAGGGAATGCAGCATTCAATGCAAAACATTTCCATGTCAACTGCTGCTATCTCTCAGCTCTAAATTCATCTTTTGTAAAACCACCTGCAATGCTGCTGTAGCTGGATTTTCTATTCTCTGTCCCAGGTATCCCAGATAAGGACTTGCAAGGCTGCCAGAGCTGATTTGCAATAGGAAAGGGAATTCACAGAAAGAGATTGCAGGAAGAAATGCAACAGCACGAGAAATTGTGGCTTCCATCTTACACTGTTCCTTTCCTTTCTCCTGGGGGAAGAGACCTTTTGCTGTCCCCTGGGGGAAAGGGGAGAACAGGAATGGGAGGAGCTGGGTTTGGACTTTTTAAAACCAGAGCTGTTGGCCACCTTCCAATTCTAGAAGATCAACACTTCAACTTAGTACAGCTTTCATTTAAAAGACCATTCACAAAAAAAATCCTGCTGAAGTCCCACAGTCTCCAACAGGAAAGCTGAGGCACTGAACCACCACAGAAAAAGCAAAAGTAACACRCAGCCCTTTCCCACCAAGACACATKCACAGATAACAATAATGAAACAACTTGCACAGGTCCCCACAAACACCTAAAGGAGAGAGCAGGCAACATGAAAATTCATTTCCATGCTCATAGCCATAGGAAGAACAGGACACTGCTGTCAGAAAAGAGCAGGGGGAAGATTCCACCTCTTTCTCATGTCATGGTTCTGAGCAGAAACCCACAAGTAGGAAGCAAACACAAGGGGTCTTTCAGAGAGGTTCAAAGAAAGGAGGAGCTCCTTGCTTTGCTTCCAAACCCCAAACTTCTTGCTTTGAAAATCAGCCAGCACCTCCCTGTGTGGCTGTGATTGCAGTCAGGGATAAAAAAATGCTATTAGTGCTATTGCACTTATAACAGAAACTGTTCTTTTGCTGGTGGGACAAGAATGAGAMAAGATCTGATCATGCTTACACAATGCTGAGAGATGGGTGCTCCAGATAGAAAAACCATTTGGCTGAACTGAGGCTGAACCAGGCATTCAAATGATCTGAAAGCTTTAAGAACACTGAGAACATTCCAGAGCATGGGGCCTGCAGGAAGAGGTTATGATCCCCACTCTTCCTTCTCCTATTTACACAAATTGACTGTCACAGACATTTTCTTCAGACAAAAAAATACACCCACCTCAACTATGAAGCCAAAAGCCTACAGTCCTTCAGCACCTGGGCAAAATAACTCTGTAAGACTGTTCTGCACTTGGAACAATTAATTACAGATTAGCAAAAGAAGCATGAAGTGCTTACAGGCATTTTTAAGTGTTTGGGATCCTGTTCATATCTAACTCTGACAAACAGAAGTTGATTGGACATTAATATTGCCATGGTTATAACACAGCAGCTTTCTGCTCCCAYAGCAGAGCAGCTAGGTTTAAAAGACTGTGTAGGCTTCAGCTTCATAAACATTTTCAAAAAGCAGGGGTTGGGAAAGCARTTCCATGGGGAAGATGGGGTCAGGTTTAAGCCTGAAATATTTGGCAACTCTCAGACTTATTTTTGTCACTGAGTCCTTGAATCATTAGATCTCCATCTTTTTACTGGTACAAAGTATTCCATGAGTATTTCGTGCTTGACAATGGGCATCCATGCAAAAAGCCAAGTTGGGCTCCTGAAGAAGGGAACAGCTTTTCCTTTTCTTAATTATTTACTCATCTGATTTTTTTCCTTGTATAAGAAAGGTGCCACCAGAACCTGCAGCAATATCAGAGATAATTCACCAGTGGTGCTGGGTACATGCTATGAATTACCTGRGCAAAGTTATTCTGTGAACAGCTCCTCTCTCCTCAAAAAAGTTCTCCCAAGTTGCAGTTGCAGGTCTGTTTACAAGAATTGTGAGAAAACAAACCTCAAATACAACCCAGACACTTTCCCTTTTGCTTTAAGGGAGCAATGCTCCTTGAGAGACCAGCTCAGGCAGAGACCAGCTGCTTTTGGTTCAGTAGCTCTGACATCAGTGAGCTAATTAATGTCATTGATTGGCCCCAGGATTTGTTCCAGGTCTATAAAAACTTTATGATGAACAGTTGCTTATAAACTTGTTCAAACAACTGCATTTTATAGCTGAGTAGAAGAACACTGCAGGTGACTGAGGTGGTTTATTTTGCTCACAGGAGCTGTTGCCTGGGGAAATAAACCTGGCTTTATCTTCCAGATGTACAAACCTTCAGCAAGGGACTCTTGTCAGTTCAGTCCCAAGTGAACATTAATTCTCCAGGGAAGAGCCAAGCAAAGTTACACCAGTCTCGATTAAGTTTCTCAGTTTCTTTCTCTCCTCTCACCCTGAACTTGCATTTTCACACCCAGCATCCACAGCACTTCCACATCCAGTGCAGCAGCTTCAACAGCATAAGMTGCTAATTAGCCTCATTTACCTGTCAGGCTCATCAATTTGGTGATGAACACTTAACTCCCTCCTGTAGAACAAATACATTTTCTGAACTTGCTCCAACTTTTTTTCCTTTTCTCACCTGGTAGGAAATATAAATCCTACTGATTCTGGCATTGCAA
>CADDXX010000297.1:221266-234364 GCA_902810485.1 Alauda arvensis
TTGCAAAAATAAACATCTGCAGGTCAGGATTTTCCCTGCTCTCACAGTATTGGGCTGGAAAGTCACTGCTGAGATTAGAAACTCTCTGGCATTAGTGTTACACTTCCTCCTAGATAAGTRTMAAACAAAAGTAATAGAGGCACTTTMTAGACKATTCTGTCAGCTCAAAGCAGTYCCTTGAGCCTAAAATTCCCTTCTGCTTCCTAAGGAATTCCCCCAGAATTTCCCTTTCTCCCTCTCCCTTGTGATTAGGCTGTTTCTGCTACCTGAATTCATAACTTCCAAAGGGGGGAGTTTTCCTCTTTCCTTCCTTGGGCTGATAACATTTACAATCCTGTGTGAAAGATGACTGCAGAGTGGACAGGAAAAAACCCACCCTTTTAAAATGGATCATTTTGGAGCTTTACAATCCTGACAGCTCAATCCTGTTCACAGGATGGTCTGGGGATTAATGGRTCTTAAAGATCATCTCATTCCAATCSCTCTCCATGGGCAGGAACATCTTCCACTRGRCTGGGTTGCTCAGAGCCCCATCCATCCTGGCCTTGGGTTCTTAACTTAGTGTTCAGTAACTCAATTATTGTCAAGTTCTATCCTCTCTAAGCTTTATGACCCTACCAAAGCACTGGACAGTCAGGATGGAGAGCAAAGATAAGGAGAATGACATTTATGACCTTTCAGACACTTAGCAGCTGTAAGCAGTGGAAGAAACGGAGGCTGTTGAGACATCCCAGGTGTTGGGCAGAGAGCTGAGATCAGACATTTCTTCTTCCAGCACTTCCAGGCCTCAGCTGGAAATGCAGCCACAGCATATTCCCACTTAAATCCCAGAGCCTGGCTGAACCAGAGGGCTGGAGCCTGCCTGGATTTGCCAAGCAAGGGGCAGCTCATCCCTCCTCAGCAAGAGGGAGCATCCTGTGCCACCTCTCTGGCAGCCAGTAGCTCTGCTCTGCCCTTTCCATCATTTCAGGCAGCAATCCCCTCTTTGCCCTGCTTTTCCAAAAAGCCTGAGCCATCCTTGTGCATATGCAAGTACCAGGGACTCCTTTACCTTGACCTTCCTTGAGGAAGAGCTCAAATAATCACATTTCCAATGCAAGCAGAGGAGCCCTGCACATTGAATGATGGAACTGCAAACTATTTAAAGAAATTTAAACGAGGTGCAGACATTTTGGTGTAGGGAGGTTTCTGCAGAAACAGACTAACAACAGGATTAGGCTTCCATCCCCATCTTCAACAAGAATTATTTCACACAGGGAATCTCTAATCCAGGTGGCACAAAGGCCTTCAAGGCAAGTAATAACTGCAGTGGGAGGGAAAGGCCATGAGACAAAGAGCAAGGAGAAACACCTGCCAACCCCACCCATTCTGTGCAAGAATTTCCCAGAAATCTCAATCCATTTTGCTCCTTCTTGCCTGTATCTGTCTTGTGAGGAGCTGTGTTCAGGAATTCCTACCACTTGACATAATTAATACATAATTCACRTGCAGAGAGGCAGAGGAAGGGTAGTGAGGTGTTTTTATTTCAACCAACTTCTCTCCTACTCCAGTAAGTTTCTCCCCAGTTTGCACCCAGTCAGTGAGAGGGCTAAGTCATAATTTCAGAGATTATGTCACCCTTGCACAGAAGCTGAGCTCTCTGCTCCAAAGTGCTGCTAGGAACCCAAAACTGGATCCTCACTCTTCAAAACCAGCTCTCATTTTTACACCTTCAGACCATCCACTTTAGTAGTACTGGTCACTGTTGGATTTTCCAAACATTTTCACTGATATCAGTTAAATTAATAATGCCTCCAGGATTCTGGAYATAATTTAATCTAAGGATCTGCTGGGTTGTTGAGCACTCCAGAGTCAGGCAATACCAGTGATTTCAGGGTTAGTTTGAGCAGATGCCAGAGGAAAAAAAAACCTCAGAGAAGAAAAAAAAATTAAATCCTTATTTCCATGTTAACATTCTAGGCTACAATACCTCTGTAGGCTAAACAACAGTAAAATAAACCATYATACAGAGAGTACTAGAAGCAGATGTTCAGGCAGGAACTGCCTCCAAAATAAGAAAAAAAATACATAACAGAGATTCAGCTGAATGAATCATTGTCACTTGGGAGATACTTCTTTAAGGCTACAGTTTCCTGAAAGGTRAAGCCTCACACACCTATGCCTTTTTCCCATAACTGTAATCTCTTGAAAGAAGAGATCTTTATCCTTGAGAAGAAGAATTTATTCACCAAAAGAGGGAAAAAAAAATATTTTGTTGGGACTGGGAGATAAAGAGCAGTGGAAACTCTCAGAAAAGCAAAAAGGAATTGAGAAAAAGAAGAACTTTAGTGGGAGCTGTCAGAAGGACTTTACAAAAAGGAACAACGGCTTTCTGGTCTCATTCCAGAAGCTTCACCAAAGGCCATGAGACCACCACAGCACGAGTCACAAGGAGYCAGTGTCACCCATGAGCACAGGGTCAGAGGGGGGACACACCTCATGCTGCTCAGGCTGGGCTTCCTGAGGTGTCACAGGGCACCAGATCTGCCAGATCTCAGCACCAGAACTCAACCCCAGGAGGGCTTAGGACATGTAAGACAGGGATAGGTGGGGCTGGGAATGCTTGCTAGGGATTTAGAGAGAGGAAATTCCTCCCTGTGCCAAGAGTGTCTCCAGTAGGAAGGTGGCAAATGAGAGGCACTGCCCTGCCATACAGCACAGCATTCTCTTGAAAAGCTGAATGCTCAGTGTGGCACTTACCTCACACAGAGAATAAAGTATGTTTTAACAGAATGGGATGAGGGTCCACTGCTGAAAATGACAGACAGATGTCATGCCAAACTGCCTAGTGCTGACCCCACAGGCAGCAGKGACACAACATCTGTCTGGAACCTGAGGACAAAAATCCTTCTCCTTCTTGGATTTGCCTTCACACAAGGGAATCAAGCAGATGGCAGGCACAAAATTTCTGAGAAATAACAGCTGGAAACAGGGATGCCATGGATCTTGACCACCTGAGAATTCAATCAGACCAGACTTTACATGAAACCACCAAATACCCACCAGACTGTAGCATCATCTGCTCAGGGTTGAATTCTGTTCACTTGCACACCAAGAGCGTGCTTCCTTCCCCCTGAAACTTGAAATGAAACACGCCACTTTTAGCATCAGTCCCCTGGGCCACCAAACCCTTCCCATTTTACAAAGCCACAGACTACCTTAGTTTAGTCTGAGAGCTATTTAGAATGGCTGTTCTGAAATGAAGAGCACAGTTCAGTTTCCTGAGGCTCCAAGCCAGCTGAGTGTGCGAGGTCACACACAGTCCATTTTTGGCCAGACACCTCTAGAGTTCTGTGTTTTCCTCCAAACCCTTGGGGAGATGTTTATGTTTGAAGTCTGGAAACTGATCCACTATAAACTGTAACTTCTGTTTTCTCAACACATTTTATTTCCATACCTAGAGATAAATAAATTCCCCCTTACCAAAGCTGTTTATTTAAAAGCCAGGGAGGCTCAAAGTTCCTGCTGCAGTACCTGGATGTGCTACAGTGGAGCAAACAAGGGGTGGGAAAGGGGCTGGAGCACAAGGATCTCATGAGGAGCAGCTGAGGGAGCTGAGGATGTTCAGCCTGAAGAAAAGAAAGCTCAGGGAAAACCTTATCACTCTCCACGATTATTTAAAGGAGGCTGCAGCCAGGTGGGGGTCAGCTCTTCTCCCAGACAACAAGTGACAGGACCAGAAGTGGCCTGAGGTTGCACCAGGGCAGGTTGAGATTTGATACAAGGAAAAATTCAAGGGTTGTGAAGCACTGGAACAGGCTGCCCAGGGAAATGAGGAATCTCTGTCTGTGGAAGTGTTCAGAAAACACGTAGAGGTGGCATTTGAGGACATGGTTTAGTGGTGARCAYGGTGGTGGTGCTGGGTTGACAGCTGGACCTGRTGATCYTAAAGGTGTTTTCCARCTTTAATGATTCTTTGATTGCACAGCTTTCCTCCAGGAGCAAACCATGCACCATCACTTATTCATTCATTATCCCCAAGAAGGAAAATCTTCTCATACCAGAAATACTTCTGATCATCTCTCAGCCCCCAGAGCCTGCCTGTGGCACACAACAAACCTCAAACAGGCGATGGGAAATTCCAGCAGCGTGGGGAAACACAGGAAAGCCCAAAGGCAGCACCCCACCCACCTCCTCCACAGCTGGGCTGGTGTGACTGGAGCACAGGGAGGGAGCCTGGACAGAGTGCACAGAACCCAGAGCACAGCAGATAAGGGGAAATTCTGAGAATTACAGCCCAGTAAAGYCTGCTAAAACAAACAAACGTGAAAAGCAGGCCAGCCACCCACAGCAGGGCACCTGCAGATAAGGATCCCAGTCCCAGGCTCAGCTGTCACCAGGGCTCAGTTTGCAGCCTGAAGCCCCAGGCAGTCCCCAGGGAAGCAGAGACACTTCTTCCCACTGCCCTGAGCCACAAGGGTGGCTACAGAAACACTCAGTGCCACCACTCACACTCAAATTCCAGAAGATTGTTTTCAAATTAGGGCAATTTCAAAACCTAGAACCCTTGAAGAGGAAGCCACTGCTGTTCTTTACTACCTACCAGCATGTCTCCTTCTCCAAGATGACTTACACCTCTCTCCTTGAACTAATTATAGAACAGGCCTGTAATGATGCCTCCTGTTGTTTATGGGTTGCTTTCAGATAAGCCCAGAAGTAACCACCCAGTTTCGGTACAGGCTGTTACATCATAAAACTTTCTCTAAGAAACCCAGACCGTAATTTCCACTTGCAAACTCACTCATTAGCTTTCTATTAACTAATGGCTTTTACCTAAAGATAAAATGACTGTTACTGTGGYTACAYGAGAGGRGAGCACTTAAARAAGTGGCAGAACACTGCCTTGATGTGGGTAAGGAACAGCAAGGTGGCATTTTTCAGCTCAGGGTGCACTCAGGRTTTCACAGAGTCATGGAGAAAGTGCCTCACCCACCCTCCCGCAAGCACCAGTAACAACAGTCACCCTGCATCAACCTGCTTTCCAAGGCCAAAGGCATGCAAGGSAGGGAGGGGAATGAAAGGCACGCTTGAAAAATCACCAGTGACTAAGCTGCCAAGCTTTGCCAGGTGCACAATGAGAAGTTCCCACCTTGGCAGMGGCCTTCATTCATCTGCTGGGTGATTTTGGCTAATCCTCTCAGAGTTACTGCTGCCTGCTCCACCCTGGATGACCATTCATTCATTCATTCATTCAGTGCCAGGTGCTGGATGGTGCCAGAAGAGCTGAAAAAACAAATCAGCTCCTCCTTGTTCCTTCAGTTTGTCCTGCCCCACTCCGTTCCCAACAACTTGGGTATCAGTGCCAGCCTCTGTGGCCACCACACAGGGGGAGTTTCAGAGCTCCAGGAGCATTAAGACTTCATCAGGAGCTTTTAGACCCTTTCTCACCCCATCCCTCCTGCACTAGAAAGGGACAATTAAAATCCATTTGCTTTGGGACACAAAGCCCTGCTACTCTACTGGGAACAMTTGGTTATTTCACTAATTGGTTAATTTGATTTTATTGCAGGCTGGGCTGGCRTGCTCAATAAATGGCCTTGCACATATGAGGCAAAAGTTGGATGGCAAAGATTGTCCAGAAGATCATAATTTTAAAATTTAATCATACATTTTACAATATAATCATACATTTTACAATTTAATAATACATTTTACAACTTAATCATATCTTTTAATTGCACCCACTGCCTTAGTTATTTCAGGTGGGTTAGCATGTTARAGAGTTATTAATTAGCATTTGAATTCTTCAAGAAGTGATTATTCATTGCACAGCCTTACTCAGGTAATTATTTTAACCTCTGGGGAAAAAAAATGTCCTAAATAATTCCTCCAACTGATTTAAATGAACAATAAATGGGTCAAATTTTAAATCTGAAAAAAATTATGAAAAAAAAACTGTTGGCTTCCAAACTTCCATTTCATTTAAACCGGAAATGGAAAATAAGAAAAATGAAATATAAAATAGAAACTGTTTTAAGTGCTTATCCACATGGTGCATGAAAACATCTTACACCAGCTCAGCTGAACAGACAGGAACAGATCTCCCCTTTAGGGTACCAGGAACATCACGTTAAGTCAGCTCAGACCTGAAAGAAATGTTATTTCAACTAAAAAGCACTGAATTAAGCTAAATTAAGGGTCAGGTGCTCCAGCTAGAACCATGTCTGTGGTTCAGTTCTGCTTCCTTAAAACAGACCTGCACTGCTCTCTCTTTATGCACAAGCCTAACTTCAGTAGGGAAGTAACAGCAGCACGTGGATGGCAAGAGCTCAACATTCTCATGCAATTCAGATGCAGTTTGGTATTTCACCTCTGGTCTCACTCACTCCCCAGTCCAAAACTTCCTAGAGGCATTTGTGAGAAGCAGAAAATCCACAGGGACTTTGTGGGAGTAAGGCAGGGACACAAACAAWCCAGCTGTGCTGGAACAGCCACCACCCTCATGTTTTCCTGGAGTCAGAACCAAAGCTGCCAGAAAAGGACTGACATTCCAGAGGAATGGTACAACTTCCAGGAGCTCTGACTTGTGGGTCACTCCTGCCTGCTGCTGCTGCACCTTTAAAAAGGCCTGTTGGCTGGCCACATGTGCCAAAATTTTTAGCTGTTTCTGAATAAGGAGATAATCATAAGGACCACCTGTATGTACAGAGAGAGAGGGGACACAGCCACAGAGCACCAGCTGCTGGGCCAGRCACTTCCAGCATGGCCAGAGACCTTGTTAACAGGAGAGGCTGGTGTGGAGCCCTGCTCCAGCAGAACAAGCTTGCTCCTGGYATTTTGGCAGCCTTATGTGGAGTGGGACATCTGCACAAAGCTGAGAGGGCAGAGAAACCCTTCTCCTGTCACAGGGAACAACAATGAGAGGACACAGCCTCRAGCTGCACCTGGGGAGGCTCAGGCTGGACATCAGGAGGAATTTCTTCACAGGAAGGGGTGTCAAGCATTAGAGTGGGCTGCACAGGGAGGTGGCAGAGTCAGCACCCCTGGAGGTGTTCAGGAAACAGCTGGACAGGGCACTGTGGTCTGGCTGACAAAGTTTAGACTATCTCAGAGAGCTTTTCCAACCTAAAGGATTCTGAGGTAGGAGTGAACATCAGTGCCTCAGTTTCATTGACACCAGAAAGGCAGGAAGGAAACAAATATGGAGTAAGATTCCATAAATGTATACCTCTGCCTAAAACATTGACCTCCTCCAGTGGGGAGGGAGGCAAGCACAGGAGCCCAGCAGAGACAAAGAACAGGCAGGACACAGYCAAAGAAGCCAGTGATGGCAGATGGTTTGCACTGAGCATCAGGAAGGGGCTGCTGAACRATTCATAACCAGGGCTTGGCCATGAGGAGAGAGGGAAGAACACAGAAACCCAGCTCTTGCTCACCACATTGTGCCAGGAGCAACAGGAGAACAGCTCCAGCACCTTCCCCACACAGAGCTTCCTCAGTGGGAAGAGAAGCTTGGCTAAACAACTGCTTCCACCATCAGCATTACCTCTGGAGCACACAGAGAGGAACAATCACTCAGATATTTGTACTCCCTAATCTGTGAGATCCTATGGGGATGGCAAAAGGAAGCCCAAACTCCACATTCATTTCCATCCCCTCTCCTGCTCCGTTTTGGATGTTTTTTCCTGAGAAAGTACCTGATTTAAAAGCCTCCACAAAGAAAATCTTTTCATTTTCCTTACAGGCTGATTGCTTTGTTGGTAGATGTGTAGCTATGGTGATATTTGGCAATTTGTAGGATGGTGCCCACACCTCCTAATAAATACAGCACCCATCAGGTTTCTCCACTTTCTCTGCTCTCAGCTGGCTGCAGAACAAGAATCCCTTCACTGGGCTGAGAGCTGAGGGCTCATCAGTGCAGGGCTTGTGACTCACATCTGTCCTGCACACAAAAATACATTCTTTGTGTTGCAAGAGTGCATGCAGAATGCAAACACACAGAGAATCTACATACACAGAGTGTAAATGATAGAAATTATATAAAAACACACTGTGGTTTACATACACAAAGTGAAAGAAAACAGCAAATAAACACCAGTAAATAACTTATTCTCTTTTATAAGGAACACAACAACAAAATATAAAAATTAAAAAGAGCCTTTCACTCTTTTGCAGAGACACAAGTAGCAGCTGAAGTGTCTGGTGAAGCTCCTGACAGGGACAGACTTCCTAAGGGCTGGGAGRCACAAAAATGAAATGGTAAGCTTTTGGTAAATGCTTTTCCTTGGGCTGTGAAGGAGCTGAAGTTTGGGAGCAGAAGAATTTCATTTCATTACCAACAGAAAATAATCTCAAGATCAAACTATGATTATAAAGATGCAATTAATTGTCCATATGAGGAGGCAAGAGGGAAGTGCAGGTCTGGTGTTGGCAAATGAAGCCTTGCCCCACCATGAACCCTGAGAAACCTCAGGGATAAAACCCACAGGAGATAAAACCCACACCAAGACCTGGCAAAACAAGCCAGGGTCTCTAACCCATSCAGCTTCATATCCCAATTACCTTCACAGATGAGGGAGCTGGGGAAAACAGCAYAAATTACACCAGGGGAAAGGTCTTTGATCTCTGCTCTAGCATTCTAACAAAGCATTTGACCTTTCTCTCCTTCTCATTAGGAAGACTGCTCTCTGGATGGCTGCCTGCTTACTGCTTGCTGCTCTGCCCAGAGGTAAATATGCCACAGTGCACCCCGAGGAGTTTGCAGAGGCATTTACATGTGAACACACAAGCTGCAAGCAGAATCTTGGAGCAGAACAGAACAAATGAATGCATTGCTTTGCATGTATTTCATCACAGTCCAAGGGTTTGCAAGTACAGGTCATAACCCTCAGATAAATCCCTGTACCCAAAGGAAGTGGTTTCCAAATTTATGGTGTTTCAAACCCATAAACCTTTACCTATAAAGTTTATCCTGACAGATCCTTAAAAGTACCCCACTATTTTCGTAATATTAAAGGTGACTTGGAATCTCATCCTTTACAACCCCCAACCATCTTGCATGTGCTTAGTTCTAGCAGAGCTGACTTTCTGGCATTCCATGAATTAGATACCATCTTCCCCGTGAAAAAGATAAACTAGTGCATGTTGTTGAGAGAACTTTACACAAGGTGCAGTTTCCTTATTGGCATTTAAAGTCAGCAGTGCTAAGATCTGTGTGTGGTCAGGACTCCTCTGTTTGCCCACATTTGCCAGGCACTGTGGTGGTTAAGGATGCTACACTTCACCTGGAGAACAAGGGGGGAACAAAAAAAGCCCARTCTTCATGAGCTTCCCTGCACCACTCTCTGATTGCTGGAGCAGGAGTGTTTTCCTATTACAGGAATCTTACAGATTGGTTAAATTGTCACATTCAACTTCATCTTWAMAGGCTTAAACATTTCAGCAATAYTTAARACCCAAAATTWAAAAAAAAAAAAAAATCCACAAAATAAACTCATCCCACTTTCCAATCAAGCCTCACAACTGCAAGTGAAAGTGTGTGGCAACATTCATCTTCTCCAGGATGGAGAACTGCCCCTTCCAYGTGCAAAGCTTAATTGGTAGGTGAGATGAGCATTGTTAATCCTGATTTACACACCTCAGCAGCAGCTGCCACCACAAGGCTGCTTCAGTTTTCTGGTCAGGAAATCCTCTGTTTCCACACCTCCTGCTGCAGCAGCAGCCCCAGTGGGGAGTTTACAGCATCACCAGCCTTCAGCACAACTTACTGTTCTTCTCAGGACTGGCTTCTCTAAGGATATGTAAGGATTTACCCCCAGAAGTCTGCTCTCCCCATCAATAAAACACCCTGTGCAGCTGTGGGCTGATTAAATCACTCATTACAGCAGATTTCAGCCACCAGCTCTTATCCTTCCAGCTTTAGCAGTGCCTCCTTTTTATACCTCCTTCCATCCTGGTTTTTCCAGCTGGAAGCAGCGAGGGCAGGGTGGGCTGAGCCCTGTGGGTGTTCACAGAGTCCTCACAAGTGCTGCAAGGTTTGTACACCCTGTCCTGGAGGAGAGGGAATGGGCATGGCTCACCTCAGGTGTGCTAAATGCTGGTGTCCTCCATCTTCAGGGAAAAAATCCAGAGCAAATCACTTCCAAAACCAATATCAAATGTCCAGTCAGGAGATGGGACCCACACCCTTTCTCCCTCTTTTGCTCATTAAGAAAATCCTCCCTGTCCATTTTTCTGAATAGAGCTACAAGTTCTGTCAGGCTCTGTTCTTCATCCCAGTGCACCACCCTGCACTGCCAGCACTCTCTCTCCTAAAAGCACCCTGCAGAATGGACTTTTCCCACCAGAAAAGTCTCTGTCCCTCATCTTCTGCAGGCTCCTTTGTCCCCCTGCAGCAGCCTCAGGCACACTCCTCTCCTGCTGTGGCCTCCTGACCATGGTCAGGCACAATCTGCTCTCACAGATCACACTCTGCTGAGCACAGCCTTGCCCCAGCCCCAAACAGCTCAGAAAAGGGGCTCAGGCTGCTCCCTCCTTCATCCAGTGATGGTGCTGGGGTTTGGGCTTCCTTTCTGCCTCACTTTTAGCCAGGGACTGAATGCATGAGAGATTCATTTCTTCTTAGACCCAGCTGTTTATTAGTTCTTATCCACATCACAGTCTCACAAGTTGTGACTTCTGCACACCAGCTAACTCCCAATGGAGGTTCTCCTCTATCTCTACCACGTCTTTTCAAGGATAAATCACCCAATCATGAAATGCCRCCTACATTATTTTTACTTTAAACCCAATAACCAACCACTTGTGGTCTGCATTGCAGACTTTTCTATCCAATGACAAAAACTGCCCAAACCCATGAAGAAGAAGGTGAAGGAGAAAGTGAAAAGGACTCAGACAATGCTTTAAGTTCTCCATCTTGGCTCACACACATTGCTATATACTAAAATCTTAAATCTAAGTTTTTCACCTTGTGAGATCACACACTTCTACAAACTCCACACCCACAATCTCAGTGCTCTCACTCAATGTTGGAGCCTGTCCCAAGGCCTCAGATCAAATGTGGTGCTTGCTTGAGAGTCAGCACCTTTTAACACAGAAAAACCAAACTTTTCAGCATCCAGGGTTCCAACATGGGGCCCCTTGAGGTGTGCTGGGGACAGCTGATGGCCCTGCCTGGGAGTGTCACCMATTGCAGGGCCTGGGGATGCAGGGTGGTGCATCCTGGGGCAGGAAAGGCACAGTAACAGTGGAGGCTGAGCTYTGTTATAATTCAGTGCCCTCTGAGAAGCAAAACGTGGTCAGCAACTGATACATYCTGAAAAKTACAGAACCACAGAACCAATTAGGTYGGAAAAGACCTCTGAGATCAYCAAGTCCAACCTATGACCAAGCACCACYTTTTCAACCACACCCAGTCTTTCCTTAAACACCTCCAGGGGTGGTGATTCCACCTCCCWGGGCAGCCTRGTCCCAAGTGTAATCACYCTSTGAACAATTTTTTGTTGTGGCCAAAGCAAAACAACTGAATGGCTCAGCTCTCCACACAGCAAGGGGATTCTCCTTCCACAACTAACCAGAAAAAACTCTTGGGATGTGTGGTTTTTTCAACTAAAGTTGACATGTTTGGGCAAATTGGGCTGGGATTTTCGGCTGAAAACTCTGAAAACCAAAGAAAAGCAGATGTGTGGTGATAGTTATAACYGAAAACATTTACTTGGCTCTGAGATCCAGCTGTCTGGATCATGCTTCTCCTTCTCCTTTCATGTCTGGATAAACAGGGTGACATCAAAGAAGGCTGATTGATATGGAAACAGAGGCCTGGGCATGTGACAAGCTGAGCCATGGCTGATGTCACTGACTTCAAGGGGAAAYTGTGACTCTCTTTGCTCTTTAGCTTGACAAATGCAGAGAGCTGATGCAAGCCAGGAGCACAGGAATGACCCCACTGCAACCAAGAATATTAATTTCAATACTGAGTCTGATTACTTGGCCCTTATGCTTCCCAGATCTTTGGCCATGGAAGCAGATTGAGTTGTTTCWCAGTGAATTTTAGCTTTTCTTTCTGCTGCAGTCACAGACTGACACTGCTTTCGTTCTGCTCCATGCTGGGAATAACTTTTTTCTTCCAAATTAATTAATCCGAATTTTAATTTATATTAAGTTTGGTCAGAGTGCTAATTTAAGCCCACATTTGTGCTGGAAATACCTAGTTGTTCAGGCTTCATAAATACATAAAAAGCTCTTTCCATAACCAAGTTTTCCCCTAGAAAATGTAGCACTACAATCTGATAGGAATTGTCCTACATGGTAGTGGCAGACTCMCCCATTTTTGCAAGTTTTTAGTGTGCTTTCAGCTAACCTGGAAGGATTTATGGACACAGTTGGCATCAAAGTTATTAAATGAAGAGTGTGTTTAAGTGGGGTGCAGCTGGCTGCCCACCCTGCCTGTGCCCCTGTTTGCCCACCTGCAGGATGTCTTCATCCGGGTTCTTGCACGTGCCACAATTGGTTGGGAAGGTTGGGAAGGTTGGAAAGGTTGGTAACACCTCTGCCTGATGTCAGGAACACCCACCAAGTCTCCCCAAGGTCTTGGAAAAACCATTTATCTGAAGTGGGAATGGCARACTCTTCTTTCTGGCTGCTGGAGATGAACACCAAGGAGTGTGAGAGGCTGCCAGGCAGGGATCAGCCACAGGGCACCAAGCCAGACCTGCAGAAAAAAGCCCTTTTCTGTCAGCCCCTCTGCAAGGTTTTGCAGGGGAAGGGGAATGGGAGCCCCCAGTACATCGTTCACAAGTTGGGAATCATGATCTGCTAGATCTGCTAATGGGAGTTGTGGGAGGCCAAACTCATCCAGGGTTTTTCTCCTGGTCTAGCACTGTTTCCACACTTGGTTTTTTTTCAGCCAGACTTCCTACAAAACTGACGGTTTATCTTTTTTGAGATAACTTTAAATTGCGATGAGYGGCTGTTTTCTCACTGCCCGCGCTTGGAAGRARGRATYAGAGTCTTTGGGCTGSAGTTTGAAGATGTTTATTTTAAAGTCTTTATCTCTAAATTCTGTGAAASCAGCRTGGTGTTCACAGGCAGCTGGAAARKTGAATTCTSYCYRCCCCSGRA
>CADDXX010000297.1:234370-273515 GCA_902810485.1 Alauda arvensis
CYKGGKTTTTATAATCTAAATTACGTTAACATTGTTTTCTTCTAAAATCCARTAACTAAAATCYAAGTCACACAGTGAAATCACACTTTTACTCAATCTTAAAAACTTAACACCCTTTGCAAAAGGAAAAGGAAGAGAAGAACAGGAAAATGTGACTTTATCACATTGATCTGCCTCCATATTTGCCTAATAATAAGAATACAGAGAAATCTAAAACTCATATCTACACACTTAGTGATATAATAAAAAACACACTAATCAAACCCTTGTGTCATCTAAATCTTCAGACAGCTTTGGAAGCCTTCTCCAAGGTGTCAGATCTATTGTCATCTTTCAAGCAGGCTCTGTGAGCTAAACCCTCCTGAGCTGGCTGTTGCTCATTCAGGAGACTCAGAGAAATATTCTGGTTTCCCACACAAAACCAGAACTTTTTCAATCATATCTGCCCACCCCCCCTTCCCTACATCCCCTTTTCCTCTTGTGAAGTTTGCTATTAATTAAAGTCAAATCAGGCACCTAATCCCAAAGACTGAGATCCCCAAAAGCTGGAAGCAAAATCATCAWCTGAGGGGACAAGTGGAAACAAACTCGGGCAAAAGCCCCACTGMCAAAGTGGAGCCACCTTGCACATGTCAACATCTGTCCTGCTGCACAKCTGGCTGGGCTCTGAGCACACATGGCCCTCCTGGCTGGAAACAGGAGGATTTGGGAGGGACAGTGGCAATAATGATGTGGTGAAGCCAAAATATGGGCAAGCTGGTGCTCCCATCTCTGCTGCATGCTGATGGAACTGTCTTGGGTTTTGTTCCAGGTCAGCTGGACACCACGTGCCATGCATTTGTTGGAGAAACTGTGGTTTTGCCTTGCACCACCAGCCCTCCAGGAGAGCTGACCCTTTCCAAGTCCATGCTCTACTGGCAGATTGGCCAGAAGCTGGTGCACTTCTTTCAGAACGGGCAGGATTCCCTGAAGGACCAGGACAAAAAATTCCAAGGCAGAACCAGCCTTTTCCCAGACCAGATGAAGCAYGGCAACCTCTCCTTAAAGATCTCCAATGTCCAGTTGCTGGATGATGCTGAATATTCCTGCATCTACAGACAGACTGAGAGCCATCAAACAAAGAAATCTACAATYAAGCTCAATGTATCAGGTAAGATTAATTTTTTTAGCACAGAGGAGCGAGTCAAGGGCACCATTTCTTGTTGAGGGATTACTTCCATTTTTAAAGCAGTTTTTCACCCAGTTTCATTCTGTTCCTTGCTTTTGTTGGAAGAATATGTGAGGAAGAAAAGATAAATCCTTTTTGTTGAGCTTCAGCACTTCAGGACTCCAAAAAGCAAGGCACTTGCCTCTTCATCTTCTATTTGAGGGAACATCAAGGAATAATGTCCCCAGATTTAAGCATTTGGTTATTTATGGGTTTGGACTGTCCTTGATCCACTTTGCCCCAGAGGAACAGGAGATAATTTCACTCTTTGCAGGTGGGTCTGTGGGTCAGAAGTTGAACCTCTGGCAATGGGACCCCAACCCAGGTCACAGCCCCTCTCAGAGCCAGTTGCTGCTTTCCCTTTCCCTTGCAGCTGGGAGATGTGAATCTGGCAGGGCTGGACAGATGCAACAGGAATTAATGGTTTTTTTTCTCCTTATAAAAATGAGTTAGACCATAACACATGTTTGCATAATGCCAAACAACAGAGATAACAYGTTTGAACTACCTACAAGCCACCAGAAGGATGAGGCATTGAGTCTGACCAGCAGACCAGCTGAAAAGAAAATAAAAGAAAATTTAAAAAGGGATACACATCAAAACAAATCATTCATTTCTAAGGTGTCTTGCTTCAATAAATCAGCTAGAAATGTTCATAATGCTCAACCACATAGGTTTACTTCTGCTTAAAATAGAAAAAAATTGTTTTCAAATAAAATAAACACTTCATTATCTTTCTTTTAATGCATACAATTCTTGAGAGAAGAATGTTTTCAAAATGTGAAGTGGAATAACATTTGTTCAAAAAATGTCAAAGATAAATTTTCTGCAGTTTTCAAAATGAAAAAGAAGATGTTTTGAAAATGCAGAATCAAAATGTTTCCATCATCTAAATTTTGGGAGCAGTAGGGTGTCTTTGATATAATCCTGTGATCATACTTAAACTTTCAGTTTGTTTGACAAATGTAGAAAAAAAAAAAATTAACCC
This sequence comes from Alauda arvensis, assembly GCA_902810485.1. Classification (NCBI taxonomy): domain Eukaryota; kingdom Metazoa; phylum Chordata; class Aves; order Passeriformes; family Alaudidae; genus Alauda; species Alauda arvensis. The sequence continues at coordinate 236,566 of CADDXX010000297.1, forward strand.
TTAGATCAATTATCAGAAAAAACAGAAAAAGTTCTAGGCTCAAACAATTAACTTTGATTATTATGGGGTTTTTTCCTAGCTCCACCTAGGATTGAGGAGCCACCTCCCCCTTCTGGTAAGGCAACACTCCTTAACTTGCTAAGTGTCTGAGTGATTCTCCTGTGCTTTATTTTGTATTTGCAAGATTGGCAAAATGTGCTGAGCAGAGAAAATCCCATAAACCTGGGGTGCTTGTTCACTGAGCCTGGGAAAATCCAGGGAAAAATATCCCCACCCCTGGGACAGAGCTGGATTGCAGAGAGGAGAATGCTGAAGTGCCAGGAGTCTGGAGTCCAGAGAGACTCTCACCTGTATGGGCATAAAAAATCACTAAAAACAACAGAAGCCACTCGATTCTGGGAGTTGAGGCCTTTGTAAATCACCTTGGTGTGAGCAAACCACAGGGTCACCAAGGCTGGGAGACACCTGCAAGCTCATCCAGCCCCACCACCAACCCTGTGTCCCCAGGTGCCACATTCAGAGGCCTCTTGAGCACTTGCAGAGACTCCACCACCTCCCTGGGCAACTTATTCCTGTGCCTGGAGTAATGCAGCTTCAAACCAAGCTGATGTTTTCTATAGAAGGAAAAAGGGTTTCAGTTTCACCATAAGACTTAAAAGGAAAAAACCCTAGAAGGTTCTCTGCTCTCCTGGCAGCCATTGGCTTAAAGACAAACACTGATAAATCTATTTACCTGTCCCTCAGAAATGCAGCCATTCTCTGTTGGGCAGTTTGCCAAAAAACCCACCCAAATCCTTCAGTACAAAAGGCAGAGCACAGAGCTCCTCAGTGCTTTTTGGGATGTCATAAACAGGTGCCATGCTTGCATGTATTTTGTTCTTTACAATTTGTTATTTAATAAGTTTATTAAACCTTTTGTTTTACAAAACACACCCAAGGAGCCATCTCACAAATTATTTTTAAGCCATTTCTGAGGTGCAGGCACCCTCAGGTTTATTGAACTCTTGGTGAGCTTAATCAATCTGGCTTGGTTGAGAAATTCAATAAATGCCTGTAACCATTCTTTAAGTGATTTTTTTTTTTTCTAATATCTGATCTGAATATCCCCTGACATAATTTAAGGCCATTTCTTCTCATCCTGTTATTTGAGATATGGCAGAAGAGACCAACCCCCACCAAACTACAACTTCCTCTCAGGTAGTTCTAAAGTTGAGCTACCAGATCAAGAGATATGGGAGGTCCTTTTTCTAATAAATATTAAACAAAAATAAAAATGATTAATGACTCCACATAAGCTCATCTGGGAAATTAAAGYAGATTTCATCCAAAGGCAATATTGMAATRAACTGCAGATGTCAGTATYTAGGTTTATTCATTCCAGATCAGTRACTACATTAGGTTCATTTGTAAACACTTCTGGAGTGAATTCAGTGCAGAAGTGATGTCCAGCTTTGAGATGCCACTGTCAGTAAGTTCTTCTCTAAAAATCCTCCTTGCAAACCAAATTACTCTTATCAGTGCTACAAAATATTAAATTGGCATTAAACCTACAACACTTTGTCATCTAAAACCAACAGCTGCAATTTTTATTTTACTCAGTGGGGCTGGAAGATAGGATCTTTTACACAGCAATTATTATATTGCATTTAATTTATTACATTACATGATAAGTTCAGCCACACTGTGACCTTACAGACAGATTAGGCTGCAATAAACTCAAATAGAAACTAAGAAAGAGAAATGTTCTAGTGTTGTATGTCATGATCACACACAAGGAAAAAAAAAAACCAAAAAAAACCAACACTTCTTGTGCCTGATGAGCAAAAAGCAACCTGAAAAAATACAGGAAATATCCATTTTTAGACCTAGGATAGGAAGTCTAGCTGGCTTAAAGATCTTTAAAAACCTTGAAGTTAAATTCAAGATGGCATTATGTGCTTTCACATTACTTTACAAAAGCAAATAGAGCAGGAATGACAGGAATTGGAATGTCTCCAGCTGTTACCTTCCACAAGAAATCAGAAATTATTCAGGGTCTTAATGCAGAAGCAGTGGAAGATTCTCAAAACCAAATGTAAGTGGRTTGTGTTTAAATGAGGTTGTTACAAATGTGTTTGACTCAGCCACAATCTTCCTGACAATTACYCCTGAATATAAACTATTTCTTATAAAGAAAGGAAAAAACAAATRCATTACTGGGACAAAGGGGAGTGTTTCACTTTGCTATAGGAGGACAGACTGAATCCCACACCTTTGACACCTGATGGTTTTTGTACTGCAGGATTTTGAGGGACTTGGGGATGAGGAAAGAACAAAACCTTTTAAGTGTAATTTTTTGCAAAAAAGAAAAATATATTTTCTGTTGTCAATTTCTTTTAAAGAAAATCATCAGCCACAGCTCCCCCTAATTTTTTTTTCAGCAATTACTTAAGAAAGAGAGAAAGATGATCTGTTTTATATTAGCTGTTATTTCAGAAGGGACTTGGGAAAATTCAGAAATGACCTGCTGAGAATGAAGACATTACATACAGAAACAGTTCTCACATTTCACAGTCAACCAGCTCAACAAATGCTATTTTTRCATAAACCAGTAACCATTTTCATCTGTTTCACTATGGCTGTGGATCTGTTTATTTGCTGCATGGATGATTTTCCCCAGCTATTTTAGAGAGCCAAATTTTACTTTCACTCTGAGTGCCTTGCAAGGCTCCTTCTGGGTCAATAAAGCTGGTTTAAAACTTTTTCTGAATGAGAAATGAAAGGGCCTGCAAGAGGACACAAAGGGCCATAAGGCTTGTTGTTGTTATAACCCTACATTTATTTCAAACCATTATTGAGGACTACCTGATGTTTCCTTGCTCTCTATGCATCAACATCACCAATTCCTTCCAGGAACACAGGGCAAAGCASCCTGGTTAGAGATAAATTAACTGCAGTGAGACACTGGCAGCTGACAGCACAGCCCTCAGGTGTATAAAAACCAACCTACAGCCTGTTCTTCACAGAGGAGGGCTTGGAACACTTACAGGAAAAAATTCTCTTTAAGGCAGGGCTTGAAAATCTCTTTTTCTTTGTGTACTACATCCAGCACAGGCTGAAGGTACCACCTGTGCCAAGGGTGTTTTGTGCCCTGTTGGCCACACTGTGGGTTTTGTGCACAGTGCTGCTGCCTCCTAAAGTGTGTGTGACCTAGATTTKTAAATATTTATTACCATTATTTATGGACTCTCAATGAAAACATCTGCCTCAGGCCATGAGCTGGAAGAATGAAAATGTGTTTTCATCCTGAAATCATGGRRTGGCTTGGGTTGGAAGGCATCTCAAAGATCACCCCATTCCCACAGCCCTGGCATGGGACAGCTCCCAGTTAACAGCTGGCTGTTGATTTCTGTCAGGATTTTAAACAAGGATTCTCAGTCATCCAGAAAAGTTGCATTATTGCTGCTGAGCTTCTGCACCTTTTCTGTGACAAAGAAAAAGTGATTTGTCCCAGTACCTTGAGACCATTTTGTCTGGGCCCTGTACAGACACACAAAAGGAGAATTTTGAAAATCACCCAAAATCCATTGTTGTAAAAACAATCCTCCATCAATGCATTCATGTAAAACATGTTGTGCAGATTTCTAATACACTTTTTTGTCAAGCCATCACTTACATTCTGACTTTCTCTCTCTTTTAATTTTTCAGAGCAGAACCAGATTCCCTCCGGGAGCCCCATGGATGTGCCATGTCTGGCCATGCTTCCCCTCTCTTTCCTCCTCCTGGTCCCCCTGGGGCTTTGGCACTTGTAACAGGGGCAGCCARCCTTGTCTTTGGGAAGTTCTCCTCACCAGAGGACCTTTCTGGGCAGAGCAGCTCTGTGGGGTCAGTGTGACCCCTGCCCCAGAGCAGCACCAAGAGCTGGGAGCAGACCAAGCACGAGGTGTTCACATCCCACATTCTGGTGTTCCACAAAACCAAGGGCAGCARCACTCTGAGGTGACAACTCTGCTTTTGGAGTCCAGTTTTAGTGCTGTCAGGATATACATTTTMATTTGGGTGCTGTGGGTTTGCTGTAGTGACAGGTAAAAGGCTCACAAGGCTCCAGGATCAGGTTGTGGTTGATCCTGGTGAGGTCTTTTTGCCTCTCATCTGCTGTCCTTCAAGACAGCTGAAAGGAGGAGTGGGGGTAACTACCCTCCGTGTCAGACAAAAAGTGGAAGTRGGAACACACTCCCATTTTGTGAAATGTAAGGATGGAAGTCATGAAACTTGATTCTGTGGAACTTCAGCTTCTGTTTTCACTCCYAAGCGTCACGGGCTATGAGTAAGAACCCTTTTTTTCCACAAGAAATGTAGTRTTTCTTCAGCAAAAGGCTGAAACTGACTGAGGAAGAGGGTAGAAGTTCACAAAATATCCACATAGAGGAAGGAAGTGATGTACTACTACAAAATCCACTGCTAAATAAGCCAAAAAATTCAGAAGGCTGAATTCAGTATGATCTCTTGTCATTAAATATGGCAAAGCTGGATTCATGAGCTGGAACTGTGCAATGAGAAATCGTTCCTATGACAATGTTACTTCTTTAAAAACAGTACCTTCGAAGGGCAAAAAAGATTTTAAAACTCAGCAGAATCTTTGGGATTGACACCTATACAAACTAAATAGCTTTATTTCTAGAAATGTTCAATTCAGGTAGCAGAGATGTCCTGAGCAAAACTTGGGTGGAAAGGAACAATGTACAAACAATGTGAGGAAGTGCAGAAGTTGTTTTTTTTTAAGGCCAGAACTGCAACTCCCCTGTTTCACAACCAAAAAGCATCCAGAGAACAGAACTGGTGACCAGCAGTGTTCAGTCCAGTTTTGGGCAGGGGGAATGACTCACAAGGAGGATGCACACAATGCACACATTTACTTGGAACAGTTGCACCTTATTTTTATTTTTTTTCAATGGAGAGACAAGATTGTTTTTGTAAGGAAGGGATAGAATAAATCAGAGCTTAAAATGGACATAAAGGAGACAGTTACTGTGGAATTTYTTAACTAGAGGCCCTTTCCCCATGGTGGGGAAGAGAAACAAAATCCCACACAGGGGCCTGTGCTGGTGCTGCAGTGAAGCTCAGCTGATTTTTGGGTACCCTGCATCCAGAGCAGCCCAGTGGAACAGCTGGGCTCCAACTGCACAGAGAGGTTTGACTGTGAGAATTGTACTTACTGTGACTGTCYTTTTGTGTCCCACCCTCCAAATGTTTGTCTCAGATTCTGTGCATTTTTCAAGACACAGTTTGATTACAAATAAAAACCCTGAAATAAAGCCAAAAACCCTGCTGAGAGCAATCACTTGGACTGTGAGAGTTCTTTATTTGTATTCCTGTTGTTCCTACAGTCAGAGAGGCTCCTCTGCAACCAGAAGGTTCAAAAGGTAACATCTGGGTCGTTTTGTTGGCCCTAAAAGCCTGGACTGCGTGGCCCCATCTCAAGAACTCTATGAGTTCTAAAAATCTGATAGCCACAGAAGCAGCCCAGCATTTCTCAGGAAGTGTAGAATCCCAGAATAGCTGAGGCTGGAGAAGATCATGGAGTCCAACACTTAACTCAGCACTGTGCCAAGTCCCCCATCAACCCATGTYCCTCAGAGCCACATCYASACATCTTYTCAATCCCCCCAGGGGTGGCAGTTCARTTAAAGAATCTCAGCATTTTGGTGCTGGCTGTGTGTGAGGATGGGCCCTTGCACAAGTCTGGACATGTCTCTGATGGATCAGCAGGCAGGGAGAGACTGGAGACAACTCCCCTGCCAGCAGTGGCCCTGTCCAGAGGGCTGCCAGGAAAAAAACAAGTCTGCCAGGAGCAAGGACTTCAAACCATGTCTAATTTATGGACTAAAATGCATGTTTTGTGTCACACTTGAAAACAAACCAGGAGCCAGTGCGTTTTAGGATCAAACTTCCCTCTTTGCAAAGGGTGCCACAAGGCAAAGGGATGTCGAAACAGCACATCCTGAAATCATTTGCTCTGGCTGTGCTAATTGCATTCCCACAGTGCTGTATGTAGCAACAATCCAGACTGGAATTATAAAATTCCTTAATCATAACTCTGACAGCCACATCAAAAAAAAGACAGGGTCACATCCTTTAGCCAATGCAGATGGAGGTGCAGGTGTAACTTGGATGGCTTCTTCCTTTGACCAGATCCTCCCCTCCTTTCCCTTTTCCTCCTCTGCCTTCAGCCTTTTCCTTAAACCTTTTCTCTTAGCCTTTCTTTTCTAACCTATGGCCAGACTTTGGGTTTATATCTCATTCCAGGTGCCTTCCAGTTCTGAAACCTCTCCCTCTCCCCCAAGTCCTTCCTTTGTGCTCCCCACATCCCTCACACAGCTCTGGCTTTCATCCCTTAGATCAACAGGCACTGTGTGAATGCTAATTTAGTCTGTACTAATTACATACTAAGAACAGCATTTTCCTCCACTTTTACATGGAATTAAAAAGCTGTTTCCATACTTTTTGAGTACAGAAAGACATTTGACAAGAGTCGAAAACAAAGTTGAAACAGCAAAAAACAAACAAAACCCCCGCAACCAAAACAAAAATATCCCCACACCTAGTTTATAATTACTTTTTGTCTTCTTTTTTTTCTAAATTCTTTTTCTGTCTCCCCCTTTGAGAAGAAAGGACTTTCAATAATGTATCACTACACACAATACACTCAGGGTATGGTATAAGAACACAGGGCAAGCAGTTCCTCTTTGCTTAAGAGCAAGAACTTTAAGAATGAGGATCTGAAGCAGAGACAGGGGAGGAGGAGGAGAAGGAGGAGAAGGAGAAGGAGGAGGAGGAGGAGGAGGAGAAGGAGAAGGAGAAGGAGAAGGAGAAGGAGAAGGAGAAGGAGAAGGAGAAGGAGAAGGANAGGAGAAGGAGAAGGAGAAGGAGAAGGAGAAGGAGAAGGAGAAGGAGAAGGAGAAGGAGAAGGAGAAGGAGAAGGAGAAGGAGAAGGAGAAGGAGGAGAAAGAGAAGGAGGTTCATGGCATTTTCCAAATTATTACACTTACTGATGCCAATCTTTTTTTGTCTGCCAAAAATTGCTGCCCTGGGCTTCTTGACCAGAGATAGGAAAGAGAGACTGAGCCAGGGCACGAGTGGTGCAAGGACAGCAGCAAGAACTGAGCTGCCAGGACCCAGAGGAGCCCTGGCAGAGCTGTGCTCRGTGCTAAAGGACAGAAGCAACCCCAAGAGCCACCTGCAGCAGCCTCCCCCACCTCCAATCCTYCTCCAGGTAATTCCCCCAGGACACTGGAGGATGCTGCTTTTCACCTGCCCTGCTCCATTGGCACCCCTGCCCACTGATAGGTCACTGAAGATGTAATGCAAATAGATTTGTAATGTAAACTGTTATGTAAATTGCAAACCCAAATATGCAAATAGGCTTAGAATTGCATTTAAGGACTCCAGAGTGCTAGCACAGTGTCCTTCTTGTGCTCCCAGCCCAGATGCACCTTTMTTGCTGGAATAAAGAGAGGACTTCTGCTGCCTTTTATTTCACAGGACCTTCCAACAAAGTAGAAGTAAACTGAAAGACAAAGAAATCCATTTCAGTAACACCTCCATGGTGAAAGCAACCTTGCAATTTCAGCCCCAAACCAGAGCCTTTCACAGGAATCCCTTTATGGCATAGAAGGGAGGTAAAGTTCCCAATTGTTTTAAACCCAGAATGCAGAAATCTCTGTGGTGGCATTTTCCCAGTGACAAGCCATGCAAAGCCCTTCTGATGCAGGCAGTTCAAAGCATTTTTATAAATTCAGGGAACTCCCCAACACCATCCCTGCACAGTGCTGGAAGAGTCATTCCTGGTTTAGGGGSAGAAAGCTGAAGCAGTGCAATTCTTTCCAGCTGACATTGTTGACAGATCAAAAACCTGAGTCAAGATTCCTCACTTCGTTTTGGGTTTGCTTTGTGCCAACAGCAGGAGAAACTTCCTAGCTGCTACTTTACATAGTACTGGGCATTTATTCTATCAGCATCATAATTTCTTGGTCATAAACTGAAAAATATTAGAAGTTCAATCATGTGAATAGACTAATTTATTCATTCTCATTGTGTATTTTGAAAATAAAACCCCTGCTATAACAGCCCAAGAGCACAAACACATYCAGTGTATTGTATATGGAACTAAAAGGTTTTAGTACTAGGCCCTGTAAAAAATATGGCTGGATTATATATTATTTAATTTCTACCAACTTTACCCAAAAAATTGTAGAACTCAGTTTTTATGGCTGTGAAAAGTTACTGAAAAAATTGGTGTTAATAGATTATCACCTGTAAATCAAGCCCATTAAAATTGGTTTGTAAAGCCATTATATGAAGAAGACCCTGATGTTTTTACACTTTTTAAATGCTTCACATGGCATTCACTTGAGTCCACCACTGTCCTATTGCTGGGAAAACAGCATTTATTTCCTTGTRTCATCCATCTATTTTTAAATGTGATTCTTGCTGTGATTTCTGTGTGCTGCTCTGTGCTGTGTSAGCTGGGTGACCTCTAAATGTTCTTTACAGCTCTCCTTTTTCATGACTCAGATTTGCAGCAGCACTTGGGATGTTTGAATGTCCCTGTTTATTACATTTTCCCAGAGCTGTACTCCATGCCATTCCCAGTGKTTATCTACAGCCACCATTCCAGTTTCCTGCAAGTGAAGGTTTGAGTGACCAGCAGACCTTGAGTTGTCCTTCCTTGGCTGGGTGGTGACACAGGAAGTGTCTGTCTTGACTGTGCAGAATGTGAGGAGCACCCAGCTCTTGTGTCTTCCAGAGTTTCATTGGGAACCAGAGGGATTGCTTTGAAAASTGAGGAGCACAAAAACAATTCACACATTTAAGGAGGAATCTCCACTTCTCTCACTTGCAGTACCTTGGTGGCCCACRCCTACTTACTCCATATGGCTGATAATATGTTCCATTAAAGACATTTCTAAGAGGTCATTGGACATTATTATTATTGCCAAAGAAGGGCTGTGAAAGCAAATTAATTTTTTTTTTCAGTATTTGGCAGTAACACCGGTAAGAGACAACAAGGAGTTGGTTTGATCATGTTTTTCTAAGGGCAGATTACCTGATTAATGCTTTCCTCTGTCAACTSCCTTTAGTTTCATGTGATGTGGGAGAAATGGCCCACAGAGAACATCACCAAGAAATTAGTGTGGGCACATTTGATGCAGCACCATAAAATCTTACAATGGTTTGGGTTGGAAGGGGCCTTACAGATCATCCAGTTCCAAACCCCTGCCATGGGCAGGGACACCTTCCCCTAGACTGGAATTTTCACCATTMATTCAGCTAAGCCTGAGGGCAGTCATTCCATAGCCTGACACTCAGAAAGAGTACTGAAAARCACTGAAAACAAGCAAGGAAGGGGATTATTTTTAAATATGCAGCAGGAAATCACACCAYCACAGCTATCACTGCTGCAAACTTCACTGCAACTTCTGTTTCAGCTTTTGGGATAGTCCCAGTTTTGCCCCTTCTCTTCCCCTCTCCCTCTCTTTCTGCAGAGGTGTTGGCCACCACTGGAATCACCCTGGAGAAAATAACCAAAAATCAGCTCCTTAATTATCCTGAGGGCTAAGGCTCACCCCTTCAATCACAAGGTACATTTATGGCTTTATACTACACTTTTCTTCAATTTTTTCCCTGAGATATCTATATCACAGGAAGGGGATAGAGCTTAACTGATGTGTATTTGCTACTGTATTTTTAGGGGGATAAATAATTGTGCTGAAGAGATGAATCTTAGCACAGCAGGACAAATGCATTCATTRCAATGGAATTGGATGTCCTATCTATTATTGTGAAGCTAGGAGGAAGAAATGTTTGTTTTATTCTCAGTATGGATCTGAAATGTCCAAAAAACTGCTCTACAGAACTGTCCCACGTTCCAGCTGTCACACAGCTGGAATATTGTCCCGGTGTAAGTGGAACCCAGCACAGAACGTTGTTCACCAAGTGCCCTCTGCTGGCTTTTTACTCCTCCAAAAAAGTTTCTCTTGTAGCCACAAACCAAAGGGTAAAAAACGAAACGGGCTTCTCAAGYCCCGACTTTCGTTTCTGCTTTGAGGAGAGAAAAGCGCTGCTGCCAAATCTGCGAGCACTGCGACAACTCGCAGAGAAACCTTTCATAAAACGGGGTTTGTGTGTATCAGTGAGAAAAAAGGGGACAGGCAGAATCACAGTGAGAGGCAGCAGCTCCTCCCASCCCTGCAAGTAAATCCTGCACGCATTAGAAACACAACTCGAGCAGGAGCACATTTATTACAWCTCCCTTTCAGCAGCACAAAACTCTTCAATGCTTCCCAAATATAAGAAATGGCAGGGATCCATAAGCCAGGTGTTGCACGACTCCTGGTGGAGGCTTCAAGAAGACTTTTTCACTTCTTATTTCTGGTAGCATTCAGCAAAACACATTAATCATAAACTCCTCACCAGCTCCAATCCGCCCTATGGAAGGGAAGGAAAATCCCAGCTTTGCAGACAAATCCGTAATAATAATAATAATCTCTAAATGCACGTGGAATTTCCCTCCAAATTCACACTGGCTGAAAGCCAAGATGACAATTCTACATCCTCCACCAAAGTTAAACAACTTTCTTCTGGTAACAAAAAACGAAAACCAAAACAAAAAAGACTGAACAAATAAACACAGCCCCAAAAAAAAAAAAAAAAACCCCACACCACCAAATCCTTGAAAAATGTGTGTACCAGAGGCTTCTATTCAGCACATTACTGGGAAATTAGAGGGAATTTAAAAAAKGAAAGGCAATTCTCATGCATGATTCCTTCTCCCTTAAAAAACCTCATTCTCTCTAAATTCAGAGAAATTTAAAAAAAGGGTAAAAGGAGTTGAGGACTATAAAGAGGCCTCATCTGGGTGATCCAAGCACCAGCTTCCCACAGCTGCTCACTGATGGAAACAGCAATTTCTTCGAAAGATCATCTTTATTCTCAGGGCACCTGAAGATTCAGCATCTCAGAAAGCTTTGTGGCACCACAGCTTCACTTCCCAGGAACTGCAGATGTGAGAAACCTTGAATTCCAGCCCTCAGCCCTGCTGTGGTGAGGGAGTTCATGGGAAGGTTTCACCCAGAGCTKAGTTCCTGCAGCAGAGGAAGGTGCTGTTAACCCAGGCACAACAGCTGCTCTTCCACCCTGGGGATTTCAATACTGAAATTTCATTTCTGTTGTGTGATATTTTTGTTACCAAATTTCTTTTAAAGCTCCTGCAGATGTGGGAAACACATGCACTTTAAAATGTTACTAGATTTGATGTGAACAATGACCTCCCATCCTCTGCTAAGCCTCTGTGTATAAAATTGATCCTAAAAATACCCACTTTGTGAAAGCAAAGCTCATGAAGGGGTGTTTTTGCACTGAATTATATAGTGGCAGTGTTTTAAATTTCTTACCAACTTGATGCTGAAAATTTSATTAAGAATTTGATGCATATGCAAAAAAGGTTTCAGAGAATGTCYAAAATCTACTTTATGAACCATGCCTACTTCCACAATGGCCTGGTGTCTGATTCCTTTGTAACCCCACTGGGGTTCATGATCTGCACAGGGRATCTCTGAAATCCCCAAGAGAACAGTGCCAGCACTGAAGTACAAATTCAAATCTTCAAAATCCAAATGTGATTTTCTTCTTTTAGTGACAAAAAATTAATCATTAGGAGGCTCCAGAAGCAAAAATGCTTATTCCCTGAACCCTGATTGAGCAAGCTGAGCAAGCCCAACACTCACACTCAAGCTTCTCTTTGCTCACCCCAATAAAAAAATGTCACTCCACATCCCTGGCAAGTGCTCAGCCACAGATGGCATTTTCCATACACCAACTCAGCCTAAGGTTTGTAGATTCATTTATGAAGCACACAATTCTCCCTTGAAAATATGGGTTCACTTCAGCAAGTCAGYCATGGGAGAGAAACTTTAATCCAAGATAAGGGATGTAATTTTGCTTGTAGTTTGAATTTGAGAAGTGTTGTGTCCTGCTCAAGAGAAAGGTGACAAAAAAACTTGGAAGAGGTGAAGATTCTGCTGTATTCCATTTGGAAAAAAAATGTGCAAAATTGGTGAACTGGAAAGCAGAAAAACTGCTAARATATACCAATCAGTGTAAGTTATCAAATACAGATCCCAAACAAAAGTGAAAGGACAAGGTTAAGATGAAGGCAGAAATGTGTTTATTTATACATCATTATTCCAGACATTCAATAATACTTCTTTGGACAAAGCTTTATTAYCCTAAAGCAGAGGAAGTTAGGATAAATTAAGATTGTTTTATCCATTCACTACTTGTCACAGAACTGCTTTAGCATGGTGCTGTCCTTCAGAGTTGTGCGTCACGTCAGCTGATATTATTTTCTTCTTCATTTCAAGACCTTTTAAAACTATAATGGGCCAATGGATGAGTTTTTCCAAGTGCTGCTGTTGTGGCAGTTGTGTCCTGCTGCTGGTTGGTGTTCAGAATGACTTTGTGAAAGTGGGAGTCTTTGAAATGGAAGCAAAATCTTTTCATTAATACTGAGTTAAATGAAGATGTGGAAGATGTCATTTCTCTCAACAGATGACCCTGGCTGTTAGTTCCCAGACACAGGCCTGAGCTYAGACACCTTGAACCATGATTTCATTCCTCTCTACTCCAATTCTTCATCCACTAGATATGTTGCCACATGCCAAATCCTACAACACATCTGCCCTCAGCTTCTGAAAGGGCTTTGAGTCTCTTTTTTCCCCCTCAGAACTGGTTTGAAATTGGTGTATTGGGAAGACTTTGTTTCAGAACACATCCAGTCAGCTCTCTCCAGATGGAAAAGCTCAAGAAAAAATGCTCTGTGTCTCAGGCCAGGCTGCTTGTCCTCTGCAATGCCCCTCTCTCAAAAAAGCATGGGAAATCCTGTGGCTGGGAATCAATCAGCTTCATTTCAGCATTCACCAGAGTGTGAACAGGACAAGCAGGTGCAAATGTCTCCATTGGTCCATGATACGTTTGATACTACACCCTAAATTTCAACATTTCTGGTTTTATTTGCCAGTTAATTTTAGCACATTCTTYACCATTGCCCCAATGCCATCAAAGATGTGGTGCAGTGCTGTTTCACACATAAATGCTGGGGTGGTCACCACCTTGTTTTTTGTATCCACATGAGCTTCGTACAAAKGAGTTAAGGAAAACACAGCACGTGCAGATGCTGCCTGAAAAGTGAACCAACATTGACAAAACCTCACAGCTCCACTGTCCTACAAAAACTTCCTTCAAATATGTTATACCATCCAGCTGTAAAGACAGCTGCAAACTATAATCCAAGCTATGACAAGGTAATTTTGCCAGAAATACAAATGCTGCATGAGAAACTTGTGGAAACACCCAGAAGCACAAGAAAACTGATGGTACAAAATTCAGTGATGGCAGTAAAATGTCTCTGAGTACAGTCTGCAGCATKAGACTTCAGGAAAAGAATAAAGACCTCAAAGAGAACTRAGCAGCTGTAACTCCTGCCAGTTTTATGTGCAAATCCATTCMGCACTTAGTGTATTACTGGGTGTCCAAGGGAGCTGACTGAGAGCTTTAACTCCAGTGTGTAATTACACAGCAGGAGTTACACAGCTGTGTACAGAAGAGTTTCTCATCCTGCACTGCACCACTGCTATCTGCAACCCACTGCACATTCCCATGCAAATTTATGTGGAAAAGCACAGATCCTACAGGTGTTTATTCCCTTAATGAAACATTTCTAAACASTCTCCCAACATGGAAATTACCAGGAAAGGATATGGTCACTTCTTTCACACAGTGCTTTGCTCCCAGCTCTTTGATGGCTCCTGCAGTCCCAGCATAAGGCCACTTGCCCCCTTCCTCTTCTTCGTGGCCCACAGTCACCTCAGCACCAGAGAGCACCTTTGCTGCCAGCACTGGGGAAATGCAGCACAGGCTGCAGMAGAAGCAATTGTAAGAGCAATTCTACAACAGCACAATTCCAGAACTTGCTCRCAACTGACAAGATTCAAATGGACACAGCCTTGAAAACCTGAGCTACATCACAAGGCAACTTCCTCTCCATTTCCTCAGCTTCTCCTTTGACAAACACCTACACACACAAATCTTGAAAAATGCATTTAAAAGCAGGCTACAAAAGATACAAAACATAAGATACTATTTCCAGTTCCAACAACAACAGCTGCACATTTCAMCAAAACACAGGTTGTCTCCATGCTCACACTTTCAAACAAATGCCATCCAACTCCCATCCTTACCCAATAGGTTTGCCTGCTTTGTGGAAGTCTTTCAGGACTCGCTCAACTTCTCTGTTCACCTTGCAATCCTTCCCATCAACAGCAAAGGTAGATCTGTCACAACAAGAAACTCACACAAAGCTCAGTACAAACCTACAAACAGAGGTATTTGCCTATCTGCCATGAAACTGGCTCCAGAGGATCTTCCCAAACTAAAGAGCTTCTAAAAAACTGGTTAAAAACACCCTGTAGATGACCATAAAAGCTTTAGCCAAAATGTCTCTCTTCCAAGGCTTTGGTCTGCCAGAAAATCCCTTGCTTAATAAAAACATCTTAAAATGAGAATTATCAAATCAGCTTTCTAGGATTACTGAGAAGTTGAACAGCAATCTTTTCAAAGAAGGAAAATATGTAAGAAGAAAAGGGAAGTAGCATTCATGTTTCTCAAAGCCAACAAAAAGGCATCTCAATATCAAGATAATCAGTATTCCACATGGCTAACACTTTCTGTGTCTTTTTTTTTTTGAGCCAGCTGTTGTTTTATAAAGCAACAGGGGATTTTTTGGTAGGCAGAGAGGAGGAAACAGAGTAATAACACTACAAGCACCTGAAACCATTTCAGTTTTACCTTCACTTCCCTCAGACCCAAAAAGAAACASTACTAGGGGGAGGAAAAAGGACTTCTTATGCATTATCTAAACTCTTGAATTCTCATCAACATTGTTCAGAGAATTATAACAAGAAAATGACAAGACTTTGAAAGGAGTTATCCTTATTAATTAGGAGTTACATATGTAGTAAATAAGGCCATTTMTGGATTTTATTGTGTGAATCTTGGTTCACAGAATGACAGAATGGCTTGTGCTGGAAGGGACCTTAAAGATCATCTCATTCCTACCCCTCTGCCATAAGCAGGGACAACTCCCTCTAGACCASGTTGCTCCAAGCTCCATCCAGCCTGGCTTTSAACATTGCCAGGCATGGGGCATCCACAGCTTGTCTGGACAACCTGTTCCAGTGCCTCACCAYCCTTAGAGCAAGCAGCTRCTTCTTAGTATCTCACCTAAACCTACTCTCTTTCAGTTTGAAGCCATTCCCCCTTGCACCATCACACCTGACCCTTGTGAAAAGTCTCTTTCCATCCTTTCTGCACATTTCCTTCAGGTACTGAAAGGCTGCAATTAGATCCTYCTCTTTGCCAGGCTGACTATGCTTGGTTAATTATCAATATTTAGGTGAGGAATCTGATGCTTAATTGGCACTCACAAGTTTTTGGCAGCTCCAAATCCCCCAGGGAATATCACAGCATCGTGGTCTGCTGTAGTGAGCTTYGCCAGGCTCGCAATTTTACCTCGAGCAATTCTTGCAGACTCCACCAAAACATTCCTTGAAGAAGCAGAAATAAAACAATGGGATGAACTAAGCATTTGCACACAGAACAGTGTAAATGAAGTTTTGCAGAGGAAAAGGAGGATGAGTGTCGTCAAGATGAAGTCACATCTTTGTTGAAGACTAAAAGCTGRGCAGTTGTAAAAGCGAAGTCATTTCCTGCATGGCTTAATCAGCCTCTGAGGCCAGAAGTTGTTACAATCTGTGCCATTGAGCAGAAAGCCTCTAACTCAGAGCCTCTAAGTCCCAAGCAGAAGCAGCAGCCACAGCACTCTTAATCTGTGTTCCATGAGTGTTTTATCAGTAGCAGTCACAGTAGTAGCARTAACAGCAGCATTGGTATTTTCCCTGAGTATCCCCAGCATTCTCCAAGCAGTGCACTTTATTCTATTTTTGGACAATCAGGCTAAAACACAGATTTTCTACAATAGTGCTAAACCTATCCTAAGCTAAGATTGATGTGCAAAAGTAATCATAATTCTTACACAAATTCTACTCATACAGCTCTATCTGTAGATAGGCAAGTATCTGTAGATAGCAAGGCTACATTGTTTTGTTTCTGTCTAGAACTTAACTATCTTTGCAAAAGGTAAAGCTGCTGAACTTTAAACTAGGCTTTGGGTCCTTTTCTTCTGAACTATTCCAGTCTCTGATTTGCTAAGGCACTTAAAAATCCTCTACTCATTTAAAACTAAACTTGCATTTCTACCTCATGTCTGTGTGGATTTATGAATTTTTGGTTTCTTTGAGGGTTYTAATTCAGTCCTCACCTCTCTGAGGACTCAYGGGCCTGYGTGGATTGGGCCTAGAGGGACTTTACATCCCAGCAGGTGAGGAAGGGAGGAAGCAAGAACATTGGTATTTAGTGACTGAAGCTACTGATGGTTCTGAAATGCTACTGCCAGGAAACACAGGCACTGAGTATAATCATGTCCAGAAAACCCATGTAGTATCTACTCTCCATGAAATCCACCACAGCTGGCATAAAGCTACCAAAGGCATTCAGCCAAGTGCTACAAGAGCCATTACAGGCTGCTCCATCTGAAGAATGCCTAACACATCACAGACTTACCTGGACTCAGTTTCAGCTGGTTGCCCTTTAGTGTGGTCAATGACATGCATCTGAGGCACATCTGGGGCATACATCTGAACCTCAGCTCCCCCACGGCTCAGGTGCACCAGTACACTACAAAAACAGAGACACAACATGCAGAGRACTTTAAGGGAGAGGCTTTCTCTGACCCCTAAATCTGCTCCAAATATTCCACCAACTGACTTTGAAAGATGAGGAAAAACATACATCCTACCAAAGCAGGCAACCAGGAACAACAAAAGCTCCCTTTCTCACAATTAACATAGCCATTAACATTTAATCTAGGACTAAGTGACACATCTCTTATTAATTCACAGTAAGAGTTAATTCCACTTAAGCATTAACAATTCTACTGTTAAGAGTTAGCCCCAGGAATGGAAACTCAAGTGGTTCTGAAATTAAGTCTGTATTTAACTCTCTTGAGATTGAATCTGGAACTCTGAATTTCTGTTTCTCTCATATTCACTGTTCTGGCATCACATGCACCAGTGCTGCATCTTTGGACAATCACTGTGCTCTACAAGAATGCAGCCTGAGCTCAMAATTAGGCTGTAAGAAAACTGTGAGAAAGCCATTCATCTCTCAGGGTAATTCTGATGGCCAGAAACAGCAAAACTAAATTAAACAAACTGCTGCAATGGAATGGAGACTTTTTTGGAGCCCAGAGTCCCAAAAAAGCAACTTACGCTGATGCCTCGTGGATTTCTGTGCCATCATAGACACCACAGCCAGACAGGACCTGCAGGGAGGAAGGGACAGAGCAGGTGACACAAAACTCCCCACAGGACCCTTCACAAAGTAAGATTTTTTAAAAATAGTTAACAAAGAACAATTTAAAAGCAATCTATTACCATGCCAGTGAACACAATGCTATTGGCACTGGTGTCACCACTTGTCACACTGCAGAACTGRCATTTCCTATTTATAGCAACCCATGCCAGGGCTCAGAAATCCCCACATTTATTTCCTGGCTAATACATTTATACCACAGTTAATACACTGACATCTTATCCTTAGGTGTGTTTTTATTGTGCACACAGTGGGTTGTTCTGTGTAGCAGCAGGACAGGAATAGGAAATGCTGGATTTTTAGGGTTCCCACAGTTCTGAGTGTCATTCATCTTTCTTATGAAGTGCCCACATCCATGTGAAACACTTTCTCATCCAGGTGCACATCAATCAGAAGAGGGACAGAAATGCACACTGAGGTGGCACTTAAACTGTTTTACCTGCTGCTGTATTTTACCTGAGCATCTGCATCAGAGACCAACAGCTAAATCACTTGTAATGCAAAAATACAATTATGCTGTATTAGCCACACTTTTCTTTAACAATGTGGAAATAATACTTTTAATTTATTTATACACATCAGAGAATAAAAAGCACAAAGCAGTCAGCTACCCTTTTGTGGGTGGACAATCTGACAAAGTAGAAAGCAAAAAACCATTTTTTTTTAAAAAGCCATTGTAAGAATGAAACAAAACCAAAAAGATCCAAAGGTTTCTCTAGTTCCTGAAAGTATATTGCTGAACTCTTTAGGGACTTTTTGTTTGGCTCTTTGTTCTGAAAGAAAAAAAAAATCCAGTTAGGAAGTCAATTTCCTTTTCTCTTTTTTATTTATTTTTTTTATTATTTTAGTATCTTCCTTCCTGGTTTTCCCTCAGTTTTTTTGAAGCTTGAGACAGACACATGAACAGAAACTCAGAACTGAAAAGAAACTCACAACTGAAAAAAATCTTAGCTAGAGATGTTAGACTTGAAGGGACTTTCAGGTCACTATACCCAGGTGTCTGCTAAAATGGGCATCACTTCACCAAATACCACCATCACTTCACCAAATGAGTGAGATACATTAATGTCCTTCTGTCCATGCTAATCCTGTTCTGATATTTAAGAGCTGCCTYTTACTTCATAACTTTTTGTTTTATCTTTCATTTAATTTAGACTGAATAAACAAACAACTGTGCTAAGGTTATGCTCTGTGAGCAACACTTTAAAAATTTTTTTGAAACTCACTGAAACCTAAATACTGTAACATTTTTATTGTAAACTCTTCTGTTATTTCAGTACCTGCCTGATAACAAATTTGTCTTTTAGCACAGTTAAAAGTTTACATCACAAATGTCAAAAATCACATTTGTTTTCCTAGCTCTATCTAAAAAGCTGTGATTTACTAAAATGACAGCATTGCTGTTGTGTTACCTTTTAGCCATTTGGACCAACATTCTGCCCTTTCCCAATCCAATTCTGCCCCAAACAGATTTCTTCATGCAGGTAAYGACTTCTTATTCCTTTATGTTTAATGCTGTCTAGACTATGCAAAGCTCAAGCTTCAAACACTGTCTACTGAGTTCCAAAGCTGTGTATYCCTTTGGAACACTATCTACAGCCTATATTTTCCTTTGGCAATCCGAAGCTCTTCCACCTCCTTGCTTTCTCCTGTACTTGTAACATGTTTTACCCCCTTCCTGCCAAAAAGCATAGCCCAGTTTAAATACATTCACTGCCARTACCTCACCCAGTAACACTGTAAACTATCTCCGGTTAAATCCTCCTGGGCTCCTCAGTACAAAGGAGACATGGAGCTCCTGGAGTGGGTTCAGTGGAGGGCAGTGAGGATGAGTGAGGGACTGAGGAATCTCTTACAAGGAAAGGCTGGGGGAGCTGTTCAGCTTCAAGAAGAGATGAGAGGACACCTCAATAATGTGTACAAATATCTACATGGGGGGTGTCAGTGGATGGACCAGGCTCTGCTTGGAGGTGCCCAGCAAGGGGACAGGAGGTGAGGGGCAGAAATTGGTGGTCTGAAGTTCCACTTGAACATGAGGAAGAACTTCACTGCACAGTGACTGAGCACTGGGACAGAGAGCCCAGAGAGGSTATGGAATGTCCCTCACTGGACATATTCCAGAGCCATATGGACACAATCCTGTGCCGTGTGCTCTGGGCTGGCCCTGCTTGAGGAAGGAGGCAGGACTTGGTGACCCCGCTGTGGTCCCTTCCAGCCTGACCCATCCTGTGATTCTGTGGYTCTTCCCAAATCAACTCCAGGCCAACAACAACTACACAGACGCCAATGTTTACATGTTTCCCATTCCTGGTCTGGCCTCCTACGAGTTTCTGAACTGTAAGCAGCCTTCTCTTCTCAAATTCAGCGTCTCTCCGGGGTTTCCAGCYGTCGCAGCCGCCAGGCGAGGCTTTCCCAGGCCGCCGCCCCGCCGAGCCCTCCCCTGCACCGGCCCCACAGCTGCAGCGGGCCCGGCTGCAGGGCCGAGGGCGGCTGTGGAGAACCAGACAGTAAAAACCACACAAACGCTTCTCCTCAGCGCYGCCCGGCCCCCGCGCTCTCCATTACTCACCACAGCGACGCGGGCGGCGCGGCAGCGCCCGRCGGAGGAGTGGAAGGCAGCGAGGCCGCCGGGCGCCGCTCGACGCAGCGCGGTGCACAGGGCCGGGCCTCGGGAGGTCAGCATGGCTGAGGGCGAGGGCAGGGGCAGCGGCGGAGCCGGGAAGGGGAGCGGAGGAGCCGGGAAGCGGAGCGGGGGAGGCCCACGGGAACCGGGATGGCCGCGCCCGGAGGCCGCTGCGCCCTTGGCGGCACCGGCGGCGGCGCCCCCTGGAGGCGGGGAGGGGCCACCTCAGGGCCGGGAGCCGCGGGGACTGCTCCCCTCTCCGGCCCTCCTTTATCGGAACGGCAGCGGCGGGAAGGGGACTGAGGGTAAAGAGATAACGGTGCGGACATTACACGGGGAAAATAAGCTAGTTGGCAGACGGTACAAGMCTGGGAGGAGTTGTTGGGTCCTTCGAGGGCATGGAGGGCCTGCAGAGAGACCTTAAGTCAGAGAGATGGGCAATCACCACCTGTTACGAAGTTGAACATTGGGAAAGTGCTGGATTCTGCTGCTGGGATAGGACAATCCTGGATGTACCGACAGACTGGGGAATGAAAAGTTGAAAAAAGTAGTACACTATCAGAGAGTGTCCAGAGGAGGCAATGAAGATKGTAAGGCCTTGAGGGGAAGACTGTGGAGAGCACTTGGTCTGTTCAGCCTGGAGGAGACTGAGGAGAGCTCATCACAGTTACCACTAATATTTATAGCTCTCTTCTATTTCAACACCGAAAAGTGACCAGGGAACAAATCCAGAAGAGCAGAATATGCTGAGAAAATCGATTCTGGATCATTGGTAATATTTGCAGTATCTTCATTAACAAAGCCCTTTCAGCATGTGGCTTGAAAGTACTACAAGGACAGACCCAATTCTTTGTATTCAGCTCCCTGCTCTTATTAGCCAGTTCTGCCATCACTTCACAGAAACAGAGGGAATCAAAAGTTTCAGGTTTTAATGTGTTAATAAGCAACAGTTAAAAAAAGATAGGGTTTTCATCCAAAAAGTTTTAGAAAAACCAAAAAACCCCAACAAGCCATGGCATTTGTAACACATTCTCTACAGTTTAAGTTACATTATTGAGTTGGTAATGTTCAAACAAATTTTCACTACAATATCTCAAGGCTGTCAAACCTYGACACAAGTTGTAAATCCCCATAAATTTTCTCCAATAGTTGCTGCTGTAGATCCTCATTTCTCCTCATAACTGAAATCTCATCACATTTGGAGGCTACAGAACTGAGAAAACCATGCTTACTTGGATTTAATGTATGTACATATTAAATCCAAGTAAGACAACRTTTAAAACAAGTTGAGACCAGTACATTTGCAATTAAGTAATTTTTTTATCATTTTTTAAATTTAGAGTCCAGCATAGGACAGGCCTGCACTATAAAATTCACAATACTTAATGTGCAAGGCATTTTTAATAAAGAATAAACTTCTTCCAGTCATACTTCTAACTTCACTAAGAACACTTCTTTTGTTTTCTTACTTGAAATCAGGAATTATTAAAAAAAAAAAAATCAGTTAGTCAAGAAACCAATGCTGTCAAGTTCACAGCCAAATGGTACAGGAAATAGGTACAGTGCCATTCATGGCATAGCCTGCATTTCCTTCACTGCCTCCCATGGAACTCCATCCCACTGTCAGGAATTGATGCCACTATGAGGGCCACTCATTCTCAGTGAATACCACTGCATAAAATACTGTCTGAGGTTGTCTCCCTCTCACAAAGAGCAATTAGGAACTCWAAGTATCCTTATGAGCTTCTTGCATGAGATAATCACTGTCAGAATCYAACTCTTCCTCATCTCCTGGTGTCTCCTCTGCTGCACGTTTCATGCCCCGCTGCTGTGAAATGGCCARCGCGTATTTGATGTTGTAGATGTTCCACTCACAGCTGTAAAAATAAATAGGAAAACATTTGAACAACTCTAAAAGAAGACTGTCTCAGAAGTTTTAACTGCCTGCTGTCACCCCCCAAATCACTCCAGGTTTCTGATTTGAACTTTTTAAATGTAACAATACATACAGCTTTGAAACATCTTCAAAGTGACGCTGGATGCTCTTCTGAAGGAACTGAATCACAGGGAGCAGCTTCACTGACCTGGGATGGAGACAACATGCAATTTA
Source organism: Alauda arvensis (assembly GCA_902810485.1). Lineage (NCBI taxonomy): Eukaryota > Metazoa > Chordata > Aves > Passeriformes > Alaudidae > Alauda > Alauda arvensis. Next base: position 258,825 of record CADDXX010000297.1, read on the forward strand.
TACTGCAGTTCATATCTACATATGGAAATCTGGAACTTTTCTATACTCTCAAGATTTTAACAAGCACACAACTTCAATGGCAATTTTTTAAGATAATCCTAAAGAAACAAAAGCTCTTTGCTTTTGATTCTGCCCACAATGATTACACTCAATACAAGTAATATATTGTAAGAGATGTTTTTTCTAAGGTCAAACTGCACCTTGAGGAGCTGATTCTGCTTGCTGCAGCAATTCCTTTCAGATACTACAAGACTTTCTGAACAAGGGGGAGTTTGTTTTAAATTGTCCTTTTCTACTTCAGCAGGAACAAAAGGAGATATTTTGTTCCAGTCATTTCAGTAACTAATACACTAATACCCATGTTGAAGCAAGGGATGAGTTACACAATGCAATGTTTTTTTAATTGCAGGACTCCTCAGATTACCTCTCACTTAGCCCATTATAAATATGTAAATTTGCCTGGTTTTGTTCCTAGAAGTCTAAAAATTCCATATTAGGGGTGGGCTGAATATGATTCACAGACCAAGACTGTGTAGTTCTGAAGTACTCTGCAGGAAGGCAATTACTACCAGCTATAATCACAAACTAAGTCTGTAAAAATGCAATCAATACCTGCACAACACCTTTCAGTTACGTTTAAGATGCATAACTGTTTAAAAACACAATTGCCAAAATCTTACTATCACTTTTGAAGYTGTTAWGCAGTTATTGTCTAAGCAACTCCARCAAAGTTTTACCTGTTGTATTTGAAAATGTTTCTGCAATATATCTTCATAAATCCAGTAACATATTACAATTCTGTCATACACACTTTTAAAAATCTTCTTAGAACTTTATGATCAAGTCCAAACTGCAACTTTTATCATTAGTACAGAAGTTGTAAAAATAAAGTGTTCTAACTGTAGTGCATGCATTATCTAGAATGTCAGTAAATGTTAAGTAAAAGCCTTAAACTAACATTTTTTTTTAATATCCTTGTCAACATTTTGACTTTCATGGGATCTCACCTTGTTTTCAGCTTCTGTCCATGCAGCATAAGCAACTTATGAGCCCAAATTAGGTAGAACTCCAGGTGACAAGAGGTCTCAAATGCAGAGGCCAGGAACTCCAGTAACTTCTCCACATACAGGTCTGGCAGTGATGAGCAGACAACATCAACTGCAAAAAGGGGAAAAAAAGCCCATAAACATTCAATAGAGTTGAGTTGCTATTTGGAATAGCATGAAAGAGASCACAGGAAAGCATTAGGGGAAGAAGAAAGCAGCATTTTGGCAAGTGGTGGGTATTTAGTGCTGTATTTCAGGGTACAGTACCACAATCTCTCAGGGAACAAATGCAGAAACATTTTTTTGAACCATCCAAACATTACTGTATTTAAAAGCAAGAAAYTGACTCCTCCCTCTCCAAGTCCTTCCTCCTAGCAGAGTACTTTTCCCAGCAGCTCTCCTTCAGAATTTTTACTTCCACCCTTTCCTCCTCTTTTCTAAAATAACAGACTTTATTGTTGCTGCTTCTGACTTCACCCAAATTTCTATATTCAGAGGAACTAGCTTTTCACAACAATGAGAGGCAGTAAGTGATACCTGAAAAGACAGCAAAGTCATCTGCCCACACAGGAAGTGTCTGAGTGCTGTTAGCAACTGCACAGCACAAAAAAACCCACAATTTAGAAGCATCCAAAATAATCTGACATATAACTAAATTACCTCATTATATATAATCTACTCTCAAAASCAGCTTTTGCTTAAGAAACAGGCACACAATCATCCTGTTAACAGTGGATTACAACAGCCTCTCCTCAGTTGTACTCTGGCCTTCCAATCATTTTCTAAGCCCTCCACCAGATGTTCTGGAGTATCAATGTCTTTTCTTGTGCTGTCAGTCCAGAATTAGGCACAGTGCTCCTGATGTGGTGCCACAAGTGCTCAACACACAAGATCCATCACTTCCCTCAAACTGCTGATTGCATCCTTGTTACTGGTGAATGGCCTTCATCACACAGGGACAGTGCTAACTCAGGGTGAACTCGATGTGCCACTCCAACACCAGCTGCTTCCAAGAAATGACATCCAAAAACTCTGCCTGCACACCTAGGCCTGACAGATTCCATGCTGAAAAGACACTAAATGAGCATGAAGTAGATTGGTAAAATTAAATCATAAACTAAAACTAAAAAGTCTACCTTTACACCTCAACTTACTTTGGCTCACACATGTTTACAGCTAGCCCAGCCCAGTTCCATGGCAGATCCACTCACCTTCACTGCTAGGGACAGCCTCTATGACCTCCTGAATTAATTTCTTTTCATTCAGCTTGAAGGCCATGACAATAGCCACAGTGTATTCCTTCTGGCTCAGTGTTTTGTGTATATTGCTGGGTGTGACATCAATATCCAGCTCAAAAGGATCAAAAATTAGCCCAGAGTCCAGTGAATAGAGCAGGAGACCCTCTGTGGTGGTGGCTGCCCAGCTTCGTCCTAGAAGAGAAGTAACAATATTTAATAACAAAGAGGGGTGTTYCAGAATGGAAACAGAAGAGTAATGATAATCTTTCAGAGTTCTATTCTTTTGTATGTTTTAAATGGAATAAAAAACAAATCCTGAATTAATTGTTGCTACTCACCTGTAGGACAGAATCTCACACAAGTCACCCTTATTTCTGGTTTGAAGTGTCGATAGCTCATGTCACCTACAAGAGAAAGTTAGAAGTGATTTAACATATTCACCACAAGTTCATAGTCTAGTTATCAACTCTGACTAAGATGTTATCATTAAATAATGAGCAGCATGGTAAAACCTGGCAGAATTAAAGACTGGGTAAGGAAGGCACAGTCCATGTCCAAGAGATCCTACAGCTTAAGTGGTGGGACCAAAATTTGTAATCCTGATGTTAAAACTGAGCTCATCAAGTCAAACCTTTCTTATCTGTATCAAAGGTTATGATGCACATAAAAGTAGAAACAAGAGAGCAAAGCCATACCTCTTTTTACTCCAGGAAGAGGGATGGCAACACCTTCATCACCTCCACCCCCTTCATCAATCAGAGCCATGCTGCCAAATTCAGTCATTTTTCTCCGATCTAAGTACTCCTGGAAAAACATGCAAGTTCCATTCACTGCACTGAACCTCTTCTCACACAGCAGAGCTCAGTTTACACTGTGGTTTCACATTATTATAACTCTCTTCTACTCCAGAAATGCACTGGTTGCTTCCTCAGCTGCAGCCCCACTCACTGTGTCCTGCAGGTTCCATAACTGCACTGTGCCAATGCAAGGGCTGTGTGAACATTGCAGAACACTGCAATGAGATTTTAGGGAACTCACGATGTGAGTGGGATTTTAGGGACCTCCCTGGCCCCCATTTCTAAATACTCATCCCCTCCAGGATTCTGTTTTAGCTGGCTCACTTTCTTTCAAGCCAGATGTTGAGCTACACCAGCTCATAAACCACTGCTGGCAAGGAAGGATACTTGGAAGCACAGTCAGATCCAGCCTGACATGAGCAATGGAACAAAAATTCTTCCTGRTAAGGGGGTGATGAAAAGGGTTACTGGAATTTTGCTCCTTCTGATTTTTTCATCATTCACTTTACCTTTAATGGAATTTAATTTGGCACTTGGCAATATTCAGAAACAGGGTTTATAAAGGTCAGTGATGTTGTTCTGTGTCCACAAAAAAAAAAATCCTTCATTTCTTTGCTAACACAAACTGACACTCAGGGAGATAGCTTAGTACAAAATGTTGGTAATTTAAATTTTCACTTCCATTTTAAGTCTAGTGCCAACTAACTGAGTATGCTTGAGAGTTCTCAGCCCATTCAAAGCACATTACAAATCTGGCAAGAGTTTCAGGAATTAATTCTGTTCCAAGAGGAATATTTCCTTCCCCCTCTCCTGCACAAAAATAAACCCATTCTTTAAAAAAGCATTCATGAATCACTCTTAATGAGATGTTATACCAAAACCAAAGTCTTGTGGGGGTGAGGAAATGAAAAAAAGACTYCTGTGCTCACATACCTCCATTGCATCTAAGGAATGGTTGCATGAAATTTCAAACTTTTTCATAAGAATCTGTTCCTTGACATTATATATACAGACAAATTTTGACAATCCACCTGCCAGAATAGATTGACCATCTGCTGAGTAGCAGAGAGTTGTAAAAGATCTGGTAAARAAAAAGAGAAAGCAGTTTAATTTCACTATCACATATGAGCTATAAGACATGAGCACAATGTGAAGACTCAGAAAAAAAACACTCCATGGAAAAAGTGGAGATCTTCATTCACATGGAATGTACTTCACACACAAATTTACTACAAAGCATTTGCTGCTTTACCATGAATCAAAGACCAATTAGAACTTCAACAGCTTTTTGAAATACTCCCATACTTCTGAATCTGAGYCACAGCTCAGTCCATGAGCTCTCAGCCACACCATGCATGACACTAAAAAACAATCAGAACAGCAGCAGAAAAAACAAGGGCCATGGCATGTTTGAAAGACCTGGCTGAGAGCTCATCAGCAAAAAATACTGTTTTTTTCCAAAAAGTTATTGTTTCTTTTTTTTAAAATTTGTTTTGACTGGAAGCAATATGGAAAAAAAAAAGGGGGGGGGGATGGAAAGAGAAGAACAAAACATTTCTCTGATATACTTTCTGAGAGCACACAAATTCAACTTGACTTTAAACATTACCTCACATGCATAGCAACACTTAATACATCCCTTATTTTATTACCTTCTTTAAAAAACACAATAGTTTCTACAAATTATTGGTTGTATACTGATAGTTCTGCAGGAAGATATCTACTTAAAAACCTATCCCATAGCAAATTAACACCTTGGCCTGAGAAGTTGATATTGACAAGCCCAGTCCGTAACTGATGAGAAAGAACACATGCTCAGAATGATGCTGAGCAGTGAGAGAACACAGCCAACTACCAAAGAGAGGYATCTACATGTCAGGCAGCCTTTTAAAATCCAGCATCAGAATCAGAAATATCWGAACAGCAGATGCACACTGAAATCTTCACACAGAAAACAAATGGAAAAACAACTCAAGGGAAACCCAGCATTGGCACCCCCTTGTCACTGCAGCCCCTGCACGTACTTGCCCTTGGCTGCCTGCTTGGCTGTGATTTTRTCCAGCTCCTTCCTGCCCATCTGCAGGTCGTGCCTGCCCTCAATGGAGCCAGTCTGCACTGCATTCTCATGGTCCCAAAATGTGATCTGGCCATTCAAAGCAGCCACTGCCAGCTCCTTGCCATCAGGACGGAAGGCGACAACCAGAACTGCAAAGAATTCAATGAAAGTTAAAAATGCAGGCAGGTGCTTTTCTAATACCCTCAATTTGTCTAGAATCTTGTCTCAGCAACTAGARAAAGTTGAGGAGTAAAAAGTATGACTGCACTTTTTCCTGAGGACAACATACAGATGTTTAGTTAATTATAAAGTGGTTGAACCATGAACACTGCTTTGACGGGTAAGGTTGCATTGCTGAAGGCAAACAAAATATGATATAAACATGACACTGGATTTTTTTGATTTAAGGCACTTTCTTTTTCACTATTGATTTCCAAGCAAATCTTTCAGCACATTCCTTTTTTGTTTTTTTCCCAAATTTGTTCTGGAAACAGCCAAATATAAGGCACTAAATTATTCTGTTTGCATTCAGCTCTGCAAATTTGAATCTCTTTTGATTCTCTCAAAAATTTTCTTCTGCATGCTTCCCTAGGAACGGGAAGATGGAGACTGTTTTCTTCTTCATGACCCACTGTAATTAAAAACTCAATGGCTTTGTACTTCGTTTGGGATTCTAAAATAAAGCTGAGCTAGAATGAAATTAAAATATTTATTTAGTGCAAGAGTGAAGCATCTGAACTTTTGACTTACATTTCAATGAATAGAAATGTGTCTCTCTGTATTTGACATGTCCTGTTGTTATTAACATACATTACATAGTATTTTTATATTTGATAAAAGATGAGAAATGAAACAAGAATTACCATCTGAGTTCATTATGAATGTCTCCTTAGTTCTCCAGCTGTCCAACATATCCCATAATTTGACAGTCTTATCCCAGGAGGCACTGGCCAGAACACACTTCATTGGGTTAAAGGACAAGCTGCTGATGGGACCCTCATGACCTGCTAAGACCTAAAGAAGAGAAGAAAAAATAACCTGGAATTAAGTGAAAGAACCTGAAATCTGTGTAGTCTGCATTCAGTGAACTCCAGATGTAGCCAATAAACCATGCCTGACTTCTCCACACATGCTTGACATCACTTTTGGACACAGGGCATGATACACACCAGTGATTCTCAACTTTTTATTTTCATAAGTTTTTAAACAATTCCCTGAAGTGCTACCACTTTATAGGCATCCACAAYCACTCCTATGCACACACTTTAGGAATGCAGTGTGCCACTTTCCTCCCTCATTCAAAACAGTCAGACCAACTGTGAAAAACCATGTCACTGCTCTGAGAATTCAGTACCTCCTGCAGCTGATAACACTTCAGAATAAAAACAAAAATAAAAACTGAGAATAAGAACAGAGACTTTTCATTTCATGGAGCTCCTACTCCTCATAAAGAAATCATCAAGGCAAGAAACTAAACTCAAAGCTCTGGAGATCCAGTCAAGTATATCCTGAGTTACTGAAGTGATCTGTATATTCCATGGCTGTGCCAAATTAAATGTGTGAATCACTGAGCTCTTCTACTTGGATAAGATGTACAGGAATGCTTAAGAATTGAAAAAAGAATTGAAAAATCATGTCCCTGCTATGCTCCAGCAAAACTTCACAAAATCTTTATCAGTCTTAATACAGCAAGTACAATTTCTTCATTACCTGCAGAAAATAAGTGGAAAWGAACATCTCTGAACAAGGAGGGAAAGACTCTCATGCCCATGTGCTAGCTCAGCAATACTGGTGTTACTTCATCACTAGAAAGAGCTCATTACTCCAAAATTTAAAAATCTATTTCCCACACAAATTCAGGGTGATCTCCAAGCAATARATAAAAGAAAAATGCTGAGAGCAACATAGTGCAGCTCCAGTTTTGACTCTAACAAAACACTTCATGTTGCACTGAAACYCCCTGACTAATCCCAAAGTTGCTGAGTATCACCACACTCCACACAGAGTTAAATTCAAGCCCTCCCAACACTGTGAGTCCTTACATCCAGCAGCCTCCCACTCTGCATTGACCAGATGAATATTTCAAAGGAATCCTGGGAGCCAGCTGCCACAATCTCACCACTGGAGTCCACAGCCAARGAGGAGAACTGACTGGGTCGTGGGGATGTAAAGGTACGGAAATTACGGTACCTGTCCAAGGGGTGAAAAGAAATTATGAGAACATTTGAGGCAGATTTAAATGTGTGTTTAGCAAATCTATTTACAAAAGGAGTCCGTTTGTTTTGTAAAGACTTCCAAGCTATGTACAGAAAAAGATATTGTTTGTATAAAATTAGATGGGATGCCTCAGCATGATGACAAGATTCAAAAGAAGTATGAAAAACCCTGCAGAAGGAGACAGAAATACTCTGAGGAGCTTTCTTCTATTAAATAGCACGTGTTAATTTTTTAGAAACATGGGCTTGCACACCCAGTTCTGTGCACAGCTGTATTGTACAAGGCTTGTTAGGAAAGTGCCTTCTCCCCATTTGAGTAAAGCCAGACAATGATCTTCCTGGGTTYCCAGCTTCTCTGAGGAAAGTTCTTAGAGAAATTTCTTCACAGAAACCAGATGGAGTAACAGCATTCCTAATTACTRCCTAAATTTAGATCAAAGGCTGAACCACAAACCAGTTAGGCAGTGCTGCTCACCTTTATGAGACTTCAAGCAAGCCTTCAGCAGTTTGCTGTATTTTGGGGGGAGTGTGAAAGCTGAGGACGAAATGAGACAGCAAAGCTTCCATGCAGAGTTACCTGTGCAGATCAAAGGCACGCACTGTTCCATCGAGGGAGGCACTCAGAACCACATAGCCAGTGGAAGTGAAAGTGACAGCAGTCACACCACTGTTGTGCTCTGTAAAGGTGACAAARCAAAAGCTGCTTGAAGTGTTCCACACTTTCACCTGCAGGACAGACAAGAAAAGACTTCTTAGCATCTCCATCATCAGTAAAGAGAGGAAATAATGGTAAGGCAGCAGCAGAGTGAAGAAAACCTAATTCTAGAACTCTGCAACAGCATAGAAGACTTGCAGTAACAGCAGTCAAGAGGACACAGTTTATCATKAAACCTCTTAAGACAATTTTGCAACATTATAATCTAAATGGAGATAGACACAAAGTTGAAACAAAGTTAATGTTAAAGGAAAGTAACACTTTGTGAGCACCTTGAGCTTCCGAGCTTATAACGTCATGTAAGACAGGTGTCAAATTCAAAACCAACTCTGAAGCCATGATATTGCAGTTGTTTGTTTGTTTGTTTGTTTCCTGAACAAAAACGTTATGCATTTAGCTTTCTGCAGTTTGAGACTTCTGGGATTTGGCCAATTTTCATCCTGAATGGCAGAAGCCATGAAGTGGCAGATCTTTTCCCGACATTTAAAAGTTTTGACAGGAAATCAGCTACTGCTCTTGTCCCATTTATGTGCCAAGACATTGTGGCAAAACACCTTTTAAAATACAAGTACCTGTACACACAGCCTACCATTTCAATGCAAGTCATCCACGAGAAGTTTATTTAAAGGAAAAATTACAAGCTTCTAGAATTGTACATGAAAAAAAAAATTTGCACTTTTATAAAAAAATTTGAAATTAATTTCATAGCAAAAACAATTATTAAAAGAGCAAGAAGTTGGGTGGCTGAAGTTCATTCATCCCAAAATATGACAACCATAAAAAAATTAACACTTAATGAATTAAATATTTTTGTGTTTATGGTGACTGGACCTATAATAATTTAAAAATCACCTGCTAGAAAGTATAAGTGATCTGATTTGCAGACACAGGTAGTAACAGAGCAAAATATATATGCTCTAGAGAGAAAAATCAAAGCATTCAAGGGAAGAGAAGATAAAAATTTATGACTTTATAATAAGAAAAATGTATACCAATTACAGTATCAGAGCTTTCTRCAYAAAATGGAAACWAGCCACTTAGTACATTGTTAAAGTTGACATTCCAGCAGTATTGTCTCACTCACTTTGCCATCCTCCCCTCCAGTTACAATGTACTGTCCATCTGGAGAATATGCCAAGGAAACCATGCTGTTGAAATGGCCCTGCTGCTTCAGCACGTAGGACTCACTCTGCCACTCCCACACCAGGAGCTGCCCCAAACCTGCAAGGATTAACAGCAGGATTAACCACAACCATCAACACYCTGACCCTGCAAATGCAAGCCACAAAACACACAGGGGCAAGCAATGTTAAATAAAAAACAAAGGTTGATGCAGACTGGTTGAATTCTGCATCTTTCAGTCCTAGTAAGAGCTTTTTCCTTTTTTAACTTCAAGGCAAATTCCCTAAAAATTTCCTGCATGAGCTGTTACTTGAAATGATGTTTTCAATACTACAAAAGCAATGCTATCACTTAGTTAATAAATAAGCTGGAAAGAAAAGCAGGTCTGCATATAAGGGTAAAATCTGGGGTTTCATGCAAACCATTATGGACAGGGTGGGAATGCTGGAACATCCAGGCAGGTTTCTAAAATGCCATGGGTAACATGTGGCAGAGGAAGAGAGAACAGCTTAGAATGAAAGCAGAAATTAACTACAAGGGATCTGGGCTCTCCCTAACTCTCTCAGAGCTTTCCTATATAAAATATGTTTGGTTTTTTTTTCCTGTATCAGCAAAATACTTTCCTGAATCATCAGAATTAAGTGAGAGATTAATTAGTGATATTTGCTTCACTATACCAAGACACCACAGAYATGAGACTATCCAACTATTTAATATTTGGAGTCAAAACTAGCAAGAGGAATTTGGGCCTCATGCCCACCACATTCCTTATTTTTCCCATGAACAGAGACTAAAAAACACTGACAAACCTGAACATCCAAAAGCAATCCAGTCACCAGTGCAGTTGATAGAAATAGAAGCTATTCTTTGRTCTGAAATACTGAAGTAAGAGAACAAACAAACTTGTGTGATAAAACTTCAAGTCTAGTATTTATTAATGCTGTTCAAGCAAGTTGTTTGATTGTTTTACTGAACTTCTGTAACATCAGAAACCACAAAGTTCATTCCTTTGGTCCACTCCAAACCATCAAACATTCCTTATTCAGAATAAAGGCAGAGTATCTGCATCCCAAAGATGTAGTTGCCAAGGGAGAGTAAAACACCTCAGGTTTAAGAAAATAAAATAGGGCTTTTTTTGTACATGGATATTGTTTAGCTGGCATCCTACAGATACAGAAAAGAATCTGATTTGATTTCTCAACTTAGACACAATTTACAGATAATTTYACATATGCAGAACTTTCCAGCTAGTATTTTCTACAAAGAAACTGAAAATATTAAAATGGACACAATTTTAAAAGTCTGTAGCCAACAACCAGGAACTCCTGAGTAGTTTCCTTATTCAGRCCTCACTTTTCCAAAATAAGGAGTGGAATTATATGGTATTTATTCCATAAATTTATGATTCTGCCTTTCCAGAAATTATAGTATTTAATAGACAGTCATGTTTTAAGATTTTTGTGCTCTTTTTATTCATCCYTCACTGCTTAACGTGATGTGTTCTCAATGGAACAAACATGAAACCCCCCACAAAAAAACCTATTCCCTTCCCCCACAAAAACCAAACCAAAGACAGTGATAACCCCATAGCTCACCTCAGGGAGTGGATCAGAYTGAAATCTGGAAGCTCATGGAGGTGAAAGACTCCAGAGGCAAAACCAGTGACTAAGAGGTGTGTTTTCTTGTGATAGGCTGCAGCTGTCAGGTTATTAAAATCTCCCTCCTTATTGAAAAAATACCTGGCACCCAGGAAACAAGAAAAAAGGTGAATGTTAAAGAACAGTATGTTGTTAGAGCTGCATCTCCAAGCAGCTCACCAAAGAGGCTGATGAACCACCTTTATGTCATCTCATGAAGTCAACCAACCCCTACTGGCAAGAAATTAAAGCCTCAAGACTTACAGAGGGTACAGTAATAAAGATCCCCTTTACACTTTCTGAGTTCCAAACAACAGCACACCACGAGCCATGTTGTTCTTATGTTGTTAAAATGACACTTGTTATTCTGAGGGTGAAAGCTAATGCACATCATATAATCAAGGTAAGACAGACAGGAGTTCTACCAGGACTACTTAAAATGGGATCTGCAGTAAATTTCTAAATACTGGGCAGTTTTATACTGCTTTCAATAAGTTAGAACAGATGAAAAAAAGCCCAGTACAATAAACCCCCATCACAACTTTCATTTTTGATAACTGAAAACCACTCACTTCGCAACACGTGAATATTTAACTTTATTTCTAGTCTCTTCTTCACTTGGATCAGCTTTCCCATGAATTTCTTCACCCTTTGGCTCTTCAAGCAGCTCTTCATCATCTTCTGCTGCCTTCTTTCCCTTTGCTGCATCTTTAGGGGGCATGGGCTTCAACCCATCCAGCTCAGTGTCACACTGCCACACACACAGAGCTGCATCCTGGCTGATTGTGTACAGCTAGAACACAAACACACAAATTATTACTGTCCAACACCCATGCCCTGTGCCCTGCAAAAATATGGATATGGACCTGCAGAAGGCTTAGCAAGTGTGCATTCTGTTCTCAGGATAGAATCTAGGGTGCTTTGAACTGGGAGTTTTACTTGTCCTGAGAACTGGTGAATTATTCTGGCTGCCCTCWGAAAAGCTTTGCAAGGACCAAAGGCAACTTGATTCCCAGTCAGCATTACAGCTAAGCTGAATCATTTTTTTCATATTCAAAACTGTAATATTTTGGGGGAGCAAATTTAAACACACAATTATGGCAGAGCAATCAAGAGACACTTCTGTATTTTCCAAATTTTGAAATATTGTCAAAACAGTCACCTACATATATTAGATCCACTCTTTTAATATTAAAATTCAAGCATGCTGTGTGGTTATACATACATCCAGGCTGTTCTCTTCAAAAAAGCAGGMAACTATGACATCCTTATGGCCTCCAAGGGAGTAGTAGATCAAGTTTGCCCATCGTTCTGCCCCAAACACCCACGTGGACATGTCCTTGCTCCCCACTGCAAAGCACCTGCCAAAGAAAAGGCAATTCCTATTAGAACACTGGACTGCAAAACTCTTCACTGGGTGGAGAACGTTCTGAGTCCAAATCCACCAGTTAGCACTGTATTTTACAAATAACAGAGCTGTAAACTGAGGGTGCTGTAGCAGAGGTAGAARGGGTTAAAACACATTCAAAAGGTCAACCCTGCCCACATTCCTAAGAGATGTTCCTTTTATGAATTGCTRTGCATTTTCAAGTAAGAATCCACTGTTGATTCCCAACACATGCATTTTTTAATACTTTCTGGTCTGCCTACTTGTATTTTTAAATTAAAGACAGAATTTTTAAAGCTAGTACAATACTTCAGAGGACAGAAAATGGGACTGCAATGTGCACTCAAATATTAACATGTGCAAGTAGAGAGTGCTTCAGTTTAACAACTCACTTGGAATCATCAGTCCAGTCAATACAAGTTGTTTCATCATATGGGCCATAGTAGGTTTTGTCCAGAACAAATGCATTAAATTCTCTTTTCTTCCCAGGAGCATGGTACAGGTAAGCMAGATTGTCTTTTGTAACCACAAATTTCCTGGAGTAAGGAGGGGAAAAAGACATAATTGCACACAGAGCTGATAAATCAAACAACAAGTTCAGTACAGACTGCAATACAATGAAARAATACAATAATAAAGAGGTTYCTGCACTACTGAAACAATAAAAATKRATTGCTTTTGAAYRAAAAACAAAGTATTTGCAGATTGATATTATCTCCCAAYTTAAGCATTATAAAAGAGAAAACTTTCAGTAAAAATCACTGAAGTTGAATAATGAAATTCTTATTCTCAAAGCCTCAAAACAGAAGGAAAAGTTCAAACACTCAAACCAGGATATTCTATTTCTTTTCTTCCCCTCTCAGTTTTACAAAATGACCCTGATCAGCTCCAAATCTCCCCTCATTCATGAACAGGAAACATTCCCAGATTGGTTAGGATGTCTTCATAATCACGACGAGTTTATGGGGCAATTCCTGCTGTTTTGTTCTAAAGCATGAACTCTTTACTTACTTGCCATCAGGGGAAAAGCTGACACTGTGAACTGGCTTGTGAAAATAATACTGATGTATCACACATTTCCCAATCAAACTCACAAGCAAGGCAGCTCCCTCTGCAAGGGCAGAAAAAAAAGATCTTGAGAATTGAGTTCCCAAAGGAATCATAACCCTAGCAAACTTGTTTTCTTAAAGAGAGGGGAAAACTTTTCAAGACAGTGTGCTTAATATTATTAAAATAAAAAAACACAATCCAAATTATAAGACACTATCCAAATCCAGTAAACAAGTTATTTTTACRTTCTGTAAATAAAGATACCTTCCCCAAAATAACACTATTTTTAAAGCAGACCACTTCTAATTTGTGCTAAGACTGAATACCTAACAACACAGATTTCCTCCTCTCAAGGCTGTATTTTTACTGAATTCTTCTACAAAACACTTTGTAAGTACCTTCGTCAATCAGAATGGCAAGGCTTCCATCTGGAGAGAGCCCCACGCACACAATGTTGAGCCGTGTAGCYAAGGGCAACGTCTCACACTTGTTACTGCAACAAAAACACAGRAGAGTAAAACGGGAACAGGAACGCAGGAGGAACACCTTCAGTGTCAATGAAATGACTTGATGCCTTCCTTAAAACCAGACACAATTTGGATGTAAAACCCCCACCACTTTCTTTAGCTGTCACAATCCCATGARCACCAGCTCCGTGGGTAGYTCTGTGCAGGGGCAGGAGYTGGATCCTTCCAGCCCAGGATGTAATTATGTAATTCTACACAAGAGACAGCTCCTAACTGGAATGCGGGCACCGGGAGCATCAGTCACAACTCAGGCACACAGGACAGGCTGATGATGCTCTMAGTTTTGTTATATACAAGACAGAAGCACACAAAGAAACCACGTAACTAAATCAAACACAAATATCTTTTTTTTTTTCCCACTTAAATACACCTTTACGTAATTCCTCTGCTATTGCCCACTTGAGTGTACCCGCACTACACCGTGACAGGTATTCCACTAGGCAGGCTTCTACCCTTTCATGCTAAAGCAGACGCTTCCCAGGATATTTTGGCAGGCCGRGCATCCCGGGGAGCCCCATGGCTCGGGCTCCACAACCTCCTTAAGAGTTTTTATTCCCCCCAAAACCCCCGCGCTGGCAGCGCCAGGCCYTTCCCCACCCCTCGCCGCTCTCTCACTTCTTGAGGTCGAAGAGGGAGATCCTGTTGCCGACGGGGCTGAGCAGGGAGTTGCCATCGCGGGTGAAGCTGAGGTTGCCGCGGCGGTACACGGTGCCCAGCAGGCCGGAGAACTGCGGGGACAGCAAGGGGCAGGGTTAGCGGGGCCGGGGAGATGGGGATCGGGAGAGGTGATGCTGGGGATCGGGGGAGGTGATGGGGAGATGATGCCGGGCATCGGGGGCTGTCCCCCGGCCCGCGCTCACCCGGTACGCGAAGCGCATGGCGGCCACACGTGGGGAGCGC
>CADDXX010000297.1:273755-346879 GCA_902810485.1 Alauda arvensis
GGGCGGTGGGACCGCTCTTTGTCCCCTTCCCTGTCCACGGGCCCGCCGCCACAGCCGGCCGCTCCCGGCCCTCCCCAGCACCCGCCACSAGCCAGGGGAACTGTGGTTATTTTAAAATTTGTTACAGTATTTATACTTTTTAGTAAATGCCTTGGGGGTGACTGCGGGAGCTGAGCCTGTTTAGTCTGGAGACGAGAGGGCTGAGAGATCTCATTAAYCCATATAAATATATTCCCGGCTGTTGTCAGAGGATGGTGCCRGGCTCTTTTCACWGGTGCCCAGCATCAGGGGGAGGAGCAATAGCCGTAAAATAAAACACAAGGAGTTTCAACTCAACGTGAGGAAGAATTTCTTTATGTTGAGGGTGGCGGAGCTCTGGAACAGCTCAGGGAGGACACAGAGTTCCCTCTCTGGAGACATTCCCAACCCACCTGGATGTGTTCTGTGTCACTGCTCTGGTGGCCCTGCCTTGGCAGCGGGCTGGACTGGGCCATCTCCAGTGCTCCCTCTAACCTGAATATTCTGTGGTTCTGTAATTAGAGTAGAATAACACTGAATGCCCAGTGTATAGATGTGGGAGGTTTATTTTAAAGCAGTTTTAATTGCAGTGGAAAGGATGTTGGTGGCTGGTTTGATTCTTTTCAATAAAAGTGTAAAAATATCACTAAGAAAATACACAAGGAAAAGAAATAAAGGGAAGGAACAGTTATGAGTAGGTTGTGGAAACATAACAACGCCCATGGATCTAGTGATGAGACTTGAGTGTTGTCATTTTGATGTCCCTTAGTCAGAGATATGGTCACAGTCTCAATCCTTTGGGGSTGGGAGCCCACAGAACAAAAAGTTCCTCCCTCAGTTTATGGACATTCAGATGAGCTTTGKAACCCCCAGATGCCTCCCCAGGAAGGGAATTCTTCATGTCTGATGCAAGACTGGAGCATGCACCACCYGCTGAGAGTTCCTAAAGGTGTCACGGGCTGCTTTGGGGTCYCTGGTGGTCTCAATCCCCCTCTCTTGGTCGTGCCTGCTCCATGACCTCACTTCTGCACCCAGACTGGGGGTTCTGTGGCCACCGTGGACCTGAAAAGCAAAAGTGCCACCAGGAAGCTGCTGCCCTACCTTCTTATTTCCCATCTGAATGGTTACTGGTGTTTGAGGCATAGCAATCCATTAAATCCTTACTGTCTATGCTCCTTCAGCTGTGTCCTTGGATAATCACTCACAGGTGTTAAAGTAGTGTTGCAAAATGTGGAATATGTCAAAATTAACTTAAGTCAGGATGTTCTTTGATGGYTGATCTTTGTATACTTTCAAGCCTAATCAGTAAGGAAGGAGAATTAATCAGTGGTACAGAGAGCAGCATCCCTTAGTAATGGATATCCTGGAACTAATGAGCTTTAAGGATGCAGCAAATCAAGATACAAATGTATGTCACATACGTGTGGCTAACTTGGCAAAAGACTCAGGTCCAAGTATCCTATAACTGAATTATAAATTAGATCTGCATTATAATACTAGAAGTCAGACCTACAGGACAAAAAGACCCTTCCACAAAAATCAGCTGGGATTACACAACTTGTGTGGAAATTATTAACCATTCACAATAGAGGGGCTGTACCTGGAAGGTTGCCATAACTGAATTTCTGTGTATGAGTAACAGGAAAAGTCTGGAGGGGTGTGCTGCATTTGTGGAATACTGTGGAGCCTCCAGGCTTGTGCAACTCTGAAATAAATAAATAATCAATGTCTCCCTCGAGTGTGTAATTGCACACCAGGTAAYAAATCTGCTTTTTRSAGACAGAAGCAGCTTTGGTTAAAATAGATGAAACAATCACTCCTCCAGACCAAAGAGAGCTCACAGCAGTGGAGAAGCTGATTTCTTTTTAAAACATGTATATTTAGAACTGTAACGCTTACAATTTCATTAAACAATCTTAGTACAATGTGTTTAATCTAACAGTATATTACAGAACAATGTGAAAAATGATGTAATAGCAAACCATGAAAATGGAATTAATAATACCTGCAGTGTCAAAGTCACTAACTTGTTACCTTTTCCAGTCAAAGAATCCCAGCAGTCATTCACACTAAATGATGCTTTGGGTTTTATCCAAAATAAAATGGTATGATTTCCACAGAGAAAGGGCATTCCTTCACAGAAAGAAGATGCATAATAAGAACATTTTCAGCTAGCAGGTCTACTTTAYACATCTATTTGGAATTTTTTGAAATAAAAAAGAAAAGTAAAATGTTTAGACCAGTGCAGGGTGCCTATTCATTTCTCAACTTATTTGTGGTWCTTTTTGGAAAGAGGGTTTGTTTTTTTATTTCACCTTTGTAGTTTAGCAGAAGAAAAGAAAATAATAACAATGAATTTGTCTAATGAGCAGCTTCTCACTTTAGTTTTGCTGACAAGCATTTGATGTGGGACTGTTTCCTCTGTGGAGTCTGTTGACAATGCACCATTATAGATCTGCAAGTAGAAAAGGTCATTCTCACATTAAATGCACAAGTTTCAATATCAGAAGCAGGACATCAGAAGAAGTTGTAATTTTTCCAGTCACAGGTGAATTTGCAACATTCACAAAAATTACACTTTTTTTTTTTTACATTTTTGTATTTACATTTCAGATATAAATAATGAAATTCTTTAAGTTACATGTTTTAACTTTGCTTCACGATTATTCTACATCTGCAAGCTTTCCTGTATCAAACCAACCTCCTTCTTTCATCATGAATGCACAAGTCTGGCCTCTAATCAGTAATAATTACACTAAGCCTTTATGATGAAAGGTTGACTGTTCAAGTATTACATCATACTGAAATTTTTGCCCCAACTTCAAAATTGGGGCAGCAAACCAAGCCACTTGGAAATGGTAATAAAAGAAATTAATCTGGGAACTCAATAAGCCAAATAATTTATTATTAAATTCTATCAATATCTTTCTTTGGTAAGAAATATGCAAGAGGATAACCCAAAGCCCACCCTCAAAAAAAAAAATCATATAATATGTGACATCACAGTGTCTACTCTGTGAAGGAGAAAGCCTCAGAAAATTAAGGAATTTGTTCAGTTAAGATTGTTTATAGCAGTAGCTCTTCCATGCATCTAAGTATGCAAATGATGGAAGTTTAACATAAAATTGCAATGGCAGAAATTAACAATGATCAAACAAACAAACAAAATAAAACCAAACCAGAAAAAGCAACTGTTACACCAGTGAATGTGTTGTTGTATGCTCTGTTATGTTTCTGGCACATGTTTGGAAAAGCCTGTAAATTATTACATAAAAATTCAAGATTTGGATAATCATATCATCCAACTCTACATTCTGAAATATGTAAGAAGCATGAAACAAATCTCTCAGCTGCCGGACARAAATAAAGAAGTGGTCCAAAAGATTTGGATTTTTTGCTTTTTTTTTTGTTGCCCTGTGTTGGTTGTTGTGATGCAGGGATGTGACTGCAGGGAGAAAACCCAATAGCTGACACGAAACATACTAAAGTGGCAATATAAACTAGCTGACACAAGCCTCACTGTACATTGAAATTGATACAATTGTCTGGTGCTTCCATGGCCAGTACACGCCAGTGCCACAGGTCTCCTTGGAGTTAATGTTGCGACGAAGACTGAGCAGGTCATTATCCCATAAAGTGCTTTCAGATCCAGTTCCTGACGGGCTCCTGGTCTCCACTCCGAGCTGTCACGTGACATTGACCTCCAGAACGTGGTCGTCCTTGCTGGGAATGACCAGGATTTGCATGCCAGTGCTGCTGTTGAACACCTGGCCCGGGGAGAAGGGCTGGAGGCGGGGCATGGGCAGGCCCTTGTGCTCCCCGCTGGCTGTGGAATGCAGGCTCCCCCTGCTCCTGAGGCTGCTGCTGTCAGCCTGCTCATCCACGTTCTTGTCCACAGACAGGTTATCGTTCTCAATCCAGCTATCTGTTTGGAAACAACACCAAAAAATAGAGTTTTATGCTACCAATTAACTCGAAAAGGTCATTTCAGAGCTCTGACAGTCAGAGTAGCACATGTTCACAGTTATTGATCATCTCTGCTGAGGGAACAGTCTGTGCACACTTTTGGCCAGCACCAGATGTAACAGAGTGAATTATATTGGTTTCAAAGGAAAATTTCAATAGCATGATCTCACATCTGTCAGAAGCTGGAAGGATGCACATCAGCAGCTCCATTGACATAAGCTATGCTGCTTCTATGAGTGAATTCTCACTGCAGCTCTGGGACTACTCATCAGTACAGACAAATGCTCTACATGGCTGTGGTAATTTAAACTCTGCATCTGATCTAATGCCCCAAATTTTCAGCAGTTCTTTTATTTCACATTCAATCCCTTGAACACTGGGAAAAAATATGAAAGCTAATGAAGACACATGCAATTTAGAGAAAATGGAACTGCAGGATTAGAGGGTTATCAAACAGTTTTCATTTGATTATATATCCAGTGACAACTGATTTGCATACTAATCTTTAAAGGAAATGTAAGAGAACAATGCATTTATTATTCCTCCTCAGAGATTTAGGTGGCAACCCAAATTCAAAGTTCTCATTAGARCAAGTTTCAATTTAGGACTGTGAGTGAAGGTAGCAAAGACACCTATCAGTGTATTTCTTGCTTTGCTTTTTTTCTTTACACAAGAACACAGGAAAACAGAGTAATTTCTGTAAATAGCCACGTGGTCAAAAAAGGCCTTACCAGCATCCAGCTGCATGGAGTGAGCAGAATGGTGAGGGAGGTATTTAAACAATCTGACATCAGGGAAAGGCAGGTACCCAGCAAACAGCGGCATCACTTCCATGTGGACTTTGTGAGTTGCTCGAGGTGCCACAGGCATAGAAATCACTCCAGAGCTTTTTCCACAGACTGCCCAGTTACTACTGTTGTCAACAACTGCAAGAATAAAGGGAAAACACTATAAAGATCTTCTGTGAAAAACGGAGAACCCTCAGGATAGTTTTAGAGCACTTTGAAAATCTGCATTTTAGCAACATYTAAAAGCTCACCAGCTTTTATGTGTGAAGAGCTGTGCAAGGTAAGAAAACAGCCCTACACAGAAGGGACCAYAGTTGGGCCTCAAGCATGTATCCATCCAGTCAGAAGAAAATTTCYACTCCACTGGAAGGCAGATTAATAAGAAGAAAATAAAATATTCCTGGTCTAGAAAAGGAAAACTGCTTTCCTAAAGCAGCTGTACCCACAATAAAGGAATTTATGCCATAGCAAATCTGGCAGATGTCATTGTCAAGAAAAAATTTGGGGGAAATTTAACAAAACACTTAAGAAAAATACTCTTACCTTCATACATAAGTTTTGTTGTGCAATATCCATCTGATTCTGTTAATGCTTCATCTCTGTCAACCTCRGAGAGCTCAACAAGGCGGGTGATGGACACCTCTAAGGAGCAGAGTGAGCCTGTCTTACAGTACTCTGCATCCAAGGGTGGGAAGATTTCAGTCTTCACATGGTACAGTGTCTGTCAGGAAGAAAACAGTGCTGTTATCAGGAAAAAAGAGGTGYTTTATTTGTGTTTATATTAAACTGGACAATGGGTATAGTACCAACTTTACACATAACAGACACATCCCATTCAATCTTCTTAATGCAAGAATCACTTAGGAAGTAATGGTCACTCATCATCTTGCTCAGTTTAGGAAAATCATAGAACATGGAATCCTGGAATGCTGTGCAATAGTAGGGACTTTAAAGATCTGGTTCCAACCCACCTGTCATGGGCAGGGACAGCTTCCACTAGATCAAATCAAATTTGATTCAATCYAGTTTTGWTACCAGMAGTGAAAATGTAATTTTTTSCTTCACTTCTCTACATTAACAAAGCCTTTCAATGCTCCTAAATGGACAGCAATCTTACTATTTAAACAGCTTTTATCAGTTTCTTAGCTCCTCCCTTTATAGACATCACTCAGGTTCTGAGAGACACAGAACTACTTCATCCCTCTTCCTGTCATAGTCCCTTCAATAACAGTGCCCACATCAAAAAGCTGATTTTTAATTCCTAAAAATCAAATTTCTACCAGAAAACCCTCACTGCTTCACACAAGTTGTCATTAAAAACTCCAGAAAGATGCTGATAGAGGTGCCAAAAATGCTTGTTACATGCCAGTATGCAAACAAGCAGGTAGAAAACACTGAAAACAGTCAAAAGGATGTAAAAAATAAGTGTCTTCTCATGATGCTGYTTTTTACCCAAGCATCATAGAGGGTAACACTGAGTTTGGAGATGAGATTAAATAATGTTGATAAAACTTCCTATTAAAGGAATTCTACCTAGCCTATGAGCTTCCTAGCTGATCAAAGGAATAAAAACTTTGTCCATAAAGGGGAGGAGGAAACATTTCAGATAATGGCCTAGAAAACCCTAAATATTTCATTAGAGGAGCTCATCTCAAGCACTGCAAAAAACAACTCAGATGCTTTCAATAGCAAAGATATTTTGGAAATTGCAATTTGCTTTGGAGAGCACAATCTTAAGGCAGCAGGGAAAAAGCAGCTCAGTAAGCTGCAGACAATCTCCATGGCACCAAGCCAGGAAGGTRAAAACAGTACACAAATGGAACACAATTAAGCACAAGTGTTATGGCTCTCACCACATTCCTGTGACAAGGATATGATTCCACTGCATCACAYCAGGCTGCAGTTCTGTCACTCACAAACTGACTTCCCAATGTTTCTAAGTAGGTATCAACCTCATGACAGAACCAGAATTTTTCTGATATATTTCTTGATTTTCCCTTTTCACTCAGTAGGAAACCATATTCAGTTAAGATGTGCTACTCTATACTTTTCAGAAGAGTACTCACAAAAAAATTTTCCACTTGGAATTCATAAGTGAACGGCTTCAAGGTAAGAGACTGTTCTTCAGAGGTAGCTGGGCAAAAGCTGACTGAAAACAGGCACTGCAAGGAGAGAGGAAGCTCTTTTGTCCACTTCAATTCCCATACAAAGAATATTGATTGCTTACTGTACACAACCTGAAAGAGAAGGTTTAGAGTGTTAGCTGCTTCCTTCCTCTGGGGAAGAAGGGGAAATGCACACATGCATATATTTGTTTTGACACTGATACAGTTTATAGAAACAAACAATAAATCATTAGGGAAATATGCAACAAAATGACTACCAGTRAATCTTTTTCACAATGCACATCTTTTTAAAAGGAAGGATCCATTTCACTGTCAGAATCAAATGTTTCAAAAGGAAACACTTGTTCAATTTCATATTTGAAAATATCTTAATCAAAAGTAAAATTTAATAAAACTATTAATATGTTCTTATATACTTTTTCTAGGCACCAAGAATGAACAATTTATTATGTTTAGACAAGGCTGAAAGAAACTTCAGGGTTGCCCAGGGAACATGTGGGTGCCCCATCCCTGGAAGTGTTCAAGGCCATGTTGGATGGGATCAGAGCATCCTGGTTTAGTGGAAGGTGTCCCTGCCCAGGGCAGRGGATTGGAACTTGATCATCTTMAARTCCCCTTCCAACCCAAACTATTCTATGAKTCTATGGTAAGAAACTGTTCTGCAACTGAACTGGTTTACAGATTATTTAATTGGAAAACTGCCTGTGCCTGATTTTTTTTCCTAAAACCCAATGACAAACTGCAACCATGAGATGAATAAATTGAATAAACCAGCAAGTGAATTTTACCTGTTGAGATGCAGGGTTGAGAGGTACCAGCTGCAAATCTGTACACTCAGCAGAATTTTTTAGGCTGTARTCTGAAAACTGGAAACAGAGTTCTGACAAATTCTGTACGCAGACTTGCACATATTTCCTGAAAAACATKACACAGATTTTTCAATGAAAACTGAAGAGCTACAATGGAAGAGTCCATGTCCATAAAGCAGGGCTGTAAAACATCCTCTTTCATATTAAACAAAACCAAAGAACTACACACAAACAGGATAACTGGGTTCATCCTGTGGTCTTGTTTCCAAAACCACAAATTTGTTTTATTGTCGTGAAAGAACATGAGAGGAAATGCACAAGCTTCCAGGGGGAGGACAGTAAAAGCCCAACTTATAYATTAAAAAAAAGAGGCTGCTATAAATATGAGTTATGAAACCCCAGCTCCATACTCTGTAAGAAGAAAGGAACAATAAATAAATAATGAGTACATTACCTTTTGCCAGCTGACAACAAGGAATGCTTGGCATTAAAGGGTATGCAGAATGTTAATGCAATAATAGTGGAGTAAATCGACCAAGGACAATCAATGGTCACCTAAAGGAAAAAGGGAACACAGTTCTGATTTGCAATGGTCTTTGGCACAATKATTTTGCTTTACTTCTCCTTTCTAAGCTAAACCTTTCTCATCAAAWGTCTTTATCTAATGCATCCAGGAGGGGGAAGAAATAAAAWTTTTTTACAAAATCAGTMCATAAAAACTAATCTGAAAAAATGCAGGTTTTTGTTTGCCTGTGAGTGAGATATGAAATCTCAAAGCAGCTTTTCCTCTAAGAATTGACATACCCAGTTCTAAAGGCTATAAATAAAGGAAGGGGAATAGAAGAAAAAAAAAGATAAAAGGACACCAATGGCATCATAGTACAAAATACTGGTAAAGGTCAGTATCAAATAAACTGCTCTAAGATATATCATTTAAATGTCTTTATAATAATTTCATAAATTAAATACAAGCTCAAAATATTTAAAAAAATGAATTTAATGTATATTTATTTTAATTTGAAACAGCACACCTGACTTCATCTTTCCCACGAATCAGAAGCTGGTATCAAAAAACCACCATGCTACCTTTTACAAAGACACAGGTACCCTCCATGCTTTATAAACTGTGTTAAAACACTAGAAGTTAGATTAGTAGCCAGGGGAACAGTTGATAATTCTTTAACCACAATGTATATTTCTGCTTATATTTATAACTTCTTTACATTTTAACATTCTGTATGATTTTTGCATATATGTCTTTTGAAGGAAAGTAACTTCCAAACAAGCAAGTTCAAATACATTTCATAATAAAGAAGTCAAGCTACATCTTACTTTTTGATCAACAGTAGCCATGCASTCCTGTTTCTGCTTCTCTTTGTTTTTTCTGTGATTTTCTTTATTTGTAGTATTTTCTTTCTCCACTGCAGATTGCGTGGCTGATGGCAAATACATGACTTCTAGTTCAAATTCAATCACATGATAAGCAGGAGCCACAGGCAAGCTGATGCTTGTGATCTTCTCAGAAGATTGAATCCTTAAYGATGACTCTGAGACCTTTTCTAAAGAATGGGAAAAAAAGAAAATATTAGAAAAATATGTGGTGCCATAACCACTACSCAGCAATGTTTGCAAAAACAGCAATGAGAAACCATGTGAAGAAACTCCMCAGTGACCTCTTCAAACCAGCTATAATCTGCACATGTTAAATAYTTAACTTCCCAGGAGTAATGCTCTACTCTACCTGCAGGAAGGTAACCACACATTCCATGTAATAAAAAGGCTCCTTCTAATGTTCAGGAAAGAACTGAGAGGGCAATTTAACAACAAACTGCAAACCAGCTAAAGAGCTACTTTAGCCAATCACATGAAACKTATTCAAGTTTTTACAAAGTGAAAGCACCTTGTAAAAGTCTCATAATTTCACTTCAAGCAACCTTGGGCACACACACATGCAGCAGTTTCACTTGCCTTCTGGATTTCATCAATGGCAGTAAAATTGTCCAGCTGTGTTTGTCAAAGTTCATACAACTACTTTGAGGGTGAAAATTCAAGGTCTTCCTTGTACTGAAGTACTCAGCTGTTAATTGCTCTTAATAAAATTGTTCTTAAGAATGACTATTGACAAACAGTGTGTCACTGTAAGTACAGGTTGCTCCAGGATGACTGAACCTGCCAGCCTTTTAAAGATGAATAATTCCCAGTTCCTGCTTACCCCTGGTGTTGGAGTAGATGAGAGCCTTGCTCTCAGGGTGGTACAGGATGGGCATGGCCTCGGCGTTGCTGAGCTGCAGARTGTCCCCACTCTTCAGGGTGTAGTGACCTGTGGTCACTGTGAACTTCACCTTCTGGGGAATGCCAGCCAARAGGCTTTCTGAAGGACAGAGCAGGAATTGTTAACAGATTCAGCACGTGGTTACAATGGGGTTTGTTAGCAGACAGTTGGTCACACAYTGGGGTAACTTACAAGTGTGGGGTTTTGGTGTTATGGGACACATTAAACCCAGCTCAGTTGTGGGGAAACCACTTGAGAGCCCAAACCCATCTTGGATGGCTTAGATGAGCTGTCTCTCAAGCACAATAAACCCTATAACCCCAATAAACCCAAATAATTCACTAAGCTTTCAAAGCTCTCCAGTTGCAGACAGCTCTGTATTTACACACCTGTGATCCCAGTCACACCCACGTGCTTTATTTACATGTTCAGCACAAGAATGCCAGTGTGCACACAGAATCACAGCTCTCAGTTCCACAGGGGTCCCTAATCTGATTTATGCTCAATATGTCTGGCCTTCCTTTGCCACAAAAGGCAACCTGGAATGCCAGCACTAAAGTCACATTAACTCCTTAGCTGCCACTCTCAATAGCCTGAAAACAAATCACTATTAACTTCCATTTATACACTTCAATAAACACTACAACAATTAGTGTCCAGCTGTCCCTGAAACCAATGGATGCATTCAGTCTTCATTTTTATTAAGTTTATATTATCCTCTCTAGTAGAGAATCCCATTTATTACTTATTTCTTGTAAATATCAAAGGGACTCTAGCATTAAGTTAGGAGGAATTTCTTCACAGAAAGGGAGAATGCACATTGGAACATCTGCCAGGGAGGTGATCACTGTCCCTGGAGGTGTTTGAAGGGAACACTGGATGTGGCACTCAGTGCCATGGTGGTGTTTGGCCATGGGTTGGGCTCGATCTCAGAGGTCTTTTCCAGCCTAACTGATCCTGTGATCACAACTGATAAGGAGCTCAGTCAATTACAAATGTAAATATTCACTTCTGATCAGTGTGGCAGCTCAAATCACACCTGATAACTCAGTGACACTACATGTTCAAATCAATGTCCAGAGCCAAGCACTGGAACCAGCTGTTCAAAACCCACCACCACGGGCAGGACACAATGATGGCTAATTTGAAAAGCAAGGTTGGATTTTAGACTCACAGTGCAGAGTGAGGCAAACTGAGTGATACTGAAGCCATGAAACMCTTTCTCCAGTCCCACAGGAGCACAAGAGAGGAATCATCAGAGCAGCCTTTGTACCTACCAGTCATGGGCTCCACTCTGAGCTGGGGCTCCTGGGAGTACACATCGTACTGCACGATGGGGTAGATGTGCAGCAGGACAAACTGCACCTTCCCCACTGAAGTGCACAGCTGCCTGAGCGTGTATGTCCCAGGTTCTTTGGCCTTGGAAGGAAAACATTTGGTTGGTTTGAGAAAATACTTCTAGAATGAGCCCTCTACTAAAGAACAGCATGTTTCCATCTCATTTTTATCAGGTACTTTGGGTTTGTAAATTAAAACATTTCAGAGAACTCAGTTTTCTGAGTAAATGACAAGATTTGTACAAAGCAGCACCTTTTGCCCCACTAAGACAGAGGCTCTGCAGAGCTGTCTGATTCAAGAGAAAACATCACAACTAACAAGTACTRATAATAAGGATAACTAATATAGTAKCTATACTGTCCATCTGATACTTTGGGGTGTATTTTGCCCTGCATGTTGGCTGGTTCCCCCCCAAAGTGCAACATCCACGAAAAAACATTATTAAGTACCTAGACAATACCTGTGTTTATTTGGCTAATTCACAAAAGCAATTATAAAGTCCTACAGCATTTATGTAAGGCACAGCTTTCAGCTCCAGCTATTGATTTCACACACTCCCCACCACACAGCCTGAGTCAATGTTTACAAGAAAGTARCACATACATATTTAATTTCCACACCCTGAGTAATGGGATTCTGGATGTTTCTTGATAAGATTAAAAACAAAAGCAAATCTGTAACACCTTCTAGTATATTTATTCTTGAGTCTATTTGCTCTTAGGGACTGCTATGGAATGGGAAGTGTTTTATTTTTTTTCATGTGCCACTTTCCAAGTGTAATACATAAATACCAATGCTGGGTATAATTAAAGAAGTCTACAACTTATGGAGAAAAGCTGTACCAACTCAACAATCAAACCTCCTGCAGTTATTTGCATGGCAAATCCAGACTGAAATTCATTATTATGCATTCTGACATTAAAGTCACTACATTTTAGCCCTAAAAACAGGAAAAGCATGAGTAAAGTAATACATGACATACACATACTTTAAATCTTAACATAGGATGGGAATATTGGTCTAAAGAATTCAGACAGTCTTTCTGATCTCTTTTAAGGCTTGGAAAAAAYTGGAAGATTGCTGTCAGCATAAATAATGCTAATCATCAGTGTAAGGTCTACAGAAAGGATCAGAATCCCCCTGGGTCACAGAAGCACAGCCATTCCTCTTCCTGCAGAAGTGGTGCAATTTAGCATTACTTTAAGAAAATTCAGAAAACAAGCTGTCAGCAGTTTCTGTCCTCTGGCCAGCTGTGTAATCCAGCAGAAGTGACACAGTGTATTRCTACAACAATAATGGATTTTTAGTGAATATTCTGTAAATACTGCAGCTCAAATCTAGAGAAGTTTTCTTTGTTTTATCTAATAACACACTGTTAAAATTATAACATGCTCAGATTTTGCCCTTTAAGGACAGGTAAATCATGCCTTGAACAACTACATTGTGGGATTCTCACTGAGCAGTCTTCCCATGCAAAGTCCTTTTCTTGAAAGGRAGGTTGGGAAAATAGCAAAGTTATCAAAGTAAGGTTGTCCATCCTCCAGTGGCCACCAGATTCAGGCAAATTCAAAGCAGAGCTCTGTCTAGCTTTTCATCCATCTCTTCTCCTGGTGTTTCCAGTTGCATCCTGACCCCAATTAACCCCAAATGCCAGCTCAGTGCAGTCCCTAGCTTTCTTCTAGCAATGCTCCTTCACTTGAAATCCAGTCTGACATACATGTAAATTCATTTTACAGAATATGGCMCTTCCAGCCACCAAGGCCTCTGGTCCAAATCCCATTAACCTGTCCCAATCCTTTGGAAGGATGAGAAAYCTCAGAAATTAGGTCAGTAGGTAGTTCAAATGACTGTACTGCCATTTCACAGATGATAACTAGTAACTAATAAGTTAGTTAAGTTACTTAGGTGATGACTAATGGGGACAATTTTAATTCTAACATCTTTTAAATACAAATACTGAGCTGATCTCTACTTCTTGCAGGTAGGTTTACTACATCTCTCAAGCGAAAAATTATTCTACCACCCTCTGCAGAGAAGAAAAGGCTGTCAACCGAATTTAACCACACAATCATTTACTGAAGGGCTAGAAAAAGAATTCTCATCAAAGCTTTTAGTTATTCTGAATTAATTATTATACAGCACAGGCAGGCTTCATGAGCAGTACATTATATTGCATATGAATTTATCCGTTTAGTTTTTGGCAGCAATAGTCAAAATGTCTAAAATAAGTTTAGGAAGGCTGACTCAAATGATTAAGAAGAGTCATTGGTATGTTTCAGCATAAGCTCAATGGCATTTTTTCAAGGGAAATGATGGCATAGAACAGCAAAAAGCTGGAAGCTGCCTGCCCATGGACATGGCTACCAAGACTTTGAGAAGATGTGCTGCTTCAACCTTTCTTCACACTCAACATCTATYCACACAAACATCCTGAAGCTAAAGAAATTAGTAGAAGACTTAGAAACTGAAGAACTCACATTAGATCAATAAACCTTTTGGACATGGGGAGATTGACAATGAGTTTCATCTTTTGTTAGAAGACTTTTCAGGTTGTAACCATTGTTCTTATCACTTTACTTATGTTTCCCTGCTTAATTAAGTGTCTGCAAAAATCCATTAAGGAAGTCTTCGTATTAAGAAAAAACAGGAGAGTTGTGGGAATCCTAAAAATCCTCTCAGGGAAACTTCCAGGCTCAGCCCTAGAAGGATTTACCATAGAGTTCTCTACCTAGACTGATAGAGAAGACTTCCCTCATGGTGCCTTCAGAACCACTGCCCATCTACCCTGGACTGTTTGCCTCATTGGTCACTTCACCCTGACCTCCCCAATTGTCCATCCCTCATCCCCTCTGTAGGCNAGAAGACTTTTCAGGTTGTAACCATTGTTCTTATCACTTTACTTATGTTTCCCTGCTTAATTAAGTGTCTGCAAAAATCCATTAAGGAAGTCTTCATAGTAAGAAAAAACAGGAGAGTTGTGGGAATCCTAAAAATCCTCTCAGGGAAATTTCCAGGCTCTGCCCTAGAAGGATTTACCACAGAGTTCTCTACCTAGACTGATAGAGACTTCCCTCATGGTGCCTTCAGAACCACTGCCAATCTACCCTGGATTGCTTCCCTCATTGATCACTTCACCCTGCCCACCCCAATTGTCCATCCCTCATCCCCTCTATGGGCTGCTGCCCTTTGCCCTGCCCTTTGTACCACCCCTGTGCCCTCAGACCATTGGCCACTGACCCCTTACTTAACCCCTGAGCACCACATGGGCTGTGCCTTCTGTCCCTGATCCCTTCAGCATGCTGGAATAAACCTCTGCTGGAACATCTCATACAGGAGGCCCTTCCTGCCTTTTCTCTGCTGAGGTGTTTGTGTGTGTGTGCATGGGCCTGCAATGGCTGCTGTGAGCCCTGTGTGTGTGCATGGATGTGAGATGGCTGCTCCTGTGGCTGTTCTGAACAGCTTCTGAAGGAGACCCTTTGAGAAGGGAGCAGCATTTCCCAATCAGGAAGCAAGAGAGGCACCACTCACCAGCACAACGCTCTTCCTCAGCCATTCTTTCTCTTACGAGTGCTACAATCACCCAGCTACACAAGCATACCTGAATATTGAAGGTTATTTTATTGTCCCCTGGTTCCAGGGTCACGTTGCTGCACTTCAGGATGTGAGCCCCATCTTCCAAGGTGAGCCCTGCGGGTACATCCAGGGAGCTGCAGCTCTCCTGCCGGCGCAGCAGCATGTGCGCRTTCCTGCAGATGATCCCCGCTGTGTTCAGCGAGTTGTCCGAGGGGCTCCTCTCGTACATCTCACACAGCTCCAGGGCTGGCAGGCTGTTTCTGGACAAAGGCAAGCCTGCAATTTCACTGGGGAAGGTGATGACCCCGTTGGAGGCTTTGTGCTTGGTGAGCCACTCGGCTGTTTTCCTGTAGCTGTTCTTCTCGATGCTGAAGTGGACGTGGATGGCGACCTGCTCCACCTGCACAGGGATGGGCATTTGGCTCAGCAAAGTCAGCTCGATGGACAGCTTCCCACCCACGTGGACAACAGCATTGGGAGGGTCAAAATGCAGAGTTTTCAGCTGGGCAAAGGAGTGCATAGGCAATGTAACCTTTTGACCTGGAAAGATAAAAACAGGGATTTTATTATTCTCCAGTGCTGCTGGAGATGAGCAAAATTTTTCTCTTCAAAATTCAAGAATTAAACGGATCAACAACTTTTCAACAATGAATCATTTCACAATAAATCAATGGTTTCCAATTTTTTTTTATCTTGCATGAGAGTTAAGAGATGCTGAGATTTGTTTTCCAACAGTTACTTAGACTACAATTTCCATTTCCAGGCTATTAAAGACAACTGAATTAAGAGAGAGTGTCCAAGCAGAAGTTGAACATTTCACTACTAAAGAATACAGCAGCATTAAGTGACCAAATTCCCAGAGCTTGTACAAGTTTAAGAMACTAATAATCAGGCTGGTGCCTTGATATTCAAAGGGTTTCCATTCTCTTTTCTACATTCCAAAAGCAACCCTAAGGCTTTTTTTTTTTTTTAGGTACCCTAAGTGCCTAAAATTAATTAAGAATCAAGTCTAAAGTAACACATTACTTATGGTACATCTAATCATTAAGAAAAAAATTCTGCATAAAAATAAGCAGTCTTCAGATCTACAGGAAGTATTCCATATGAATTCGAATTATGATTAATATATAACAAGAAGATATTACTGAAGCAGCATGAAGAATAAAGAGAGAAAACTAGATGGACAAAATGTTAAGCTGCAAGTGGATGGGGACAGGTCTGGTATCAAAATCCAAAATGTACCATCACAAAGCTGTCACTTGCATGCCAGCGTGAGACACAAAGATAGGTTAGGAATTGGAAAAATCCAACACACAATAAATTATGGGCTGTTAAAGCACAGAAACATGAAGGAAAACAAAGACTTTGCAGCATTCAGGATGAAAATGTTAATTACCCTTTCATCTCCAACTATTCTTAAKTAGTGTAGATTTATAAATGTTTTGGAAAACACAAGTTCAGAAATGATACACAAAATAATGAACCCAATCAGAAAAAGCCTCTCCATCTACCTTTAGGGAACAAGCAGATTGGAGTAACTTAAGTTTTAAGAGCCAGACTTACCTTGGTTCTCTGCTTGCTGATTGGTAAAATCRAGGATTTCTTGGCAAAATCTTTTTCTTTCTTCTTCTGTCAGGTGATTATCACCAGCTAAAAGGCTGCTTGTTTGGAGATAACTGATGAGGTTAAGGAAACAGGAGGYAGAAACCCACAACAATTAGAAATTTGACTGAAAACAAAACATTCAAGTACTCTTTTCTGATCKTCAGAGACAACACCTGGTGTTATCATCACTGCACTTTTCCACTAGAAAAGAAACAATGGAAGATTTACTATCATCTGAGTATTGCAAAATCTCAATGCTTCTGTAGCAGACCTACTAAAAATATGATCTATTATTAACCAGTGCAATCTTGCCTCATATAAAAAGATTAATGAGCATGGAAAATTCATTATTTGACAAAAATCCATGCAGTGTGCAAGTTAAAGACACAGTGTCTTGCATCACACTGGCCAACATTTAGCATTAAATCATCTAGAGTATTCTATTTTATTCYAATTTACCTGGCTGAGAATCTGCCAGCTGTTACAGCATCACTTACCACAGCTAAGTGATAAGACATTCTTTAAAATTTAAGTGCTGGGGATATAAATGATCACTTGAATACTTAGCTAAGAATGCAGTATTACTGGCTCAGATTCCTTATGAGCATTTGCACTGAAGCAGAAAAATTTCAGAGTGTTTAAAAGTGATGTGAGAATKTGCAAAGGAGGCTGACATGTATCATGTGTGTCTTGTTCCAAAAGCACATGAACCTACAAAAAATCAGCACAACAGAACCCCCAAAATACACTCCATGGTATCAAATAACTCAGCTGYCTCAGCTCAGACTCAGAATGTCTGGCAGTCTCTACTGTTAAATAAAAGTTAGAGATGTGTCAGAAAAATAATCCCAAGCATGATTTTCTCCTGTCCCAATTGCTGTGGCTCTGCCTATCAGAGGATACTTTTCTATCTGCCCAAGCTGCTTCTGACACTCAGCCAGCTGCTTCCTGGTGTGTGTGACCAGCAGTGCCCAGCCCTCAGCAAGGTAGGTCTTCAGTGCTCCTTGCAGATACACCTCTGCCTTCTGGGGGCCTTTCTTCCTCCTTGGAAATGAAAACATGAGCACAGAGCAATGTTAGAACCTTTGCAGCCATGRAAACTCCCTACATCTTTTATTAAGTGCTGATGGGGGAGCAACACTGCAAGTAAATGCAGGATAAACTGCAGTGAGCTGTCATGATGTTTAATTTTCTGGTAACAGATCAACATATGGGCCTTCCTTTACTGCAATTCACTTAAGCAAATAGAACTGCAATTAATTCCATGTCATTATTCCATGTCAATGAAAGGCTCCATATGTAGATCTATCCCAAGTCAGAGCAAATGAGGTGAAGGAACCTCTCACAAATGGAACAAAAGCCACCTAAAGCTTCTGACAGTTAACTAAAAATCTGTTTACTCAAACTTTTTAAAGGAGAAGAATACTTCAATGAAAATTTATATCACCACAGAGCAGTTCCATGGCAATCTTTAAATCTAACATTACTCCCTCTGGTGAAAATTTAAGTTAATTTAGGAGAATCTGYTGCAATGTGGAGATCAGACTGCTTAAGTGAATATCAGTGGGAAGCATGCCCCAACRTATTTTCCAAAAAAACCCACTTATGACTCCCAAATTCTTCTAAGTAAGAAAAACAAAAAAATGTATTTGGAAATCAGAAATAAAAATCACTGTTCCACAGGAGGGGAAACAATCACTTTGCAATGATAACTTCAAATGGATTACTCTCCAAAGAACTGTTTTATGGATTTTTTTAGATAGATGCAGTCCATATATGTAGTTAAGATAATAACTGCATTTACTATAGCCTGATTCTTATGGAGGCTTCTGACTTATTTCAAACTTTAGAGTTATCTTTCCCACCCTTTTCTCCCCAAAAGAACAAAGGATCAAGCTAAAGAACATAGGACAGTTAAAGGCAAGAGTACAAAATCATGAGGTGAGAAATAAGGTTTGATAAAGAAATTTCTAGGTTTGTTTTTTTTCTGAAATACAACCTGAAATAGAGGTTTTTTTACAGTTTAAAAAATACTTTTAAAATTTCCTGTTTAATTACAGCATCTCTTCCTCAGAGATAATATTCAAACTTTTCCAAGGCAATGCATTTAAGACATTTTARAGAGTCATTTACATATAAAACTCTGCCAAGTCCTTTCCCACAAGCTTAGCTGAGCGAATCCTTCCAATATTTGTGTACATTTCAATGGTGGCATGGGACAGATCCTGTTTAAAAGAAAAGAAACCATCATAAACTTTACATATTTGTGGCAGCTGTGTGGTTATTTCACACAAACTCATAGCCAGTGACTAAGTTACTGCAGTAAAATGCCCAGAATGAGTCAGATTTGCCCTGAGCACAAAATACACAGCAGTTTGTAACAGGTCACCTTCACTCCTCCTGCAGATGGTCATATCCCAYATCTGTGAATGCTAAGTTATAATCAGAATAATTATTTTCACAAGAGTGCCTTAAAGGAATTTTGCTTGCATTCCCAGTTTGAGGTTTGTCCCTCATCTTTAAGCTTAATCTCCAATGCAGCCACAGGGTCCAAGTGTCACCTTGYTCCCTTTGCCCTAAGCTTTAATAACAGCAGCAAACCTTTCTCACAAAATYAGCAGTTACAACACACACTGTGTTCAAACACCCAGCTTCTTTCCAAAGCCCATCATCATCTCTGGCCAGATATGTAAAAATATAAAAAATACATCACATAATCACAGGATGAAGGGGAATGGCTTCAAASTTAGATGATTTTTTTWAATGCAAATAAATTATCTTCAGTGYGTCTGTAAGTTTTAACTAATTCTGTGTTCTTGTCCACTGAATACAGGACAAGATTAAATATGTGWAYACATAAAATGTATATATTTACACAACAACTACARAGAAAACCATCTTTTAGAGTGTTTCTTATATCTGAATTTCCATTGCATAGAAGTGTAGTCATAAATACAAAGAGAAATGGCAATTCCTCTGGCAAACACTACAGATCCCACTTAGTTTCTTAAATTTAGGAAGTTAATGCTGAGCCTAGCAGAGATCTTCAGGTGCAAGTTGGARCTGAATAGGTAAGAGAAGCTGGCAACTCCTAAGATTTTCATTCTGATCCAGCTACATAACTAGTCCTATGAGAAAATGAAGAACAAAAGTGAAACCCAGTATCTTCAGACAAAATGTTTTGAGATTTTTAATTTTGATAAAACTTTGTAAAATTGAGTACCACATAGTTTTCATGTTAAAAAAAATATTCCATTTTCCTTCAAGTTTTCTCCAGAAAACCTTATTGGCCACATGCAAATATAAGAAATTTGAAAGGAAAATTATTTAAGGAGGGAAAAAAACCCCACAACAACCCAACAAAAATTGTGAAACCAAGCCCTCAAAAAATCAAACATTCTTTCGACAGTCAAGAGKTTTTTGTTTTATTTAACAATCTTCTATTTTAAAAACAAAACCAGCAAAACAAACAAAAAAAAAAACCCCTGAAATCATTACAATGGCTCCTCAGTAGGGGAGCTGTCAGGAAATAAAGATAATGTTAATATAAAATATTAGAACCCTAATTGTGCATGAATCTATGCCAGGTACAACCCTATTATCCACAGATGTCCCACAGTTTATATATTAAAAATAATAATATCAACAGTATAACTTTAGTSATGTAATACTCATTGCAAAATGCAAGCCCAAACCATTTAAAAAGGAAGCTGAATTCACACAGCAATATTCTTCTGGGGAAGAGTCAGTTAATTCTGAATTTGGGCTAGCAAAACATGACAGCCATGACACTGGCTTTTTTAATATCTAAGTATATACATGCCCACAGATAATAACCTCCAGCTCATAACTGTAAATATTAAAGTTAATGCAAATGTTTGAAACTTGGGGCCCCTACAGGGTTCCAGCAGTTAAACAAATCAGCCTGGCTGTGCTCAGTGTGCAAGAAATAACCTTTGAGACTGAAATAAGGAAATACAGATTTATGTTCTCAATGTATCTTCTCAGGTTTGAAAACTTTGGCCCTATTTAATCTGCAGTGTAAACAGAACTTATATAAATAAGCATAACTCATACTTACTAAGTAGTGTTTTTCAAAAGCTTCTACGGATGATAAGGCCTCTTTGAGTTTCTTGTAAGGGCTCTGTGATGCATTGGCTTTGGAAAAAAGCAGGACAAGAGGTGTCACTTACAAACACATCCTGAGAACAGCATCCCCCCACAGCCCATCCCTGCTTTTTCTCCAGCAGAAAGTGGAGAGAAAACTAAAAAATACTATCAATTTGTATTTTTATTCAATCAAGAATGCTCCATTTGTTTTTCCAATAATTTTATTTTCAATACTTGTCTGAAAGCATTAAGAACTTAATTCAAATCCAGTGCTGTTCAAGACCATGGACCTAAATGCTGCTAAGTGGAGCATCGATGGAAAAGGAGATGCACTGGTAATCTGAAATACTAAACAGACATTAAAAGAACCTGTAAGACATGAAGTTCTATCAGTGTGGTGTGTATGTAGGGATACTTGAAAATCCTTATTACTGATGTACTTCAGTGCTGTGCATTTCAGAGAGTGTCAGCTCTTGGAAGGAATCCCACCACTGCTGGGAGTACCTGTTTCAGGGCGTTCTGCTCCCAGCCCTGCCAACAGATCCACTGTCCTGTTAAGGTCTTCTGAGTTGGGTCCCTTCTCTGACACAAGTCCACACAGGTAACCCAGAGATTTCAGCTGYAAGAGAAGCCAGATGCTTGCTTTCAATAGGCAATAAAATCAAGATAAAACTCCTCTTGTTCTATTACATCATTCCATTTTCATTACTTTCATATCATGCTGCTTAGAGGATCTCAAAACTGACTGTTATTCTCACAGTATTAAGTAACTTATTAAGGAATTAAATTGCATTACTGACTCAAATATTGCAACATGTGCCTACACAACACAGGTCCTTACATGCACAACACCTAATCTGAGTAAATCCTTCTGGTTTTTAACACAAACACAAAGAAAGCTTGAGATGTTCAGTAGTTATGACCAAAGRTTATTTCTAACAGCTGTCTGTATTTTTGAAAACTGCATAATCAAGAAAAACAGGCAAGGCTGCAGTACAGTGATTAGGCAGCTTGCAAATCAGGTGAAAAAAAATTCACCTGAAGTACTGTATTCAGGTGAAAACCTTCCTGAAAAAGAGATCAGCACAGCTAACAGTGTTAAAACAGTTAACAACCATAAAACCCCTTCTAGACAGCAGCTGGTGGCTCAACACCCAGAATATTGTCTTAAAGAAGCTCTTCTCTGTTGGCCATTTGGTTAATTTACTTAGAAAACTCAATCAGCTATAAAGGTAAGCCCACAAAAAAATAAAGGTCACAGCTTGTCACACTACTCCACACTATAAAAAATGGGGATGGATATTAACCTTTTTTTTTTTTTAATTTATTTTAAACTCCACTTAATTTTGTCTCTAGCTGCTAAATTCCTTCATTCAGTCAGTTCCACCTTACTGCGACTCATTATCCTAAAATTCTTCCCTTTACCCTTTGTGTTAGAAAAATGATGGAAGGGAAGAACATTTCCAGCTCACATTGGAACTTATCTTCCACAGAAACATCTAAAGGAGCATGGGAAGAATCTGATGCATCAATTGCCATTTTAAATAATTCTTTGCTTCCTTTATTTTGATCTCCACCCCCCTCTTTTTTTTTTTTAACAATAACTCTTCAAGGTGAAATTTCATTTCCCAGCTTTTGTAATAAAACAAGGACTTCAAAGGCTCAATTAGAGGATTATTAAGTCTACTGAAACATGAGCAAACTATGATTAAAAAAACAGCAAATATTCTACAGGCTATACAAACAAGAGGGTGAGTCTTCCTAAGATGCTGGTCTTCAAAAACAACCACAAATACCACAGAAGACTATTTCAGTAGTTTCTGGAGCTCTTTCTAAAATGTTTTTCAACTGTGGAAAGCAGGAGCAACCTCAAACATCACCTCTTTCACAGAAACAGAGTGAGTGGAACTTGGAAAGTAAGGGAAGCAGTTTAAGCCAAGTGAAAAAGTCACTTGAGAGCATTTATGGTAAAAGGCTGGTAAGTGACAAATTGGAAATTGTTTGCCTCTTTCACAAGCCACCAAGGGTAACACCTTCAGTGAGGGCAGGGGTCTATTACTGCTGTCCTAACATGAAGCAGAAATAGTGAACTGTGCAGACAAACTGCTGTAATCTTGATTTTTAATGGTAAATGCATCCAAATCTGGGCATTTTTTCTGCTGAATCTGAAATTCACATGCTCTCCCTCTCAGCCAACATGGACTGAGCTCCTTCTGGAGCTTAACCAAATTAGTGATTAATTACCAAATTAGTGATGAGGAAAGGAGGTGATAGAAAAAGAGAAGGACAAACCCTTGTAATCCCCAGACTTCAAATGACAGAGGAAAAAGTGAATATAAACATGGATGTCTCATCTAGGCTAGACTCAAGACMATGTACAGAACCCAGTATTAAATTCCACAATAAAAAGGACAAAATCTGTTCCAGGGAAACAAATAYTCAATGTCAGCATTGTAATACCACCACCCCAGCCCATCATTGACTCACCTTCTCTGTGGCATAGCTCCACAGGCCAACTGTGTGGGAAACATTTGCATCTATTTGAGCCCTATCACAGCAGCCTTCTATTCTCTGTAAGACTTCCAAGCAACTCAAAAACACCCAGCAATCCAAAGCTCCAGGAGGAACTGAGACCTGGAGATGAACAGATAAATTCAACTGGGAAATAAATCATCATGAGATGAGAAAATACTTCAGCAAAAGTACTTTTCTTGACACAACACAGCAAAACTTCTTGGAAGAGGTTATTCTAAGAATACACAAATCACACCCAACTCTTGCTGCTTCCCGAATAATTTAGTTCATAAAATACATTAACTAGATTTGATACATTCATCAAGATGCAAGAGAAGGAAAGGGAGACTAAAAGGTCTTGGAAAATTACAGAAGTCTGAAAACTCAGCTTAAGGATAASAGAGTCAGGAAAAATTTCTGTAAATAGTCTACTACTTTCCTAAGGAGACATCAGTTCTAACTGAGACTGAAATGAAAAGTATAAAGAAGTGCTAAAAACCTGGAAAAAATAAATCAATTAATAATCTCTAAGATTTCTTCACAAAACTAAGCTTATTCATGGAAGGATAAGACATCTGTCATGGACAATTAATTAAAAATGGAGATGACAACAAAGAAACACAAAAAGAGAAAGAGGAAGACAAGAGTCTGATAGTAGAATATTTTCAAGAATTAAAATAAAGATGAGCATAACTAAAGACATAGAATATAGACACAATAATGGTGTTTCAAAATCCTGTTCATAACCCATGCAAAAATATTCCTTTTAGAAAGACTATAGAAGTCCTAAAACCCATAATAAACTAAGTGACTAATGGGATAGGAAAGTCCAAAGCATGAGCACAAAGAACTTGATGAAATAATAAAGTTCTGAATTCTGAAGGAATTTTCAGGAATGCAAAGATCCTAAGAACAGAGGAGTTCAGATTTCTGCTGTGTGCTCARTGGTGTCAAGCCACATTAAAAGGTTTGCCTGCATTAAGAAAAAGGATCACAAGAGAGATAAGGACAAGCTGTGCACAATTAAGTGTCACTGTCTCACATTCATTYTGAATCACAGCAAGACAGGAACAGTGGAAATAAGAGACAGTGCAGAGGAAAACTGGGGTGCAGCAAAGGGGGAACTGGATGAAGTGCCTTAAGAGATCTAGAAGGCTACATTTTGGAAATTAAAAAAAAAACACCACAAAATGCACACACATACTATCTGTGGGAAATACACATTAGTTTGAGAACACATGAAGGTGTCAGCAAAGCATCTGAAGCAGATTTGCAGTTTTTAAATGCAGATGAACAGATGGAATTTACTACCACAATGTCAGACAGGCAAAAGTTAGCAGCTGCTGTTACAATGGCACAGATAAAACTAACAGAGCACCCATGGGATGGGGACATGGGTAAGCCACAAAGTGATATTCAGAAATAATCTTTTTGTTACAGAGRATTAGCCTGCATAACAGCATAATAACCACTCTGTGTTATCTCCTTCAATACAACACTGCTGTACATTTAAATTATGGGAACCACAGTTCAAGAGATTGGTAATAAATCCATGAAAGAAGCAGGCAAATGACCACCAGTTTGGAGAATAACYTTCCAGGTGAAAACTAAAACACTTGAACTAAACAGATTTGCTTCCCAGATGTGATGCCTCCAAATTTCTTGCCAAAGACACCCTCATGATGACAGAATTAACTACAGCACAATTGTGATTACAGCATCATTCTGTTAACCCCCAGCCAGTGCTCACTGACTGCTGGTCACCAAGAGTTGAACTCAATGGTTAGATCATCCCTGATGAAATGATTCCCACAATGGAACAGATGGCACTGACTCACTTCCAGCAGCTTGAGCTCCTGCACACAGTTGTGAAGGAGCTCCAGGGCTCTCTGGGACACCTCCCAAGGCCTCTGCAGGAAGATGAGGAGCGTGCACTGCCGCGAGAACAGGTAACTGCGCAGGTCCAGCAGCGTGGCCTCCTGGTTCTGAATCAGCTCTCTCTTCTCCATGTCGATGGGCTTCCTCAGGATTAAACCATTCCAGCTCCTCACGGGCTGGCAGAAAAAGGTCAGCCAGTTTGCACCATCTAAGGAAACAAAGTTAACATCCAAGAATCAAGCACTGCTTTCCAGGAAAGCCTCTTCGTCCTCCCTCCAGAGGCTGTGAGCTGCCTTGGTCCTTCCCAAGTTTATCATATGGATAAATGGCTTCATGTCTTAACTTCAAAAAGCAAACCAAAAAAAAACCAGCAGAACTTCCACAGCGAGGTAAGAGAACTGAATTTCACATTCAATTCMCACAGGCATTTTGTCTTCATTGTATGTTTGTTACCAGTACAGTGGCAACCAGTTTGCAATTTATTTATCAGCAATTAAGCCTACCTGAAGTTCAAAACAAKCAAGCTTTATCTGCTCAAGTTACTCAGCCACCATGGATGCATGTGCCCCCACTTCCAGGTTTTGCATTGGGTTCAGTCAGCACAAATCCATTTCACTGCAATTACTCCTGCACTGTATTTTCACCAGATTCATAAAACATATCTGATTAAAGCTGTTATATAACAGCATCTGCTTTAGCTCATTAAAACAGTTCAAAGCTATTTGATACTTCTTGCACAGTAATTTTTCTCGAAAATGAAGTTAAATCTTCTGTAGTGCAGATTAAGCACCTATTTCTATTAAGTTCTGCAGTGATTACCAAACATCTTGTGTAATTTGAGGCAACACTGAATGCACTTTTCCAGGAAGCTCTTTACTGAAAAACCTAGCAGTGAGCTGTAAAAACAGCAGCTGTATCWCAGCCAGATCAATACTTGTGTCATTTCATAGTTCAGGGCTCTGGTTGTAACAATCATCCCATTAGAGCAAAACACAACTTTTCATTAAAAATTGCTTCTAAGCCTCAGAGAGGAGAAACAAAATTTTGCTAAGACTGTAACTGACTGACACTTGTGTTTGCACACAGCATAAAACAAGAGCACAAAGTGCCTGGTGCAGCCTTCCTGTGACTGCCCAAAGCACAGGGCTGCTCAGCACAGGGAAGGAATTCCTGCACTCAACATTAATTTCCCATTTCCAGACACTTACCACCAGCCCCAAAGTTGACAACATACTGAGAGAACAAGGCATCCAGCTCATCATACTGCACCAGGGCATCCTCAAACTGCTGCAGCATCTCAAAGACAAAGGCCAGCTCTTCCTTTTAGCACACAAGCAATACAGGGAACATGTTACTGACATTATTCATGTCTGGTATTACAGCCTGTCCCCATCCATCCACAGAGTTCCAGGAACTGCTTCTTCTAATTTTCACTTCACACAAATAGAAAAACCTGCCTTTGGAGCAGATTTCTTCCCAACCCAGAGAGGTTCACAAAAGGAGATTAAGTCATCCAGCTCTGCCAGTAAATTCTGATGTGCATCCAGATCCTAATTCACAACAAGATATTGCTCAYAGAGCTATTAAAAGTTGGAATTTAAATAAATAAATGAATAAATGCTGAAGACTCATCTCCCATAATAGTACTGATGATTTCCCCTCACTTTACACCATGAAGGCATCAATTGCAATGCATCATAAAAGGATTTTTTGTAGACAAAGCCAAACTGCTGAGCAGAAAAGGCCTCAAAAATAGATATATCCTAYGCAAAAGATAGCACATGCAGTCAAAGGAGACATGAGGRTGCAGTGGAGTGGTGATCAGCACTGTATAGGGACCAGAAAATTCTAAAGGAATCAAGATCTTTAATTTTTATCAAACAAGAGGTTCTTGCTTTTCTCTAAGGCAGCTAAAACAAAATTAAAACATAAAAAATAGAATTCATGGCACTCTCTCTATGGATTACTTCCAAATAGACACTTTTCTAAACATCACCTCCATAAATACTAATAACAATCTGAACAAAGAAAACAGCAGCATTAATATTAAATACCAATTGCAGGTTTGAGTGTGTATGCACAGTAATGGGACATTTCCCCCAAATTCAAGATCAACTACTTTTTAGATAAAATTCATTTGCATCAATTGAAGTTCATAAAACTTTGACAAGCCTGAAGAGATTCTGCTTTTTTAACAGCAGGAAGCTGTTTTACTGCATTAACTGTATTAAAAGGTAACTCAAACCTGCTGTAAGCAGGATCCAAAAATGCTGCTTTTAAACCAGTCCCCATAATTCCTGCCTCAGCCCTCAAAGAATGATCAGAACATTAAAAGTACCAGAAATCCAACCACAACAAAAAAAGCAYCATTTTTAAAACCAGGACTCAAATATTTTCTTCACTCTCCAGAGACCCTTACCTGGACCATGAAATACTCGCAGAAGCTCCACCCTGGCTCTGTCCTTTTCTCTCTCAGAGTTCTCATGTCATCTTCAAACTTGCCTAAGTTTTTGGTAAAGGACATGAGAAGCAATGTCCTGAGTTTGGTCAGGAAGGCATTCCAAGATTCCTGAGAACGGGAAGAGTCTTTCAAAGGGTCAGAAAGTACCACACATCTGTAAAGAGATTGATGAAATTGTATGTGAGGAGGAAAACACATAATTCACATAGAAATGCCCAGCTGAAWACTGTGCATTCCTGACAAACTCAGAGTGAGCAATATTTACTTTTTAATTCCACATTAATCAGAGGAAAAAGAACAAGGTTGAGGGTTATGTTTGTTTGTTTGTTTGAAGGTAGCTATACTGGGGTTTTGGGTTAGTTTTGTTTT
The DNA here is from genome assembly GCA_902810485.1 of Alauda arvensis. NCBI lineage: Eukaryota > Metazoa > Chordata > Aves > Passeriformes > Alaudidae > Alauda > Alauda arvensis. The sequence goes on from CADDXX010000297.1 coordinate 301,583, forward strand.
TGTTGGGGCTTGGTTGCTTTTAAAAAAYTTTTTCATGTGATATGGTTTATGAGAAGAGTTAAGTGTTTTACCCAGAATGAGTACTCCAAAGCTTTTATTTTTTTTTAAGCAAATAATGGATACATTATTCTAACTACTTAAATTTTAATAGTGCTGTAGATATCCTAGAAAAGAAAATTCTACCTAGCAATACAAATCAGCAGAACAGCAAATATAACTACTCCTGGTAAAGATTATTCAAAATACAAATCAGGATCTATTAGATCACATATAGTCAGCCTTTCCTAACTCACTGGAAAAAATAATCCATAATTCATTCTTGAAATATCTCAGTCTTGAAATATCCTATGTGCTAAAACTTCCCAACACTCTGCTTTTCTCAGAAAATAAACAGATCCCATTAATTCACAAATAAATCAACTTTTTCAGAGTATCTTCCTTCCTCAGTTTTTCTATCACRATTTATTAACACTCAAAAAACTAATGATATCTCTAAAGACACGAAAATCTCTCATCCAAGTAAAACACTATTTCTGGATAGAAAATCCTATTTTGTTGGCTTTATTGAAAGTAAAATCAGTTTCATACATTCATTACTATTTCCTTAGAATAAAAACATCTGAAGATACTGGCCTTATGTCAATTATTTCAGAGCAGAAAGTGATTAAGTGAACAGCAAAAAATAAACCCTACTGGCTGCATATTCCCTACTCTCCTCACTCCCACTACCTGTAACTCTGGTAAGATTTTTGCAAGCACCTAAGCAAACAAAAAACCCTGAAGGTCTAAAAGCTGATTATCATCACACTGCTCCCCTTAAACCTCTCTTAGCCAGGAGGAGATATTTGAAATCTATTTGAAACACATTTCAAAGCCGCCACAAACCCAGGAAGAACTGAAAATAAAATTTCTCCCTTTATTCTTTGTGCCAGCCTCCTTCAAAGCACAGATCTTACAGAGCCACTAGTCTGAATAATGGACATGAAGGGAAGTCTTGAAATGAGCAAAGAATGTCGTGCACATGGAGCTGAGTTTATAAATCAGCACGCTGGTCAACATATGGAAATGTCTGCAAGCCCAAGAATGCTCACCTGTCACTCTGCTTGTTACAGAAGTCATTCCTTATTTTATCCACTATAGAGGTTCTGGGAAGGATGTTGGTTTTGTTCTTTTTCTTGGCATCACTCTCAACCACCACAATCAGCCAGTCCACTGAGCTGTGAGCTTTGAGAACGTTCTGCCACTTGGTGATGTCATCCTTGACTGTGGTTTTATACACTTCCGTGTCCTGGGATGAGAAGTGGTGAATCATCAAACCAAACAGACATTCTGAACAATCTCAAAAGGCAAGGTTTGYTCCAAAAGAAGGCAAACAGAAAGACATATCAAATGGAATTAGTGACAGTAAGTTCCCTTACTAAAAAAAAAAATGAGGTAAAGCATAGTAAAATTCATCTTTTAATTTAATTCATTTCCAGTATTTTGRTTAACAGCAAATATAGTAACAGGTACATCATCATTCTTTAGATGACTGAAATTAMGATTTTTAAACATCATTTAAACTCTTTATTTTACACCTTCTGGAGCTTTACAATAAAAACATGTTTGGMATTACCAAGCTGAACTGTTTTATTCTCACATAGTAACAGAAGTGTGATATTTGCACCTTCTGCACTGCTCAAATCTCAACCTGTTTAAAAGCTGTTTCATGAAAGTAATTTTTTAAAAAAACAGAAGCATTGTTTGGAATTATTTTGCTTCTGGGTTGGTGTTACACATTTAAATTCAGATAATTCTTAAGGCTGTTCTGGATTCTTTTTGACAGGTCACAGATCAGATGTCACCTGTGTCCTTCAAGTGGRTAATTAATTCACAACAGAGGCAAACCAAAAGGCAGTGAACTGGAGATAAACAGGATTAAGACATTCCAAATCTTGCCCAGTTAAATTGCTGACATCCACCAGCCAGCACACAGAAAATGGAACTAAAGAAAAAAAAAAAAAGCATATCTTTAGCTTTCAGCACACCAACAGATCATAACTGAACTACCCTGGCCACATTTCTGTGTTATGAAGGAAGTGCACTGTGCCACTGAGGTATCACTGTAAAATCCTGGGGGTTTTGTGACAAAGTACTGAAMACAGGTTATTCAAATGCCTGTCCTCTTAGTGTCAAATAACATTACAAACAGATACTGCTTGTGGCAAGAAGTGCTCTTCAAGGTAGGTTTTGTTTCCAGCAATATATCAGGTATGCATGCTTCTGCAACCCTGACTTCAYTGTTTTGACTTTCTGCTTGTGCTGTCTGCTATTTTCATTTGCTTTTTCATGCTTCTGTGAACAATTTGATTTTTAAATTTGAGTTTTTCCAAGTACTTACACAACATTCTGTCCAATAAATATGAAGGAAGGGAAAAGTCAAAAGGGCTTTATTCCCCTCTTTGGGTAATAGCTCCTCTTTAAACTGAACAAAGTTGGATTCCAGGTGAATCATCTTCGGAGCACGGCCGTAAGACCTGCAGAGTTTAAAAACTGAAATTAGTGGGCAGAAGAGAAAAATGAACGTGTGTTGTGGGGCAGAGAAATAAACTGAAATACTCTGGCACTGGAAACACACAAACTACACTCACTGAAATTTGTATAAAAGTCAACAAAAATTTGGTATTGCCTGAAATGAGATAAAAGCTCCTTTTTGAAAAACAGGAAGTAGAAGCTTCAGCTTTCAGTAAAAGATTTTCTGTATCTCTAAGACAAGTAGAAAATACCAAATAAGAGAATTCCCCAAATATTTTTTCCAATCACAAAACAGTGCCACACCAAACTTTCTGAAGGGAAMTACATCTAATTCCATGTGAGTTCTACCTGTGTTCTCATTGAGAAGAAAGCATATCACTTTCAGAACACAGGTGCCAAAGCACATCAAAGCACACCAAGACAAACCCACAAACCACAAAATCAAGAGAAACACAGCATTACTATCACTTTTCTTTAGGCAAAGTTGAAGGGTTGAAAAGATCATCCTGAAGTGCACAACATTCACTTTGATCATCTAATTCCTCCAATTTCTTCRAGTCAGTTGCTCTGTTCAACTCAATTTATGGTCAGAGCTCCTCAGAACACAACAAATACACATCTACCCAAGTCAAAACCAGACACTGAAACAGAATCACAGAATAAAATGTAAGTTTACCTCCTCCATTCCATGGGTTCTCTAGGAAGCTGCTGAGAAAGTGTAGGATACAAGGAAGTAAATAAATTCTGATCTCCAGCACCTAAAAATGAAAGGCATTCATTTATTAGCATGTGGAAATTACAGAATATATATTAATATGCTATTCTACTAATGGTCTGCTGTTACCAACAACATTTAATTTTTTGTGCTATGTGGAAACTGGAGTCCAGCTCAGAACTAGATTTTTAAAATCAATCTCAAGACCTAATACAACACTTTTAAGCAGGSACATAATACATACAGTTACAAGCTTCCTATTGTGWTTTTCCACAGWGCTACATAATCCATATACCARAGAGAGTAKCATAAAGCTGGTCCAACTCCMAAATGAAACAAGCAGCTCCTTAGCTGGAGTCATTGGTTAAAAAAAAATAAGTTATTTTAAAATACTCCAGAATTTAGACTTCCCAAACCAGAAGACTGGGTAGAGAGTGGTTCCTATCCTTCTGTAGCTGGTCCTACCCTGAGAAAGTTTGGTTTAGCACATGTTCTGTGTTTTACTGGATAGGATTCCTCTCTCCTCATTATCTGGAGCTGTTGTTAATACAAAACACCTCCCTGACTACCACACTGTTCTTGAAGTCTTCAGAAACATGAGGTCTGTCAGCCCAGTGCAGTCCCAAACAACATTAAACACAACACCCCTGCAGGAGATACTTATATACAAGTCTGAACAAAAGGCAGTGTCCACCACATGAAAAAAATAGATCACCAGTAACCTTTCAACAAAATTCTTCAATTCTCTTAGGTACAAGGAGGGTATAACAAAGACAAGACATTAAGTAAGATTTTAACAACATTATAGGCAATTTTGCTATTTCCTGGGGGTTTTCCTTTTCACAATCATTCTGCACACCAGAGCAGGAAGATCTTCCCATCTTCCTGTGGAAATGGAAGCTGCAGTTGAAGAAGTACCTGAAATCCTTTCTTCCCCCTCCCACCCCCCAAATTTCACATCCAGGCACACAGACAGGCATTGCCTCCACATTACTTTAGCMTTCTTTGGTTCATCTTAGAAATGCTTTTCTAGTCCACTCTCCCTTCCCCAATTTTCTCATCTATATTATAATCCTCACATATAGTATTTTGATTACCAGCACTAGCACAATTCTATCACCACACAATAAAGTATATTAAAAAATTAAARTTTAGAAGTCTGATTAAGTACAAGAACAAGCAAAACCAGCTCTTCTGATGCCTGATCACATTAGCTAYTATTCAACAATGCAATTTCATAAAAGAGCTAAACAACAAAACAAAAACAATTGGTACTTCAGCCCTGTTTCTCCAGGAAAGTATTTTATGCTTGATCCTTCACCTTTATCTCATCTGAATTAAGTGTACCATACCAAATGCTATTTAAGACCACAAACAAATGCCCTGAATGAATACTGAAACAAGTGCTAGTCATAYTGTTAATGCTGTTTTATCCCAGTTACACCTCTGTGAGCCAAGCTGAGAACAGTCTATTGATTTGCAACTCATTACTGCCCACAGAGAGTGAAACATGGCTTAGAGACTTAGCAGCAGCACGATGACCACATCAAAATGAGAGTCTGTGAGCTCAAAATCTGCTGGAAAGAACAAGCCACATATTTTATCTCTAGAGCATAGCATTATTTCTACACTGCACCRAGAATTTCAATGTATGCCACAAAAATATTCCAGAATTCAACATCTTAAGTAAAAAGGACTRCTACTGAATAAATAGAGGATAATGTGTAAGCACCCTGCTATTCCAGACAGACACATCACATTATCAGCTTAAAACAGGTATATTCATTTTAAAACCAGTCAGCTTTTCCTCCTGCATTGGTTTTGAGGGCATATCAAATGCACATAAGAACGTGTTTTATGATCAAGGCAACACAGTCCTCTAGGATTAGAGCAAAAGTGAGAACAGACCTTCAATGAGAAATACACTGGCTGTCTTTGAACACAGACCAAAGCTGCTGCCACACATTTCCACCACCCAAAGGGCTGCAACATTTCATGTTCTGCACAACTGGACTCTGTATCTACTGCAATCAGCRTGTTTGAGCTGATCAAGCCAAGAACACTAAAAGTGAAGTTATCAGCAGGCAACACCAGCCCAGCACTGAGAGCAGTAAGTACAGCAAGGAACTGTGAGGGCTGTCAGACTGGCAAGATGCACAATAAATTGTGAACTGGGTGCTACTGGGCTGCAGGGAGGGAGGGGAGCACCTCACAGCAAGTAGACAAGAGCATGACCTGCACAAAGAACAGAAAGTCCCAAAAGATAACTGGAGTTTCTGGAGTGGTGTTGAGCAAGATTCCAAAGACTCAAGAGATCTCAAGCCTGGCAGAAGTCTCTCTTCTCTATATGCCTCTGATGCCTCAGTAGTTGGTGTATCTATGATCTACTTTCCAAGATAAGATGGAGAATAAAGAAGAAATAAAGGAGAAAATACAAACAGTACCACTACAGGAATTTTTGCTCATATCTGACCAAATTCTATGAATTTAGAATGAAACATTCCAAAACCCCAAGTAACCCTGGAGTTCAAACTTGGAGCAAACCCAAAAAGTCAGCACAAAAGTCTGAGAATTGCCTCAAAGATTTTGTTGTAGGATTTTTTGTCTTTTTTTTTTTTTTTTTTTTTTTTTTTTTTTTTGCGAGTTGGCGAGGAGGTTGTTTTGTTTGAGGTGTTTTGGACAAAAGAAAAAAGACAAAGAGAAAGATAATGACTCAACTGTATCACAGCAAATTCATTTCAGTGGATTGGTCTCAACACTAAGACCCAACCCATTCTATGGCTGTCAGTAATGGGGCCAGAGTGTAAGTTATTATCAGACACAACTGAAAAGGAAGGATGTGCATATATGGAAAGGAAAAGTAATTCTGGAATCCTATCATAATTAAAATCAAGTRCCCTTCTAGAGAAGAGTTTTCATTTTTCAGAACCTACCGGCAAAWAAGACCTAAATATCCCACAGAGATGATAACTAGGGAGTAACATTAGAGTCTGATAACCTCTTGGAGCACCTCCCTCAGCTTTTAAACCATGTATGTCTGAATTMATCTAYKCCCCATCTGGATGTCACCAGACACCCCACAAATACAGGAAGAACACAGTAACTCTTTCAGTGATACCACACCAAGTACAGGGTGCTTCTGCACATGAAGTGGTAACACACAACAACTGAAAGCAGCAATSTTCAAGTGATACATGTTCAAAAGAAACACCCTAGGAGAAAGAGAAGAACAAAGCACCTGTTTCCTTTCTTTCCACATGACAAAGTTCAAAAGGTAGGGCCTTTGCCACTTATCTAAACAGTTCATGTGCTGTGGGTGGAGAATGGATCCAGAGCAGCCCTGAGGAGAAGGAACTGGGAGAGTTGGTTGGGGAGGAGYTCAACATGGCCAGGCCATGTGCCCTCAGAGCTCCTAAAGCCAAACGTGCCCTGGGCTGCATCCCAAGCACCTGGGCAGCAGGGGAGGGGGGATTCTGCCCCTCTGYCCTGCTCAGGTGAGACCCCACCTGCAGAGCTGCCTCCAGCCCTGGGGTCCTCAACACGAGAAAAACATCAACCAGTTGGAATGGGACCAAAGAGTGACACAAAGATGCTCAACCTCTGCTGTGGAGAGAGGCTGAGAGCTGGGGTTGTCCAGCCTGGAGAAGAGACCTTAGAGCCCTTTCCAGTGCCCACAGGTGCTCCAGGAGAGCTGGAGAGGGACTTTGTACAAGGGTGTGGAGTGACACAACAAGGGGCAATGGCTTTAAGCTTAAAGAGGGTAAATTTAGACAYCAGGAAGAAAGTCTTCCCAGTCAGGGTGGTGAGGCCCTGGCACAGGSTRCCCAGGGAACCTGTGGCTGCCCCATCCCTGGAAGTGTTCAAGGTCAGGTTGGGTGGGGCTTGGAGCAACCTGGGAGAGTGCAAAGTGTCCCTGTCCATGGCAGGGGGTTAGAACTGGCTGAWCTTTAAAGTCTTTTCCAATCCAAAGAGTTCTGTGATTCTTTCCTCCTTGTCTTTCTTCCTGATATTTTGGTAGATCAAATCAGTGCAGCCTTCCTCCCTTCCCTCTTTCCCTATCTAGGACACTTGGTTCTACTCTAAATTTGTACAGGAACAATGAAAACCAGAATGACCACCTAACCAGGACTTCCAAGGAGAACATGCACTCTTTGGAGCAGCTGTCTAATACCAAAGAACCATAAAATATCGACATTTTTTAGGTTCATGCCCGCCTAAAGCCACCAAAATCCCCAATAATYTATTTTTTCCTAACAGTTTCCAAACTTCTTAGATGCTTAGAGACTGCCACTATAGCATCTAAATATACCAAAGTGATTTTTTTTTCCTCTCTGGAAGAAATTATCCTAACCCACTAACTACACAGGCAGTTTAAAACAAAAACTCCTGAGGTCAGATGACTAAAGAAGACAAATATTTTCCTTTGATACCAATGACAAGCTCAGTCAACTGAGATAAAAAGCTTTGAATACCTTTAAAAGAGCACAGGGCCAAGACTACACTTTGTGTAGTTTTGTTTGGGTTTTAACCCCAAGTATCACTCTCAGCTAACCTTTCTGACCCCAGTGATTTTTTCACTAGTAAGAAGTTCTACTGTGAATCTTTCTTCTTATATCACTAGCCTGTAAGAAGTAGATGAGTGAGGTTTTTTTAATATTTACATCTTTTAAAGGACCTCCTCTCTCCCAATTCAAATTCATATTCAAAAGAGGTCTAAAAACCAAAACACAACACAGCTAAACTGCTGTATAAAAACCAYAGCTTATTCASGAGAAGAAAATGCTTCTAGCAAAACTTTACTGCTGCACTTCTAAATCTGTAAAGCAGATTATCACTAACAAGAATATGCCACTTCTTCTCATGATGTATGTACTCAAATATTTAAGCACAGAATAATAATGTATCAGCTACACAACAGTGATGACTTACAATGCAGGAGTTCTGGTTGAGAACAGGGAAAATGCATTTACAGGATATAGATGTTAAATGGTCTCACCAGCAGCAAATCATTCTAATCACCTGGGCTATATCTTGACTTCTTACTGGCACATTTTTTATTACATCTAGCTACTAGTAACAGAAGAACTTTTGAATCAAGCTCCTCTAGTCCCAGAACTTAACTGCAAGTATTTATTTTCACCGCAAAGAGATACAAAATTCTTTCCTTCCCCACCCCTTACTTTTATTAACCTTTCTGTTCCTGCTGTAGATAATTGCAAACATTTTCTATTCTTGGGCCTACAAAGCTTTTGCTGATGGTTTTTCTGTTGCTGTATCTCAGCACACTCTGAACAGGGTCCAGATAAAAATGATGCATGCCATTCTCYCCAAAGATTATACATAAAGTCCATTGAGCTAAAACAGATTATTGACAGTGAGAGCAAACATGCAAACACACAACATAAACAGAGAGTAGACAACATAAACAGATACTAGGAGCTGATAATGAAATATTCCACAACTGCATGAAGATAATTACAAAAGAACAGCTTGTTAGGAAAGCTCTGAAAAAMCTATTAATTACTTCATTTAGCAGAATTGCCTTTAGTCTTCAGCCTCCTCTTCATATGGATAGAGCTAATAATTTAAGTGCAAATCMTCTCCATAAGGATGAGCTCTYTGGCTGATCTGTATGTGCACCAACATTATATTGAAGCTCCAAAGACTTTCTCAAAGTTTCAAAYAGGATTCCTGAGAAGGCAACAACATTGTTTGGGTTTCCTAGGAAAGCAATCTGCACTGGTTTAGAGATTTTGTAAAGTCAACATTGTAGAGAAACTACTCAAGTTCAAGATGTTTGATGCAAACACTCAACTTGCYTCAGCAAAAAGTCCAAAAAAACTAATGATGCTAGAAATAATCCTTCTACAGCAGTGAGAAAGCTGTAAGATGACTCAAAACACTTTGTAAGCTYACCAGGTCTGGTAGCAATGCAGATAAATTGCTACAAAGTTGAGTTGAGAGTTTGCAAATAACCTGCCAGAGGGAGCAGAACCACAGCTGGACAGTGAAACTCCCCAGTGGCTTTGCAATCTAGTAAAACTGACAGTGTAAAAAATATGACTCAAATTAATCTGGGATTGAGTCATCATGGCACTCAGTCCTACCTGACAAGAGTGATTTAACCCTCAGGGGTGCTGCCATACAGGGAAAAGGGAAAACACATTAAGGAACAGCAACTTTCTGTGAATATACTACTTTTCCCACACTTGGAAAATATGGTTGTCTGTTTGTCTAGAGAAAGAGTCTCCAGCTGTTTGTCACGCCTTGCCAAATTCTATGAATCTAAAAACTCTCTGTTAAAACTACAGGTATTTTCAGTGATGCAAAYACAATAAAAGCAAGGCTAATTCACCTATGCACCTATGCAACTGCTTCTGAGTGTTATAAATAATCAAGTTACAGCACTTACATGAAAAAAGTACTGAAAAAAACTGCATTTGCAACTGGCATCAGATGTCCAAGACACGTGGAACCTCCCTTTTTTTTTTCTAGGCCAAAGCCTGTACACAAAGTGCTGAATTCAGGGTTGTGCCAATATATTAAATAACTWCTGTTACAATACAGACTAACTCAAAGATTTGAAAGCATAACTCTCTTTACCAAAGAAGCATTCTTTTCAGAGTGCTGTCAAATTTATTTCAAGTAGGTAAAAACATTTGTTTGCAAAACAAGTGTTGAAAAGAAGTTTCACTAGGAACAAAACTCCCTCTTCAGTTCYCTCTTATTAAGAACAAACCCTAAGAGTTTACAGGAGTTATTTCAGGACGCAAAAGTCTACCTGACAGAGATTAATCTAAATCTTGTAGCAAAAGGAAATAYTTATGTTCTGAAAAGCACCCTCACTTAAACCTTTACTCTTGCTTCATATAATCAGAACCCACGTCTGGTTTTCCCCCACGTGCACCTCCTGGGTGGGACACTTATCCCAGACAACTCCAACTGCCTGAAACTGGAACCACAGACAGAAGATAAACTGTGTTTGTTGAGCAGTTTCTAATACCATGGCTTTTGCAACAAACCAACACCAAGTCAATCCTTGCCCTGGAAGGCCAAGCCTCGCCTCTCCATAAATCTCTGGCAATATAACGCTTAGAGGAGCTTTCCTTCAAGTAAGTCATGATTGGTGAATGCACTTATTTGAAACACTGCAGTCTCTTAAGTGCTCCATTCTCTGAACAGTGAAGAAGGCAAACTAAAGCAGTTACAGTAAAATGCATTCCTCATTGAAATCAATGTTTTGGTTTAAAATGTAGCAAGTCACCCTTAATACATTCACCAGAGAGGTAATCTCTGAGCACTTTTGATGAATTAACTTTAAACCCCTGAATTAGGCTGTCTCAGACCAAGCCACTCTAGCCCATACCAGTAAAGATGCTGTGCTTGTCCAGGGCACTAGAGATGATTCCCTTGGTCCAGGRGTRAGGCACACAAATGACACRTAACGCTCACCTCTTATCTCATTTSTAAGTCTGCTGCTACCATACTGGATGGGGATAAGAAGAAAACATTTCACAACCAKAATGTGTGCTCACTCACCACACAAAATTAATATTGTTTTCAGTATCACACAACTTTGCTTGATTGAAATCTGGTTAAACCTTGTGTTTGGGATTTTGAAAATTTCCTTGTACAAAGAGACCAGAGTTCTTTTCAGTAGCTACTTACAAAATCCCCAAGGTTTTACCTTGAAGTATAGTTCTCTGTACTTCAACAGACTAAAATGTTACTTATTCAAATCATACAGGAACAGTGAAGACTGGCTTGCACCACCCCCTGCCATACACATGGAGACTCTCCAATTCTGAATACACATAAAGCCAGATTTTTAGAAAATCTAAAAAGCAAGCCCTCACAGCCTGAACACCAGCAAACGATATCCTCCAGATGTTTCTGATATGCACATTTTTCTGACTTTAAATCTGAAGTGAAATGGATTTCAAAATTCTTTAAATAGGYGAGTAGAGAAGATTCAGTACAAATCCTGTTCACTTCAGGTAATGAACTGCATTCAAAAAAAGGAAAAAAGTTTAAGACAGAAAAAAGCACATTTATAAAATAGTCTGGAGAAAATARATACATACAGAGTTCCACAATTATACAGCTACAAGGTTACAGTTGGATACTTTTTCTAAGTAAAGGTCTAAGACCTTAATCACCAATAAATGCTTACTGCATAATAAGACAACACAGAACTGTGAAACAAGTTTCTATTTCACAGGCACATAAAGCATTCCCAGTGTTCTAGTGATAAAGTMCCAATATGTATTTTGTTACATCATCATTAGAGACACTTCTGACTAAGACCAGCCACTGGCTACCTTCTGTTAAAAAAGAAAAAGTAGAATTCTCTATGCTGATCTCATTCACTTTACCTTTTTATTAGAAAGGTTTAATACAACAGCATTATGGTTGTAGTTAGAATAAAAAAGACTATTCCAGTTKGAAGGAACCTACCAGGATCATCTGGCCCAACTACATGACCACTTCAGGGCTAACGAAAAGTCACAGCATGTTAAGAGCACTGTCCAAATATCTCATAGACACTGACAGATGTGGGACAGACTTAGACACCTCTCTAAGGAGCCTCATCCTGTGCTTGACCCCTCTCCCGTTACAGAATTGCTTCCTAATTCCCAGCCTAGTCCACGTGTTTGTTTTAGGTGGACTTGGAGTGCATCTCTCTATACCTGTAAGAGCAGGGGGGCTCACGTTTTACATCAGGACCACCTGCCTGTGTCTGATACCTGAAAGAACGAATGCATCGCTGGAAGCACGAGATCCCGTTCTGGCTAACTAAAAGGATGGAGCCAAAGCACAGCACTTAAAGATTAAATTATAATGTCAGTGGGAACGCATCGGTGGGATCGCCGCAGACGATGCCTCCTCGCAACTTCTCTTAGCACCAGCCAAGCCACAAAAGCTCGCCGGCAGGAAGTTTGGGGTTCACGATTTATTCTCATATTTTACCCTCTTCCCCCGAACACCTGAGCACGACATTCGGCTCGCTATTTACTACAGAAACAACCCCAAGTTTGCCCACTGCCATTAGAAAAGGGGAGGGGAGCAGTGAAGAGGCAAACCCCGCCATCAGATCCCCTTTGCGGGCAGATCCCCTTTGCCCTGTCCCCACCCGGAGCTGCGGGAGCCCCTCAAACCCAGCCACCCGCTCCTGCCTCCCCCCGGGCCCGCAGGGGACAGCGGCCGGACGCCCGGCCCCGGCGGCGGCGGCGGCGGCGGGGACACTCACAGGTCACGATGGGCTTGTTCTCCATGGTGTAGATCACGGGGGGCTTCTCCCTGCCCTCCTCCTCCTCGGCGGGGTCCATGAGCGGGCGGGGTCGTCAGCCCCGGCTGCCCGGCCCTCCCGGCGCCATGGAAACACGGCCGGGGGCTGGGACGGGACGGGACAGGCCGGGCCGGGCCGGGGGTGCCGCTGCCGCCGCCTCCCCCCCCCCCCGCCTCCCCCCACCCCCTTCCCCGCGTCCCCGCAGCGCCGCTCCGGAGGGGAAGGCGGGCGGGAGAGGCTCATCCGCTTCCTGGATCACCGGGCAGGCATTACCGCTTCCGGGGAGCGCCGCCGCCGGGGAACCCGGAAAAAAAGAGGCRATGCGGTGGGGAATGGACGGGAAGCGCGGCCCGGGGACGGCGCGGGGGTTCCCGGCCTGCGGCCCCCCCACAGCCGCGGGGACCCGGGGCGGGGCTGCCCCTGAGGGAGGGCCCGCGGCGCCTGAGGGTCAGAGCCCCGCGATCGGGGACAGGCGGCGTGAACGGGGTGAAYCACGGAATGGTCGGGGTTGGAGTGACCTCTGGAGATCGCTCAGTCCRYCTCCCTGCCCGGGCAAGGKCACCCAGAGCGGGKGACACGGGGACGCGTCCAGGTGCCTTTGGAATGTCTCCAGASAGGGAGACTCCACACCCTCCCTGGGCAGCTGTKCCAGAGCTCTGCCAGCCTCAATGGAAGGAAGATCATCCTTGTGTAGGGGTGAAGCTTCTCGTGTTTTAGTTTGTGCCCATKGCTCCTTGTCCTGTCGCTGGACACCACTGCAGAGTCRGGCACCATCCTCTGACACCCTCCTGGCAGATATTTATGTGTATGGATGAGATCCCAGCCTTCTCTAGACTGAACAGAGCTCCCGCAGGCTCTCCTCATAAAAGATTAAAATGAATCTTATTTAAACTCGTTGCARAACTTCTGTGAGGCTTTGATGGACTTGGAGGGCAGCTGCCGGATGTGTCATTCCCATGGCTGTTCCCAGCCAGTTCGGTGGGAGTAGGTGCATTTAGGGATCATATTTTCCACTGACTTCGAATATATAAATGAATATGGCCCTTGAAGTTTTATGGTTTATAATGTGGGGTTTGAAATGCATACAGATAATAACACCCCGTTACACTTCTGTTGGGTCTAATTAGTGGTATTGGATCCACAAAATTGACTCGTTTTACTTTAGACTGAGATGCTATTCCTTTCTTTTAAATAAATCTACTCTTCACCTTGGTCATCTGCAGTTTCTTCAGAATCAAGAATGCTATACATAGAGGGTTTSCACTTACTGTCTCAAATAAAAGTGAGTCTGGAAGAGCATATTGAAAGTAACCTACCATAAGGGGTAAAAAATGGAAAACACTGCATACATGTGTAAAGCCAAATGTAACCTCAGGTAGGACCATAAGTAATCTGTGAATTAATCATAACTCTTTATTGCACAGTGACATTGTGCTCAGGTGGCTAGAGTGCTCAAATATTTACAGAAGTCAATTTGTTTAGAATTTTCTTTTGGTAAAACCTTAACCCTATTTTCTGGACTTAAAATGTTGATTCAAAAACAATTACAGCATTCTTGGAACATATTTAATCCCTCATTACTGCTGAATACTCCAGCAGTTTATCTCTGCCATTTTATCTGTACCATTTTACTGTGGGGATTATTGGYTCTTACCTGTTTGAATATTTTCACCAACATTTGCGCAGAAATTCACTTTCACCTTGGTTGTAACAAAGCTTGTTTTCTTGGCACAGTCAAAGAATCTTACATAGTACAATAAAATACTTTCTTTTCAGGTTTAGGTGAGCAGCTGAACAGGAACATTTTTTAGTGCTGTGAGAGTCAAGACATAGCATGGTACAGTTTTGGTTTAAAAATGCCAGCACTTAAACACTGTTTATACTGTAAGTGATAAGTGTATGGCAAAAAATATTTACTGAAACAGAAAAACCACTCTTTATGCCCTTATAAAAAATTGAAAATTCCTCCCAGTAAGCTCCAAAGTAACTTATTTTGTGCCTCTGTCAAATGGTCCTGAGCAGCACAGGTAGGGAAGCAGGTAAACCCAAGACAGATGCATTTAACCCCCTTTTCTCAGAGATTAGAGCTAAGGCAAATAAATTCATTGAGATTAACATTTTAATTACTATAGAATTTGATAAACAATTCAATTTCCTCTCTAGTTTTTATGTTGCAGTATAGCTGTTTCTCTTAAAACAAAAAAAACAAAACAAAACAAAAAAAAAAAACCTAAAAAAAAAACCACAAAAAAAAAACAAACCCAAAAGAAAACCCCTGTCCTAGCCCTGCTTGCTGTTTTTGATAGCAAATGAAGCAAATACATGTCCATTTGTGGTTTATTTCTAAGCCATCTTTTCCCTCCCAAAAAAGAAGACAGACTCATTAATATAGGCAAGAAGACTAAAGAAAACAACTTTCCATTGTGTCTCAGGTGTTGACCTGCCAAAAATACTTGAAAGTCAATTTGACAGGAAAGTGAAATGGACTGGTCTCTCATGGGAAAAGATCTTTTATAACAAACTACAGAGAGAAAGAAAAAATCAAGCATTTGGAAATTGGGATTTGGACAATTTTCTGGTTTTATCTTGCATTTTGAAATGAGTGGATGGAGTTTTCCRTCTGAGGGAAATGTGGGAAAGGGAAAAAGGGACCACTTGAAAAGTAACTAGAATTTTGCTTTTTCTTTTGCCTTTACAGCAAATAAAATACTCTCTGTCTCTACTAGAAATCATTACATGTCTTAAGTGAAAATTAATTTTGTATCCACAAGACATAATCATTGCAGACACCAGGCCACTGTGATGCTACAGTTCACTCCAAATTCTCAACCTCACGTCCTTTGCAAGATAAAATCTAATTCTTGCCTACCCATCAGTGCCTTTAGCCAAGCAAATTCTCTTCACCATTTCAGATTGCTGGGTATCAGGTGCCTAAAATTTTCCTGTTGCCACTTTAGCAGGAATTCTGCCTGCACTTTGAGTGAGGAGTCAGAAAGAGAATGAGGAGCTGAACATGAGGTAGYTCATGGCCAGGCAGAGCCTGTACAAGTGCTTTAATGTATCAGCAATATCATTTCTATTCCAGCCACAGGCTTAGTGCTCAAGTAGGTCACCTCTGGGATGGATCTGGGACTTTGAGGCACAGTATAAAGGAGCAGATTAATCTAGGAGGCATCTGTATGACTGGATGGAAAGAGTGTATGTATATTACTAAACCAGGAAGAGTTTCCTGGTTTCCAAGTTTCTGCACCTCATTTTCCTGTGCATTTCAGGYCAGTGTGGACTAAAGGGCACAGCAGCCTTTCTTTTCATCTCCACAGCCTGCCTTCTGCCCAGAGTTGTGCTGGTGGAGCAGGGCCAGAGCACACACCATCAACACTCTGGGCTGGGTGTTTACAGGAGCAGGGCTCTAGCAGAAAAAACAACCTCAGAAAAACAGACTCTCTCCCAAAACAAGGCACATAACCTTGTTATATTGCCACACCCACACTCTGCACATCACACTCACTTTCACTTTGTCTGTGCACTCTGTGCAGCCTCACCACTTCTCCCTCAGTTCACAGCTCCTCTCTGCAATAGGATTTATAAGTTACCATGCAGAACTCAAATTTTTCTCCCATCAAAATTTTGCACAGTTGTTTTTGTGTGACATTTCTTCTTATTGATGACTTAGAGGTTTATACACCCAACAGCCACTGCCACCAGGCCAGTCCCATCAGCACTGCCTGGCTGGCTTTGGGTTAGGCTGGCTTCATGGGCAGTTTGTTTTGGGAACTGTCCCTCCTAGAGGAGGAATGAAGTCTGACTTGAAAGGTGGGAATTGTTTCAGASGAAGAAACTGGTTTCAGAGATGCTGTTTGTGTATATTGTGTGGTGGTTAATGTAAACCAAGGGTTACATTTCCCATTGTCCTGTTCTATTGTATTTTATATGCACAAACCCAGTGGCACAGGTGTCAGGCAAACAGAGGAAGTCAGCATATCCCACACCTTTTTCTGCTCCTGAATTTACATTCCCTTCTTTTTTCCCTTGCTCCTCTTCTGTTACTGGTTTGTTTAAATGATGTGCTCTGCAAGGCAGGAAAAGGAATTTAATTGTAAAATATTTGGCATTGTAAAATATAGGTTGATCAAAATAAAGCATAGCTGTAAAACAGAAATTAATGAGCTCAGTAACTGTAAGAGAAGCAGCAGTGGTTTTCCGAGGAGCTGGATCCTGTGTCTCAGGTCTCCCAAAGAGCAAGAAGGTTAATTAAATCCTGGCTCTTTGTTATAACATTAAATCCTAAAATATGATGTCAGTCTTCAGGTCTCTACTGGGACAGTCTACAGGTCTCTACTCTTGGTGAATTTCTTTCAAATATTTAAGCAGCAGGAAAATGAAAGRAAAGCACTTAAAGTGTATCCCTAATTGCCTTATGCTTTGATGCCATGTCCATTACAGGGAAAAATCCACGTTTGCAAATGTTCCTGCTGAGTTTGAAAATTATGACAACCATCCTATTTTGGAGAGGCAGAGAGAGAAAAGATAAACAGAAAGAATGATGTTGATGAAAGGAAATGATCACCAGCATGCAAGGGTTTCATGGGAGGAAAGTAAAATTCTGATGCCAGGTTTCAGTCAGGATGAAGACAAAACCAGCAGTGCCTACAGGACAATTTGATTCCCCCTCTCCAGTGTTATTTTTCTGTAAGATAACCAGGGCCCAGGGGTATCATGGTGGATCCTAGGATCCCAGGATTTGCTAACAATAACAGTCATTAATTTCTTGTGCCATCTCATTCATATAAAATCCAAGTAAAGATTTGCCATGAAAAATCTTATCTTTATATTCTCCATATCTGACCACAGTGTAACATTTCTGCTGGATGTGGTGGATTGAGCCTGGCCAGCAGCCACACAAACACTCTCCCATCCCCAGCAGGACAGGGGGAGAAAAGAAGAAGAACAGGTTAAATAAAAATAGTTTATTAGGTGAAGCAGGAGACRGAAATGAAGCAAAGGAAATCACTCACCACCTCCCACATGCAGACCAGCCATTCTCCAAGCAGAAGCCTCCTTGGAAGGCAGAAGTCTCCCTTTCTCTGTCCCAGTTTTTACTGGTGACCTTATGGCATTGTGTTGAATGAAGGGAAAAGCCCTTTGGCCAGTTGGGGTCAGCTGGCACAGCAAAGTCCCTTCACAATCTCTTGCCTATCCCAACCYACTTGCTGGAGGAAAAGAGTGTCCAGTACTGCTTGTTTTTATAACARTCTCATTTAACAGATTGGGTTGGTTTCCCTGCCATGATTTAGTGKAGGATTATGCCAGAGATATCCATGAAATAGCATCCAGACTTTGATGTATTGTCACCACTACTTAAAACTGAGCCTGTAGATGGGTGGAATGGTAGGAAAGAGCTTATACATTTGCTTTTTTACCAAGTTTTAWGTTCTGTCTGACCTGAAAATGATACAGAAGAGAAACTTTATGGGGAAGATGAATATTTGAATGTTCAACAGTCGCAAGGCTTGGAATGAAAAACTGAAGGAATTTCTAGGGAAAGCCTCCCTTTTCAGGCTSAGCATCAACTTTCACCTCTGGGGAAAGGTCAAACAAATTCTTCCAATAAGGTTAAAGGATAAATCTTTGCTTGTAGGAATTTCTTACATTTTCCTTGGATACTTTTGGTAATTAAAACTCCATACAGTGTTTAGGATTAAAAGTAAAACAACATCATAACTGTAACTGTTTTACAGAATTAGTGAAGGAAACTTTACCCCAAAGGAAGAATTGTTCAAGGAGTCAGGAGAGAAGCAAATGCATAGCTTTATGTTTTTGCTTTGATTTGTGGTAGCAGTCAGAAAACTGTCACCAAACAGCACAGAAAGTTTAACTGAGGGAATTCTGTTTTTAATTAACTAATTTAATGAAATCACAGGCACCTGCAAAAGCAGAAAACAAATGACAAGATTTTTATATTTGGGAAAATAAATGTATAAGATTGTAAATTCCTTTTTTAAAATGAGTATTTTAAAAGCCATCTTGTCTTTTTGAATTAGTATGTCAGCCACAAATCATTAGTGGTACATAATAATCTGAATTTTGGCTTTTTATTTCATGTTGTTGGGAACTAATCATTGACAKAAATGTATTTAATAGCAACAAAACCAGCATGGGGAACCTATTTCCATAGAAGCTCTATTCAAGAGCATTTTCAGTCCATCCATAGATTTCTGCAGCAGAATCTGCTGTATTTTGTGAACTGTTCCCCATCACCAGAGTTAGAAATATATAGGAATGCAGAGGTGACAGCAACTGTGGAAGAGCTGCTGTTGTCCCTGTTCTGAAACCCCTAAAGGACCACAGGACAAACCAGAGGGAGAAAGTTGGAGCCAAGGGACTTCAGGAAGGGCCAGGAAAAGCAAACAGCCTGAAGAAGGAGAGAGAAAAAGAGAGAAATAAAAAATGCTGAAAATACTTAAGAAAGGAGTCTACACAAATACTGGCCAGCAAGCCAGGGCAGAGCAGCTGGAGCAARGAGGAGGAGATGCTCCCTGGCCTGGAAGGGAGAATCAGTTCCTTGCTGTTTGTCCAGCATAATCTTCACAATCTTTTCAACATCAGTCTGCACCTTCTGGGACTCCAMAAAACCTCCTTTCCTGGCAGTGCCTCTCTTGTAGCACCAGTTGAGACAGACTTTCCTCCACCAAACAGTTTGCTTTGAATAGTTCTCTAAAATCCTACTCATCCAGGGAGGATGCCACAAAAAGGCAGCACGTTGGAGTTATCAGAGGCAGCTCTACCTTGCAGACATGAGAAAGGCATTTGGACTCACATCAAGTGCTGAGTGTGTTACAAGCACACCAWCCCACCTCAGTAAAGAGGAACGAGTACAAAGTGTGGAATTTTGAGTAGGAGAGTATAAACATCATTACCAGGATGTTAATGTTACATGTTTAATGCTGCCAAMAACTGCTCTTGCTCCCCCTCCACCACGTGAACCACATAAAGGAAAGAAGAGGAAAAAGCAGAGTGACAGCCCTTACTCCAAGCTAATTYTGAAGACCAGAGGAATTCAATCTGCACATGAGCTGCCACTGCCCATGCCTCCTTTTCTTCTCCCCCAAGAGGTCRTTTGGATCCATTTCCCAAGCCACTCAAACATATTTAGCAACTAACTAGCAATAGTGCAGTCATCTTGGAGCCTTTCAGAGCTCCCTGAAATCCAAACAACTTTTCAACCAGTATGGGCAGAAACRAGGTCAGGTGCCAGCAGGCAGAGAAGGCCCTCGAGCCCCAGGAGTTCCTCAGYTCTGGACTATTTTCAGAATAAACCCAAGATGCAAAACAGAAACATTTCAGCTGCCAGCAGGGAGGCACAGGGCTAATTAGCAGGTCTTGAACAGCAAGATTCAAACTGAGAGCATCCAGCACTCTCCTTGGTTTTTCATGGATGCTACTTTTCTGTGTCACCTGCCTCTGCTCCCTGAGCACCCACCTTTTCCCTGCTATCCAGCCCTGCTGAGCACGGAGCTGTAGTAGCTGCCATGAGAACATCAGCTCAACCTGTGTGAAAATGGAAATCAGTTCTCATCATTCATGAGAATTTATGTCAGGAGTTTCATTGTCATTTATGCCACGAGTATGAGTGGCAGAGAGACCAAGACAGAGTCCCAGCACAGTCACACCCCAACATAATTCTGTACTTCCTCCTGAGGCTGAGACCTTAGAAAAAAAGGTTGTTTGTCTGGAAAGTTACCCTATCCTGAGAGGAGATAGAAGCACAGAAAGATACACATTTGAACACTGGCTGTTCTTTGGAAAAGGGGRAGGTAAAGAGACACCACCATGGGATGTTTCCATGCACAACTCAAGTGCAGGGGCTTTGGTACCACCAGCAAGGTGATTTCATCACCAGACACAGGAAACCTGTCATGGGCTGCCATGAGGGCCAGGAGAGAGCAGGATGTGTTTAGTCTGTGCACAGCCAGAGAGCTCCCTGCTCCCAGTTCACAAGGTAATTCACTGTTCTTTTATCAGCTGTACTCTGCAGTCTGCACCTGAACTCAGCTGGGGACTGACAACCCTTTCCTCCAGAATATATTAATTTCTATTCATTTTTACTTACTACGCAATTAGAAAAATAGATGTGTGGTCACTTAAAAAAAACCTTATTAAAATACACCTTTACTAGCTAATAATGCTTTTGTACAAACATAGCATAGTAGTTCTACATTGTTATTTTGTTTATCATCCTTGTTAGGAGTAGCTTCTGGAGAGCACTGAAGTTGGTAAGAATGAGACCATTAAAATTCTAATTCAATTTTCTAGACAATAAGGATCTATGCTAAGGATTGTCTAAGGATGATTGTTTAATCCCTGTCCATCACAGCAGCCTGAGGAAGAGCTCACACGTGTCCAAGGGATAATGTAACACTGATGGGAATAAGGAAAGAGGGACTCTCAGAGTGAGTTACACCATTATTTAAATACTCTTCTCTGCATTCATCAAGGGAAAGCTCAATTCCTAATTAGAATGTAAAATTATTAGTTGTTAAATTAAAATGCATTATTAATTAGAAATTAGATTCCCTTGCAAGCTTATCTTAGGCAGGTCCTCCCTGGGTGGCAAAAYTGAAGTACTCCAAGAATAATGAAGTCTGAAAAAGAGGCCCAGAAAGCCATTCATAATAAGCATAGAAGTAAATATTCTGATGAGAATCCTCCCCTTCAGAATCCTTATTTTATTTTTGTGTCCTGCCATGACAGCAGGACCCTCTCAGAGGGTAAAATTGGTGGGGTATGTGTGATTTCATGGAGAAGGAGGAGGGCTAAACAACCAGAGACTCAGCAGTAGTGTAAGTTTTGAGATCACAAACACATCCAGGCCACACAGGTTATTTCCACCACAGGTTTCTATTCCAGGCTTTGATCCTMTTAGAACCTGGTGCTCTTAATAATAAAGCTACTGAGACAGCTGTAAAACAAAATGTACCATTGATTGGAGAGAAAGGACACTGAAATATCTCATCAATTCTTGCTCTGACCACCACTGCCCCCCAAATAATACAGCAGCAAATATTTCAAACAGATGATGCTGCTTAGATCCAGATCTTGTAGCAGCACTGCAAACAAAACTTCACTACTTTTAACCCCCTTTTAGTCCTTTTCAGCCATGCCTGAAGACACAAAGGTACTGAGAGCTTTGCCCTGAGCACCAGACTTAAGCTGAGTAAAGCTAAGCTTGAACCCTCCTCAGTGAGCTTTTGAGAAATGAAGTTTCCTTTTGCAAGTGGAACAACAAAATTCTGATATTTCATTTTTGTAAAGATGCCGGTTTTGATGTTTTGTTTTGCATCTTGAGTGTTTTGTCTCAAGTTGCACACCAAGTACAAGGCTCTTTACCCTTCTGATGGGTGGAATAGCAAATCTCCTTGCCTGGGGGAGACAGAAGGGAAAATGTGGGTGTACTGGTGGTTTGGGTGACACTTCTGAACCTTGTGCTGAAAACCTCTGAGAAGCCCAAGGGAATTAAACACTGACTCCCCTCAGACTGAAAAGGAAGTCATGTGCCTAATCCTATTAGTGCCTGTAAAATTCCCAGACCTAACATTAGCTCCAGAGGTTACTCCACCAAGAGATCCCTTTGAGAGTAAGCAAAGCCCTCATATTGCTTCCATGCAATTTGTTCTCCCTAACCACGTTATGACTCTGGAGTTAACAGCAATAATTTATGTTCCATTATGTGCAGTACTTAATTTAGATAGGCCAGCTGCCTTCTTGTGTGGCTGCCAAGCAAAAGAGTGCACACTCTCAGGAAATAACAAATTTGCAGGTTTCCCTTGCCTGMCTTTCTAATCTTACTGGAGTTCTGGGCCAGGGGTGCTGGGGGAATGTGGTTTCTTTGTTCCCATCTAGCAGGGAACTAACCCTGGTGTGAGCACGTTTCCCTCCCCAAAAATAGTGAGTTCAGTCAGCAGCACAGGGCTGTGTCCTGTCCACAACTCACAGCTGAAGAATATTCAAAAGCCTTTTCATGAAAGCATTTCTTAGCAGTTTGAGGTCTTCTCCATCCTTAAATTAATCGAAAAGAAATATGGGATTTGCCAGGTAAACTCTTATTGTGTTCAGTTGGAGAGTCTTGCTCTGAACCTACCTGCTGACAGAGAGGAAGCAGTGCATCCTTCTGGCAGATGATGCCATTATAATCTCAAATAAATGCTCTGTACTGAAAATTTTTAAATAATAGAAAAGAAATAATTTTTTAGAATCAGATTTTTGCCATAAAACTTTTTAAATTATGGAAATTACATGATTATGTGCTGGGTGGAACACAAGAAGAAGAAAGTAGCGAAACAGGAAAGAGTTTTGCCTGCCCATTCAGCATTGATTGTATTTTCCCTGTACCTCAGTTTTGTGCAATTGCCTAAAGTAAAGCCTTTCACAGCTGGGAGAAAGCCCAGCTGTACCTAAAAGAAGTCAGCCTTGTTTGGTCAAACATGACACTTGCAGCAGTTGTGTGAAGAGAGGGGAGTTACCTCAGAGAGGATTTTCCTCCAGGGAGCCTCAGGGGATCAGCTCAGCTCTGTGCCAGAGTGGACCCTACTTTTATCACCTCCAAAGCAGCTTTGCTTTGGAGGCAAGGGGCAGCAGTCTCCTACCTTTGACAAGGAGCTCTGAGCTGGTAGGAAGCAAACAAGAATTAGCATTTTCCCTGAAATACTTGTGGAATTCATATTTCATTGCAGCAAAGGTGGGAGGAGATTTGCATGTGTTCCTAAAATGATTAGTTTCTTTCTTCTACTGATCTTCCTTATACTGAGCAACCAYGAGCACTTAACTACTTGTAATTTCATTGGAGAAGTGAAAAAAGAAGAGATGTCACAACCAGGCCAGCRCTGAATTTGGCTTTTGCAAATGTAGCCCGACATCAGCAAGATGAAAAATAAAGGCAGTTCATTTTCACACTACAAGGGACAGCAAAGTAACAGAACCTGTCCTCAGAGTGAGCTGTGCCCTGCCCTGTGGAAGATCAGACAGCTACAGAAGCTGAGCTGGGTAATGCTGCCAAACCTCTTGGCCCTGCTACGGTGGAAGTCATGGGAGAGAGAAACTCAAGGCAAGAACAAAAGTGAAGACATCATGTCTGGTCACTCTGACCACTCTGAGGAGAGAAGATGTAACAAAGACATTGCTGGCACAGAAGAATGTGACAAGGACTTGATAACTGAAAAGACTCTGTTACTAAGGGAACAGGGGCAAAGGGGTCCGAGTGGAAAATTTTGTACAGAACTTAGAGAACTRTAAATATGGACTGGTGTAATGAACTGGCCCTGCTTGCACAGCATGGTCCATCTCTCAATCCCTGCACTGCACTGCTYCCTGTATCCCATCAGTCACAGGCTGTGTCTGCACAGAGCCAGTGACCACAGATGGCATGGGGGCACCTGCTTTYGGCTCTCTGCTTTCTAGCAAATGCCTCAGGAAGCAAAATGCTTTGTCTTTCCAGCAGAGAGCAGAAATGCCCCATCAGATGTCACAATTCCAGCTCAGCCCCAGCAGCCTCATCATAGCAGTGCTTCCCTTTGGCACAAACCTTTATCACAGCACAATGTAATGATGTTGGCAGTACGGGGGACTCCTATATGTGCATGTATCTCATATAATGTATTGATAGTGTCTATTGTTATTTTTGTGGGTGACCTGTAACCTCTAGCAGGAGTGAAGGCTCAGTGGAGATCAGTGAGGGTGATGCACGTGGGGAATGAATAATGGAATAATAGCATTTAAAGAGCTTGGAATGGACCTTAAGGATCATCTAGTTCTGATATGAACCTCCCACTAGACCAGGTTGTTCAAGGCCTTATCCAACTTGCTTTGAACACTGCCAGGGATGGGGCATCCACACCCTCCCTGGACAACCAGTGCCAGTGCCTCASCATCCTCACAGTAAAGAATTTCTTCCTGTCTAACCTAAATTTCCACTCTTTCAGTTTGTACCCATCACTCCTTGTCYTGTCACTACAGTTCCTGACAGAGTCCTTCTCCAGCTTCCCTGTATCCCCTTCAGACTCTGCAAGGTGCTTTGAGGTCTCCACACAACTTTCTCTTCTTCAGGCTGAACAGCCACAACTTTCCCAGCCTGTCCTCAAAGGGGAGGTGCTCCAGTCCCCTTATCAATCTTGTGGCCTCCTCTGGACTTGTTCCAACAATTCCACATCCTTCTGATGTTGGGGACACAAGAACTGGACACAGCACTGCAGGTGGGGTCTCACCAGAGCAGATGTGGAGGATCTCCTCCTTGGACCTGCTGCCCATGTTCCTTTTGATGGAGGCCAGGACAGGGTTGCTTTCTGGGCTGAGTGCTCACAGTTCACGTTGAGTTTTTCATCAGCTGTCCCCCCAAGCCTTTCTCTGCAGGGCTGCTCTCAGTCCCTTCCCCACCCAACCCATAGGTGTGTCTGGGACTGTCCCAGTGCAGATGCAGGACCTTGTCCTTGGCTTTGCTGAACTTCATGAAGTTCCCACCAGCCCCACCTGTCAAGGTCCCTTGCTGTGGGGTGTGACAAACCAGAGCTGGCACTGCAAGCTGACTTCAGCTCTGCACAACAGGGACCAGGGCTGGCCTTTGGTTCAGATCAACAGCTGCCAGCAGCTGAGGGGATCAACTGGTGGTCTGAATACCTCCCCAAGTTACACCAGGAGAGGGGGAATTATTATCCCCTCCATGTGTGGGATGGCTAGAAGAACCTGAGCAGCGACCACTGGACTCTGATACAGCATATAGGATGTGATGAGATCCAGRAGAGCATTTCATTAACCCATACCACAGCTATTCACCTTGTATCCATCTAAAAACCCTGTTACAGGAAGTTTTGTTTCAGAGTTTTCTTTCTGTCAAGCCTCTCAGGAAGGGATTCCAGTTTTAGAAGCATGCAGGAAGTGCATCAGCCTATTCCTCACCCCAAAAGCCCTCTGCCCAACATAGCAGCACTCAGGAGGGTGGCACATCTGAGCCACGGACCTGCTGCCAGTGCAGCAGCTGATTGTAGCTGGTGTACACAGCAYTGAACACAGCATTGCTTTTATGGAACTCCAGGCTGTTTCCCCAAACACATTAATGCAGTATTGAAAGAAAAAGAGTGGAATTAGTGAGATAAAAGCACATACAGAAAATGCCACCACCAACCACGAGCAACCTCCARTGGTGTTTGCAACTTAAACAGTGTGTAAGAAGCTCCCACAGCCTAAAGGTCACTGTGATGTGGAGKGCTTAGCACAGAAACAAACCACCCAACATTCCCTGTGCCTTCACCCATGGGCAAACATGTTGTTCCATTTCCACAGCTCCCTTATGCAGTGCTGGCTGYCAACCATTGCAGTGACACTGCCCCACTGACCTCCCCCTGCCCATAACCCCCACAGCTCATTGCTTCTTACAGGTGTAGTTGGGATGTCTGATACTGTTTGATACTGATACAGATCAAAATCATCATCCCTAAAAATCAATTACGGATCCAAGGAGACCCAACAGAGGCTCTGAGGTAAGAAAAGCTGCATTTGGGAGAACTCAAAAGTAACACAAGAAAGTTTCTGCTTGCAAACTCTCAGAATGGAAGCCCATCCTCTCCACAATAAATRGGTCCTCCCACACAGTGACACATGACACCACTCACCTGTCATTTTAAGGCAGCTCAGCCCAACCTAGACTATTCAAARGGGAACAGATCAKGGAAGAGAAAACCTACAGGAGAAAYCAAGAACCCAGTGCTCACAGGGCAGCAGAAAGATGACCCAGGAATGTGATATTATGACACAGATGTCATTTGCTAAAGGATCACACAGCCTAAAGAGGAGCTGATGGCCCAGGGGACAGAGCATGTATGAAGGTACAGTGTATGATGTTGTTGTACACATGAGGTAGTACTTTATCTTCTAGTGTAAAATAAAAACTTGTAAGATGTCAGATTTGACAAAYTGGTTTAATCTACAGCATCTCTGCATACAGCCACCCTGCCCTRCTGCAATTTCAACTTCTTAGATTATACAGCTTTGGGGTGACTTTGGAGGATTCTTCAGGAAAGGAAGATACCTCCCTCTCCATTCTGATCTTTTGGCGGAGCCATGCAAAACTTTATATATTATTATTTATATATTGCTGCTAAAAGTGCCTCAGCAGTGAAGCATCCCTCTGCAGTTCTCAAGGCTTTGTGCAGGGAAGGCCCACAGGGTTAATCTTGTTCTTGCCTCCCATCCCCACAAAACCTCCCATCCTGGTTATTGCTGCCGACATGTGGCCCCTCACATGGGCCACTTTGCAGGACTGAGACCAAAAAGCATAAACGGAAATTAAATCAACCAAAGCAAAGAGAAAATAGCCCTTAGTGCAAGTTTAGTTACAAACACCAGAGTGGCAAGTAGGAAAAGGATGCAGATCTTCCAGCTACATTATGGGCTGCTCAATAAACACTGGAAAAAACCCAGATGCTGGGCAGTCACCCTWTTTCATTCAAGCACAATTAAACCCCTCTATTCCATCACAGTATGTACAGAATCACATCCAGTTAAATAAGCGACTGAAAGCGTGAATGAGATTCTAATATTCAGTACTTTCACACAGCCAAAGCTATTTTATTTTACAAGACGAGGCTTCTGCATTCATCTTTTTTTTTTTTTTTCTGAAAGCCCAGTAAAAACAGCATAAACTACTTAAGCAAAATTTAAGAGACAACTTACAAAGTAAAATTTGCATAGCACTGTAAATCTGCGTATTTGTTTGGGCACAGTTCTCCGTAAAAACTACAGGAGGTGACAGGGTYGGGTTTTCTCAATAGCTTCTTGTTTTTCACCAGATTCAGACACACTTCTYCTGAACGTCATAAAATCAAGTGTAGGAAATAACTGTAAAAACGTACAAAAAAATATATATACACATGCACAGTAAATGCATACCCTGTATACAGTTTTATTACTCGTTAGATTTGGCTAAGAACGATCATCTGGTGTGACTTTAACACTGCCCTCCCACTGACAGGTTTGCAACACATCAAAATCAGCCTGAGGAGGGCAAGTCTCCTCAGAGAGAAGGTGATTCTTTTGGATTAAAGCTACAGTACTTGCTGGTGATCTGAGGAGTGAGCGATTCAGCATTCAGATGTCACAAGGGACAGCTCGGACACAGCTGAAGCAAAGGGACACCAGGGGACACAGCTTGGCTCTCTGCACATGCACGGGATAAAGGAGGCACACAGAACCCACTCGTGCCTTGGGGAGTGAAATTTAATTCCTGATTAGGCTCTGCTGCTCCCTACTCTTCCTTCCTTTGCAGATTTAGTAATTAGTAACTCAGTGTGGTTTCCTTAAGAACGCACGCTGGCCAAAATGAAAAACGTTGTGCAAGACTGGAAGCTGGTAGTGGTAGCCCCCACACTAAGGAATAATTCCAATTTAAATTTTGTAAGTGCTGTTATATTCTGATCACCGCTGAAGTGTCTGATTTTAAAAGACAKTTTTCTCCTAAAAAGATAAAATGCAGCTTCTGCTAGTGGTTTTTAGAAATAGACTATCTGCACTCAAGTGCTCTCAGCAAAGTGCACAACTAATCTGTCTTTACAGTTTCAAAAATGGAGCAGTGGCTGGTAACTACAGGTATAACATTTTAAGAAATACAGGCAGCTTTCTAAAAGCCTAGAGAGGCCAAGGATCAGATAAACACATTTGTCTCAGATGCCAATCCCATGTCTTCCCAATTCTGAAGTATGAAATATTTTCATGACTTTTTCTGGTGGCTAACACACGTGGCACAGACCCTGTAACACTGACTTCCAGAGTGTTCTCACCCCAAACCACAGCAGGTAAATAACACAACCCACAACCTGCAAGCATCTTGCTGCAGAGACAATCAAATAAACCAGCCTTAAACAGGGCAGAAATCAGAGTCCCCATCTGAAAAAAGCCCTTAGGAGGAATTCTGGCCCAAATCACGTGAACATGGCAAGGGTTATTCTATAAATTGTCACAGGG
Organism: Alauda arvensis; assembly: GCA_902810485.1. Lineage (NCBI taxonomy): Eukaryota > Metazoa > Chordata > Aves > Passeriformes > Alaudidae > Alauda > Alauda arvensis. The sequence goes on from CADDXX010000297.1 coordinate 330,106, forward strand.
AGGTCTCAAATCCACATCAGAGTCAGAGCTTGCTTCTCACATGGCTGTTTCTGCTTTGCAAAGCTCCTGGTGATSACTCAGTTTTCTCAGAGCAAGAATTTGGCAGGACCTGTGAGTGTTCCTGCTCCTCCCAGCAATGCACCCRGTGGTGTTCCTTCTCCCTCACAGCTCCCAGCATGGCTGGCACCTGCTTCAAATCCCAGCTTCACTCAGCACCAGCAGCCCTGGAGCCACCTCTTATGGTCAGAAGGTTCAGGGACACAGGAACAGGCAGCTGTGACACACTGGGTGGGAGTACAGACTCAGCATTCCCATCTCAGGGATGAGCTTCTTTGTGCAGAACTTGCAGCCATCATCTGCTGGGAATCAGTACCTCCACACCAGGGGACAGGAGCACATGGCATCCAGGAGATGCTGTGAGCTATCCTGCTGTATCCCATTTTCAAAGGAGATTAAGGAATGGATTCTTCACTTTGATCTGTGCTGGCCTCCAGCATGTGCATGAAACACTTGGGCGAGGTCTGCCCAAGCCTGGCTTCAGACTTCTTAGCAAATACTTCTCCAAGATGCCAAAATACATCAGCTTGTCCGTCTTCAATCACAAGCACTGTGTAGTGTGAAGTCAGCATTATTAAAAGCCTCCAACCCCAYATTTCTTCAAAAGGTGTATGAAGCAAAACCAGTACTTTCAGCAAATATCTGATGGACAGTGACTCCCTTGCTTTCTCATTATTCCAACTCTTGGTATAAACCTTGTCCCAACTCCTTTCACCAGAGGGACCTGGTAGGGAGGGCCTGTGTGAACAGGCCTGGGAAAGTCTTTTCTTCCTGCTGAAAGTTTTGCTTTGAAGCAGCAAAGTTGCATTATCACGTAACWCAAACACAACCCTGTCCCTTCAGACCCAGAGCTGTCAACCAGCACCAAAAATTCAGGAAGACAAAACCCCAGCCAYGTGAGACAACTGCTGTAGGACTGGCTGAACTGGAGAGCTCTGAGTTCCTGCYAAGAGGCTGTAACCAAACCATCCGATACAGGTGAGCAAATACACAGACATCAGTGATGGAGACAAGAGGTACCACGTGGAAGTGAGCAGACACACTCACTTTTCCTGTGAATACCAGGCAATTAGGACACAGGCAGCAGCCAGATTCATTGGTCAGCAATTAAAAGTGTAGAGCCCTTGGAGATAAGTTAAAGCAGAACAAAGGAACATTGCCCATGCTCTTTGTGCTGGAGACAGAGATTTTGCTCAGTGATGCAAAGTCAGTTGCAAGAGCACATTCAGCCCACAATGAGCGAGAGAGAACTGTAATCCTACTGAGCCAAGGCCTCTGGATACCACATCCTTCTTCAGCATCAGCTCTTTCTTTGTGCCTTCCTAGCTCAGAGATGYCACGTGGCCAGCAGTCTCTGAGCTCTCTCACCAGGTTCTCAGATGCAGATGCTGCTTTGGAGCTGCAAATCCCACTTGGAGAGCAGCATCCTTGCTGTTGGTGACGATGACAAGAGCATCCATCTATCATCTGTCCACTCTGGTCTGAGAACCAATCCTCTTCAGAGTCAATGCTGAACTCCATGGCAGTCAGCTTGCAAGTCCATACTGGAAAACTCTTATTCACTCCAAACAAATAAGCAATAAATGAAAATTCTGAAAGGTGGAGAGAAAAAACACTCCCATAGCTGTAAGTTTATTAAACCTAGCACGGTTGAAAAGCAAAAGACRAAAAACAYGATATATTCTTGTTTATTATTGCTCTTAAAGGGCTTGGTAGTCAAATATACAAGCTATGCTCTATTAAACCAGAAGAAAATAAGATATAAAATCTATGCTCACTTTTCCAATCCAATCCACCTGCTAATCTTCATTAGTGACATTAACTTCAGCTATTTCCAGTCATCTTAATTGATACATTTTCTGTGTACGTGTGCGCGCGTGTATAAAAACCCCTATTTGAGAGAGAAAATCCAAAATGAAGAGATTTATGTTGGTTTTGTACTGTTTTGTGCACTGCTGTAGGTTTCAGTTTTTCAAGTGGTTACTGATATGTCTGTTCAGAAGAGCAAAATTTAAGTATCTGATGATGTRTTTATTATATTTTCAAAAAGAAAGCATGACCAATAAGTTATGATAAGAAAATATGAAMTGTTGATTGTTCTCCCCTTGATGTACATGCACTAATCCCATGATCCTGAACAGGGAGTTACATGCACTAAGAGGAGAAAAGGATCCYGTAAAGAGAAAGGCCATTAATTCCTTTCTCCTCTAAGCAGCTCCCCTCTTCTCAGCATTAAGAAGGGATTTATTTTGTGAAATTCTTGTCATGCCCRTTAATATACTGCTCAAAATGTAAGTATAAAACATAGTCAGTGGTCAGCCTGCTTTGCAAGCCTCTTCTGCTAAGCCCATACAATTTATATATACTCAATATCATCTTCAGGAAGCAAGTATACAGCATTTGTAACATCTTTCTAGGAAGCAAGAATTATACCCATTACTGAATTACTTAAGAAAAATAAAGAAAAAAAAAAAAAAAGAAAGAACCCCCCACTGTTCTCAGTCCTCTGATTAAAAACAGGGAAAAGCCAGAGTTAACTTCATCAGCATTTGGATGTCTGAGTGTATTTGAAGACAAAGTACAAAAAACATCCAGCAAGGAAAACAGAGTTATGGCTAGGCTCTGCTCTCCTCAGTTCCCAAAGCATATTTCAAATTCCACTAACATTTGCAACAGATTTGCAGCCCCTCTCTTAGGGAAGATTTATTTGAGGGGACAAAGATGACACACTAACGTTGGGGGTCTGAGTACAAGGATTCAGCAAGGTGGAGTCTAACAGGAGACAGACAGAACTCAGGTCATCCTTCAAATGCTCTTGTTGAAAAGACCACAAATAAAAATCAAGTGCATGACAGAACAAGTGATTAATGACCCCAAGTAAAATATTTTTTCTAAGTTACAAAATTGCTCTTCCAGTGTTTGAAAACAGAAAAACCTGTGGGAGAAGAGGTTACATTCCAACAGTTAAGAGCAAATTCGGAAAGAAGGTAAATTATTACTCTCTTATCTTGGTTACTGGAGCAAAGATGAAAACAACAACCAGTGCTTTGATAAAATCTGCTCTTTACAAAAGTGAGATAAATATTCTAGTGGCAGCTGGGTTAAAGATCCAGGCCCTGAGGGTTAGCTTCTGCCCTCAGCTGTAGATCTRCAACTCATTTCACCCACTTCGAGCAGCCAAATGCAGATTGTGACCTTCAGACTGAAACACACAGGTGTAGTTACATCTGTTTGCACATAATTCACAGCTATGCAGACAGCAGCAACCTACAGAAATCTCTGAATGTGCGTCTGTAACAAAACAGAAGGAAAGGAAGAAAAAGAAAGGAAAAAAAGGAGACAGGTACAGACATGATTCTGAGCTCTAATTTTCAGTGAAAAAGACCAAAATGTCAACAAGCAAAACTAAAGATACTTAAAATCCCTGAAGAGACCTTATGCTCTTTTAACAGCACAGCTCACCTTGCAAAAAACTTCACATGAACATCTAAAGCATGATCAAATCAAAAGAGCAGCACACCCTATCCTGACACACACAGGGTAAGGTCCTGGCCCCATCTGAATCCATGKTGAAGCTTTCATTAGAAGTTGAAGAGATGCCAGCATTCAGGATCTGACTGCTACAGACCTCTCCTTTTCACATTTTTTTGCAAAAGAAGACATTTTGAAAACTATTGTGCTGATTTCTAGTGCTGCCTCCCAGTTTACTGAGAGAGGTTGGCTGAACTGGACTTTGGTAATGAGAGATGCAAACAGAAATAAAAGGAGAACTGAAAAAAAATTTCCTTCTTTGCACAACTCTAAATCCCATGGTAAACCACTAATTAAAAAAAAAAAAAACAAACCCAAACAAGCCCAAACAGATTCAAAATTATGGAACATGTTTGATGTGAAACAGGGCAAACAGCTCTCAAGACTGAAGTAATATTTTGAAATTAAACAGCCTTGAGCAGTTAGCAGGAGACAGGATGAGAATTTTATCCTACTGGATCTGTTCTATAGGATTTGCTGATGGATAACACACTGCTTCCAAACTCCACTATCCATTCTCCTGCAGAACAGAAGTCTTAAGATGTTGCCTGAAAATCAAAAGTGTCAGTGTAACATACAAACAGGATTTCATCTGTAGCCATGACAACACAGCCAAAAAGACTCTAACCCAATGAACACCTGTCAATTCATATAAGGAGGGTGGTTTTTTCCTGGCTCATTAGTAAGAGGAGTTGGAAATCAATAAACATTATGTTGGCTTTAGCAAGAGGAAACATTCAATGGCTCCTGTTGTAAAAGTGAGTGTAGTGCTCTTGACAGAAACCAGTGTTTTCAGTCATCTGAAGATACACGTGGCCATGGCCAATGCCCTCTCTTTTCTCCCCCACCCCAAGTCCACCAACAAAGCAAGAAAAATTAGTTTCTTCTTCCACCCCACCCCCAAATTTTCTCCCACAGCTTGACTACAGTAATCCTTGAACAGGCAGAAGGTTGGTGCATTCTCTTCAGCCGATGCCTCCAACTTCTTCATTCTTGGCTCAAGTTTTATTCATTAATATTAGTCATCAGTTATTAAGAAAAAGATAGTTTCTAAGTGTTTGTTGTTGTTTTTTTTTAACTGAAGTTAATTGGATACCAGAGTCTGGTTACATGTGCTGGACTGCAGCTGTCAGTTATTCCTTTTTCTTGAATTCCTGGTTGCCATAGCTGGAGCCTTTCTCTATTTCAGTTACTCCTATCAGTCTACGAACTCCAAAGGAAGCTTGAAAATATAACAGAGAAATGAGAGGCACATTAAAAGCTGTCCAAGCATCTGGGAAGTTACACCTACACACACAAGCAGAACCCAATCCCCAGGTCAGAGGGTGCTGYATGAGGCTGCACAGGGATCACAGGCCAAATGACACCCCAAGAGAGGGACAATCCAGATTTAAAAACATAATTACTGCTTCTCTGGGTTAACAGGACATGTAGCATGAACACTGAAGCATAACCCCTCCCTCTACTTCTTTTATTCTTAGGGGTTTGTTGTTGTGGGGGTGGGGTGGGGAAATTGAGTGGTATTTATGTATTTTTTGTTTGTGGTGRTGRTGGTTTTGTGKSWTTTTTTTCTTTTYTAATTCASAGACAAGCTGTCCAGTAAAAGTATTTTTTCCTTCAGGCATCAAACTAATGGGCTGCAAGACTCACCTGCTACTACTACAGGTTTTGCTTAAAATATGAAGGCAAATTTGCCCAGATTAAAGCTTTTGAAACAATAAGAATGCTGCCCATTAGAAAGAAAGACTAGTGAGGGAGCTCCAAATATTTTCCTGCAAGCTCCATTCTTATTAATTAATACTCAGAACTCATTGGAGGTAAAGGATTCTGTTATGTATCACAATGGGTTTAGCATCTTCTCTGTTTTCATTACCTGCTCCTACAAGTCCCAGGAATGCAAGGATAAGGAGAGGTGATCCACTTGCAAAAACTCCAAAGCCAAATGTGAAGAGAGGAGAGAGGAGAACTGTGGCCCAAAAAAGAAAGTTTAGGAGAGTCCATGGTCTCCTAGGAGGTTTAAACTGCTTGCCAGGAAATATGCCTTCCTGATTGTACATCTCTTGCAAAGCATCCTGKGGGGAAAGAGAAAAGAAAAGAGGTTCATGAAGTTTGCACCAAGCAGCCCAAGATTATTCAGCTCCAGGACAGCATCAAGGACAGTACCCATGGTACAAACTCATCAAGAGTGCACAGCATCCCATTCCATCTGCTGTCACTTATTTGGGCATTTCTGTTGACCACCCAASTGACCTTTAAGCCTTTTGAAGGCAATTTTGGCACCACCAAAAACTGAAACCTCATTGTCCTCTCCACTACCAAATACCTCCACCTTGCCTGTTCATTGCTAAGGAATTTAGGGCATCTTCAGGCCAGTTCAGACACTACCACCCCTCTTATGTTTTTCCTTTGTGTTTTTACTTCCAGAAAGGTCAGCATGATTCAGCAAAGCACAGCAGAAAAATGCTGTATGGAGAGSCAGGAGGGGAGGGGGCAAGGCATGAGAGCAGAGACAGCATCACCCCAGCCCTGATCCCAGCACTGCAACTGAGCCACTGCATCCTGACTGAGCCTTGCAGAGCTGCTGTCCTGGAATACAGCATTCACAGGAACAAGGTGCCCACCACCTTCCCTCAGTCTGTAAGATTTGTTCTTTGAGGTTYCCAAGCCATTACCAAGGATGACTCAAGTCTGGCTATTCCTTGGTTTTATTTTTAAGTTTTTTGTAACTGATTCCAGTTACAAAGGCATTGCAATAAATGGAATGAGAGGATTCCAGTYACAAAGCATTGCCAACACTGTGGGATCAATGTGTGTAACACCCATGGCCATAAGCAACACCTCCCTGTCAACATCTCACAGCAAAGTTGAGCAGAGGTAGAGGCAGCATCAGGAGGGATGAGAGGAAATGGTGTCACATTGCACCAGGGGAGGGTTAGATTGGACATCAGGAAAAAAAAACTTTCATGGAAAGGGTTGTAAAGCTGTAAGACTGTCCAGGGAACTGGTGGAGTCATCATCCCTGCAAGGGTTCAAAAAAACTTGAGGATTTGGCACTTGAGGACATGGTTTGGTGGTGTTGGCCTGACAGGTGGACTCTGTTCTTAGAAGCTTTTTTCAAACTCAAAGACTCTTTGGTTCTGTAGAGTTGCTAAGGGGAGGTGATGATGAGCTACTGCTCTTTGTGAGATAASCTCTCTCCTTAACTGAATCACAGTTCAGATATTCAAACAAATTAGGCTGAAATAAATATAATGAAACTCAGAACAATTTGCTGCCTACCTAGAGACTGAGCCTGGCAATGCTGCAGCACAGGTCACCASAGCTGGGGAAAGCCCAGGATCCTTAAACTTTCTGTGCTCTGCTGCCTTCCCACAAAGATAAGCAACACAGAAGTCAAGATACACTTTYCAAGTTCAATAATCCACCACTTAGGGCTGGACAACAATTACAGCTCTCTCCTMCTCCCCACAGAAGTGTTCAATAACCATCTGAGGTTAGAAAAGGAAAAGCTCTGAGCCATCTGAAGGCACGCTGGGCATGTGCTCTGTCAGCTCCTGGCATGGGACTGTCTGTCCCATGTCACACACCACGGCAGAAGTATTACCAGGAGACAGAAGGGAAGTGACAGTGGGGGAAAAATGAAAGCARAGAACAATTGCAGCTGAAAGCCAGGACTGGCTGTCCCTGACAGACACTTATCACTCTTCTCGAGTGCCTAAAAACACCCACGGGGAAAATGGAGSTTTTAGAAACACATGACAGAGATCCAAAAGCTGAAAAATGCAAAAAGACAGTGGATTGCTATTAGTCTTCCCCAGCTCAGGCATATCTCTGAATTCTATTGTGCTGTCTTGGCAATTTGAGACCTCACTACCCAGCCCTCTGCTGCCAAGGGRCTCCTCTGTCCTGCTCCTTCCAGCACTTTGAGGGATGGCTGCTTAATTATACATAATATCCTCTCCATCCAGGGCAAGAATGTGTATTACTCACTGCCTTCATACCCTCCCCTGTGCAAGTCCCAAAGACAGAAAAGAAAGCAAAGCTATTTACCTTTTCCTGGTAAAGCTTATGAAGCCAGTTTGCAGCTTCCTTTTCATCTTGAGGGATATCTTCCAGAGGAAATCTCCTGGTTTAGTAGAGWGATTAAAAAATGGAAAGAAAAACAAAAAAAAAGAATTAAGGGAAAATGCAGGTATTTGATTCTWTCCCTCTGCTAGGGAAGATCTTCCACTCACTGAAGGGTATAAATCACAGGCAACACTGTCACTGATGGCAGAGGTCTTAAACACAGAGAACTGAGACTTGAGAATCTGAGGTTTTAGCTTGGGAATTGGGTGCTATTTAAGACAAAAGAAAGCTCCTGTCAGCTTCAGAGCACAACAGTAAAATAAACATTTCCCATTGAAACACTGTTCCTTCTCCACCAGATCCACCACTGGCTGATTCCCAGTGAGCTCAGGCTGAGGCAAGCAAGTGGAAAACCCAAGGATAATTGTTTGTCACATTTTGGTTGTGAAAACCCTATTTTGGAAGTAATGGGAGAGTAATGAACTAAACATCCACTTTATAGCATCTCTAAGGAAAACATCTGCAGTGACTGCACTTGTTCCACTTTGCAGCCCCACAGACTGAGGGGTGTGTGACACTTCTGGGGGTGTGTGACACACTTCATGGGGGGGTGTGTGACACACTTCATGGGGGGTGTGTGACACACTTCATGGGGGGGTGTGTGACAATTATGCCCAGTGCCAGCCCTGACCTCACTGAGAGCAGGTGCCTTGTCAGAACCTCTCTGCAGTGTTAAAGACCCAACCATCCCCCTGCATTCTTTTATTTTCTGAGATCCTTCTACCCCAGCCCCCTGTATGATTCTGTGAATATGTTCTAACACATTTCCAATGGTTTCTGCATCCCATGAGCCAGCTGAACACCAGATCTGCCAGATTCACTTACATGAGCTCTAACAAGAGAAACTGCTTAGCTCATATAAATAATGCTCAATAAAAGCTCAGTGAAAAGTCATTTGCTGAAAGCTTTCTGGAGAAGTGGCCATGGTGTTGCTGTCACCACTAGAGGGGACTCACAGCAACAACATTTGGTGATTTCCTGGTTATTTCCTCTGGAGGCAGTGGGGATAARGACAAGATCCACTGCAGAGCTAAGCTGCTTATCCCTGCACAGGTAACCACGTCTGCACATAGCCAGAACAAGAGCTTATGTGCTTCCCTTCTCTGAGCTACAAGAAGCCTGTTGGCACAATAAGGACATGTTCCATTTCCAGCAAAAAAACCTGTAAAAACAGTCTCCTTACTCTCAAAGCTTCTTCCCCAAAACAGAGAAAAAGTGTAGAAAAGCAGCTTGAGAATATTCATTCCGTCCACAAACATTTTTTTATATCAAAATTATCTATGCACAGCCATTTGTAGGGTACAATTAGTAATTTTTCCTGGCAACATCATCCTCAACAGAATTTTACAAACCCAAACTTCTTCTAACACTATTGRAAACTACACTTCTTTTCTTTCCCCCATTACCTCTCCAAGGAATGAAATATAATTGCACCTCCATTAGCAAGAGAGGATATTTAACTGAAGCCTGCCACAGTTCAGTGTGTAATTAATAATKATACAAATGTGCATCCATGCATGTGCACCCCAGATCCAGCTAGATATCCTACATGCAGTGTGGAACTGCCTGACCAGCTGYTTTGCTGGTTGGCAAACTGTCTGCTCACTTTCCTCACCAGGAACATGCCTGGCAAGTGAAATTAGTGAAAATGAAACCCCTTGCAAATGAGAAATGCCATTTCTCTGTGGACAGCTCCACAGTCTTCTTTTCAGCTGAGAGACCAAAATGTTGTAGATGTTGCACAACACTCAGACCCAAGGCCAGAGGGAAAAGGTGTGTGGGGGAAAGAGAAAGGCTCTTTTTTTTTTTAACTTTTAAAAACCAAGCATCAACCTCATCACCAGAATACAGCAATGTTTTCCAAAGGGTGGGTGAAGCCCCCAGAGAAGCAGAAGCAAAATGCCCAAAGGACTGTGGAAAGAATAACCAGATCATGTCTCAGGTCCAAACATCAAAGGGAAGAGAAGAAATTCAACAGGATTGGTATTTCTATGATCACAAGGAAGCCTTTGAAGCAGAAGGCAGCAAGGAGAAAGCAAGAAAGAGAAGGGGTGGGTGTGCATGCAAATGTGTATGTGCTGCATGGGGTGAGGTGTTAGCAGCTACTCTGAGGYAAAGGAACTGTGAGGAATGTGAGCAATGTCCCACCTCATTCATACAATGCCTGAATTTCACCATTATTTCATTTTTAATCTGCTGATCAAACCATGTGAGTGAGGGAGAGAAACTGGCAYGTAAAGGAGCTTTACACTCCTTACTACAAGGCACCACTGAAGCTGAAGGACAAGGAGAAGTGGGCTATAGGAAAGGAAATTACTCTCTAAAATCTGAATACACTTCAGTTCAGTGCCACAGTATGCACCTTTGAGCTCACCTGTATCAGTATATGCTCACCTTACACACATATCTGCTTCATATTTCTTTCCATAAAGAATTCCTAATARAGATGGGTTCTTGTTTCCTCTGAAATTTAGTGTTACATCATACACTGCTGAAACTGTTGGGGAAAAAAAAAAGAAAACAGGGCTGTTAAAGTAGCAGTTCCAGCAAGCACCTTCTGGCATCCTTGCTTGAGACAGCAGAGCCTTGTGCAAGCCTTGCATTAAAGATGTCACTAYTTTGTGTTTACACATCACATTTATCTGCACCAGACCCCTGACACTCCCAGCTCTGCAAAACATCAGATGACCTGATGAACTAAGCAACTAAAAAAGGTTTTTAGTATTTTTTAAAGACTGGTATCTGACAGTTCTGTGGCAATTTACAGATTACCAGCTTGACACGCTGCATCCTCATTACTGCCAGCTCACTAATTGCTGATGAACACCACAGAGTGTGCYAAATCACACCTTGCAAGTGCTGGGCAGTACCTGTTCCCCTGAGACACTGGACAGCAGTGGTGAAACCTTTGGTTCTGGGCAGCAGGTGGTATTTCAGCTTAGGCAACCCCTTGGATTCAGCTACTTCCATGCTGATGCGGTGCTTGGTCTCTGTGAAACGAGTTCCTTCACAGTACAGCAGAAACTGGGCAAGACAAAAGCCAGAAAAAACCCCCAGGGGTGTCTTGAGATATCAAAAAGAAATCCAGCAGTGCACTGGAAATATTTCCAAGATAAACACACATTGTGCACACACTGCAGTTGTCTCATCTCTTCACCAAGTATCGGGCACAAAGCACCACCTCCCCAACTCATTTACCATTGCCTTTACTTTTAACAACACTTTAACAAACCAAATTTAAGGTGACAAAAAGACAGCCCTAATTGTGGCATTCAGAATGCACAGAAATTAGGAAATTGATTTACTCGAGTCAATTTTAATCATGATTTCAATTACCAAGCAGGAAGTCTTGATTTAAATAATCAATGCTGACTACATTTTGCACTTATATTTTCCAGTTGTTTTCCCTAGAGACTAGTCCTTGGTTCTCAGTAGTAGAATCATTAAAATGTATAGATTTGAAGMTCAAGTTCAGTCTTGAGATTTTCTAATTGGCAGGGTTTGTTCTGTTTTTTCTTTTCTTCCCCACACTAGTCAGGAAGATATATTCAATAGAATTCATATCCATATATTCAAGCAATTAAGTAGCTTAAAATACATTCTCCAGATCCTTACTTTTCCTGTCTTTGTAATGGCAGAAAATTACAATGCATTCACAATATTCTAGTTAAGGCTTAATGTTTCACTATTCATTTTAACAAGCTGTACTGGATAATACTGAAAACTCACTTAAAATGCATAAAAAGCCTCTTAATGTTTTATAAGCCAATAATTGTACATTACATGTGCTGCTATAAAAGCAAAACTGAGAATTCATTAAAAYCTTTGCATTCAAAGCCCTAAGAAGGTTAATGGATTGATTACACCACTGTGCTGCTGCAGTGAAGGCTAAAAACATTGCACACAATGAAACAGAAATGTTTTACCCTTGATTTTGAATAATGTCAAAATAAAAAGGAAAAAAAATGTAACTGCAGAACCAGATACAAGCTTGCCATTTGTTCTCAGAGACCTTTTGGGAAACTTGTGATTTCACAGATCAATGAATGCACTAACAGGAACTTTCTATCAAAACCCATGGTCTGTGCACTCCAATTCACTCAGTTCTCCAAAAAAGATTTTTGTGTGTCTTCTCAGACGTTCTACAGATGGAGTAAGAAATATCGGCTTTTTAACAGGTGAAAAATAAGTCTGGATAAAAYCATCAAGTATCACACAAGCCTGATTTATAAATTATTCTCAAGCTTCTGAACTGTTTCCCAAATGGCTTCCTTTACCAATAGGCAAACAGCAGTTTTCTACCAGCATATCCCAAAAGACCTCCTGAAGCAGAGCATGGCTTTTCCCTGACAACACCTGGAAGTGAGCCCACCTCCTGACACACAAAGCCACCAACTTGTCACCACTTCACTTCCAGCAGCCAGTTCCAGAGGAGGGACTCAGCACTTACCCACATGTATTCAGGATAGTCAGACAAACGTTTCAACCCCTCAATGACTGTATCTCTGTCCTCTTCCCATTTCCTTTTGCAGAAAACAATCTCGAGGAAGTACCACGTCCAGCCAATGAGGGGCACATAGAGCAGCTCTCTCTTAGCAAGGACTTTGGAACTCTTGGAGAGAAAAAACAAAAGCGACAAACCRCAAACGTCATTTGCTGACTTGTGCAACGAGCCCAAAGACACTAAAGCCAAGATGATGGAGCTGTATCTGGGAACATGAATGCAAAGAAGGTGTTTGTAGATGGGTTTTGAACAGAGGAAGGGAAAGCTCATGGCTCTCACATACCCCCAGCACTCCGAAGCGCTCCGTCATCGTCCAGCCGCACAGGAAGTCGATCTCAAAGTTGTGGTTCAGGATGATGATGACATGTTCCTTCCCAAAGGTTTTCACCGTGGCCTCGTCTGAGAACAGGGTGCACTCTGTGCCTGACCACCATTCCAGCAGCATTACCAGCTCTAGCAAACGTGGGGAAGATGGAGAGAGGAGTTAGGGGTACCCCTCATAGAAAGCATTCAGAGTTTCATCCTCACTGCGCAGCCTCTCCTGACTCCCAACACTGTCACTTTCCCAAACCTACCCAGCAGAGATGAAACAAAAGCTTGGAAGGGTACAGACCAAACCATATTACCCTCCCTAAGCAGTATTTAAGGCATCAGACATATGCATAATGGATAATTCAGCAAGTTTTTAACAGCGACACATTGGGGCATTGCATTAGAAATGCAAAATYTCACTACCACTGGAGAAAAGGCCCRAAGACTTTCATGCCTGAAAACAGACAGTGAAGCTGTTGATTGCTCCACTAAATGAGCACAGYTCCTCCCAGGTGGAACACAAATCATGCACAGATGCAGCCTAATGTTTTTACTCCACATGAAACCAGCCTTATGGAGGTAAACAGACCAATAAAGGTCTTTTACAGGSATGCAGTGACATAGATCTTCTGTGATAGATTTTAATATTAAAACACAGGGCTCTAATTGTTCTGCATTATGATCATCAACACAGAGTTAAAACCAGAAGAGAACTGRGCTAATTTATCAAAATACCAGGGCAAAGACAGGAATAGTAAACTGTGTCTTTCTTTTACTGCAAAAGGAGCCCTTTCACCTCAATTTACTCCAGCTTTAAAGTATCACAGCAACTCTTATTCCACCCTGAACATTTGTTAGCCTTTCTTATTTTCCACCTCCCCTTTTTTCATCATAAAACCCCCTTCCACTTAAATYCAGCCTGCACTGACTGTAGTTGCTATGGTTAGCTTATTTCCCTCCTCTCAGCACATGGAGGCAGATGGAAGGCATTGCTTGCATCATGGGACAACTATAAAAAGTACCAGAATAGTTCATCCTCCCAGTAGGAAGATTTGCTTCCCTGCAAACCACAGTCATTGGTATGTTCTCATTTCAATGAGATATGGATGAAATAAAAATGTGGTTGCACAAATATGGCAGTTAAAGAGAGTTCAACCCTCCCCACATGACTACACCTGCAGGGTTCCTCCTTTGTTCCCTCTATCAGGGCTCTGCCAGGAGGTTTTTCAGCTTCCCATTGGGAAATTCTGGTTTTGCCAAACAGGGCAGCACCTTCTTGCACAAGGGTTTCAGATCAGTGGGACCAGACAAGGTCATCTATCCACACTGCTAAGCAAGAGTCTGGGATCCAGTCTTGCACCACAACCACAGAGAAGGCAAGCACAGTATTCAGGTGAATAATGGGGAAAACCAGTCCTGGCCTGCTGAGGGCACAGAGCTCACCTARCACTGTTTTTTTCATTCATCACCACTTACTCACCCACCAGGTTATTCCCATGTATCACTTTCAGCACTTGCTCATTTGAAGGCACCACAAAATGATGCACCTTGCTAGCCAAGAGAGTTTAACCCTGGACAGCTGGAAATATGGCTGAGGAGAGAGAATTGTCTTGTTCCTTTACACCAGGTACAGGTTTCTGTCACTGCTTCCCAGCTCTGCATGCTTTGTGATCACTCACCTTCCTTTCTCTGGTTTTCCTGGCTCAGYAAAAGGGGAAAGAGGACAGCAAGAGTGGCCTCAGAGCACCTCAGAATAAAAGGGGAAAGAGGCAATGAAGCAAAAGTGTCCTCAGAGCACCTTCCAAGCAGGGGGCCAGGAGAACAGAGCAGTGGTACCAAACACATTGTGGTACTCTGAGCAATTTTCCCTTTCCACTGCTGACTGTGTGCCAAGGAGGAACACCTCCAGTACCTGCTACATTTTCTTGTACACATTAGAAATGGGTGTGTTTCTTCTTCAAAATCAGGGGGGAAAAATCTGCAGAGGCCTGTGTAGATGACTTTCTGCAGAACATTTCTTTCACCTTTCTCCCTAAAACAGTGGAGGATTTGCCAGAGTTCMTACTGAGAGAGGAGGGCTGACAAGCCAAAGGATTAACAGGAGGAAACAGATTGTCCCTTACAAGAGTGCTGACAAATGATGTAATTATAACCAGGAGTGGGCTCATTTCCTTTTTTTGGTGTGTGGGTTACAGCTCTCCTTTGTGTGGCACTGATCCTGTCAGTGCTCCAGCAAGAACATCCTCCTGAATGAAGGAATGGGAACACTTGCACTGCCCAGGAGAGTTCCTGCAGGGAATAAGCAAGCCCAGGCTTCAACCACCCCTTGTGGCTGGGCTTCCCACACACCAAAGCAGGTGCATTTCCAGCCTCACAAGCCCCCCAGAAACAAAGCAAAAAGGGGCACAGCACATCCCTCAGCTGAAAGTAACAACATTTGAGAGGTTATTTTTGCAACCAGACTAACCCAAACACACTGCACTCCCCAAGGGTGGGACTCATCTGGAAGGAGCTGCTGCAAGTCACAAATTTAGGGGTTTATGTTGGGGCCAGAGCCTGAGAGACTTCCTTCCCCAAATGTCTGACAGGAACACTGGATAGAATCTCTCTCCCTCCCCTTTGGAAGCTGGKCTTTATGTATTTGAGAGTAAGAACAGAGCCTGGGTTTCAGTACAGAGCCACATGGAGGATTACCTGTGTTTCCCTCCCTGCACACTGATCCTCTGCCAGCTGGGCACAGCAGCTTCTCTTACAGACCCTCAGCCTAAAGCCACCAACAGCTTGGAGAAAGTGAGCAGAACAGAGCACCCAGAGCAGAACACCAACCTACAGGTTCCTGGCCAAAAGGCTTCTCCATACTGAAATATATTCCATTATGAATGGCAACACTGGAGCTCCTGCACTTCCACAGCTCACCTAAATTGCTATATATCACAACTGAGGAGCATATTCTGTCAGCTCTTCCATTACAGGCCATCAGCTCTCTGCAACCCCCATTAATTTTCACAGTTTAATTTCCCAGTGTGTTAATTTATAACAGGCTATACATTAGGGGTTATCCCATGTACAACCCAATTATCTACTCAGCTTCTCCAAACCTCTTTGAACAATGGTGTGGGTTATTTCCAGTGTTTGGAGGATATAAAACAGCAGCATTTGAAGTGTGATTTTTTCATGCACAATGCTAACCAGGGGCTGAGCCTAAAGCCTTACAGGAGCAAGCCCATATCCTCAAAAAAGCCTRACTATTAATGCAGCAATAGTTTTCAGCATGAGATCAGATTCTAGATTATTAAAASCACAAAGAAATTCTTACAAGCAAATTAAAAATAAAAACTCCTRTATGTCCCCACTCTCAYCCAACCAAACTAATTTTGAARTTTCTACTAAGCTCTTCTATTACAMTAYCTTTTTTCMYGACAATTTGCCTGCTRGTCTAATTAATTTCCTCTCTCCTGTGCTTCTCAGTGGGCAGGACAACAAGCAAAGTAAAGGCAGGGACAACAAGCTTAAAAAGAGACTGAACCAGACACCTCAGAGRGTTTTTGTTGGTGATACTTGTGGATGATTTATGAAATGTGGGTGCCTGTCAATGGACTGCTGAACTGTAATTTCAGTGMTCATTCTGGTGACTCATTTACCCACAGTGGGAGTTGGATGCTGAGCTGAGCACTAAGGTAAAGTGGCCGTGCACACTGGGAGGGGATGGAGAATGGAAATCAATTAGATGATTCACTGCTGCAACAGGAGGTGACATTTGGGCTAAGGAGCCTTCTAAACACTCYATCAACATTTTCAGAAATCCAGCCCTCTGTTGAGCTCCGTGAGGAGAAGAAGGGGAATCCACAGGGAGGAGGTTTTGCAAAGGTCTGAAAGAGGAGAACAAAGCAGCTGCACTCAGTGCAGAGCTGATCCACGGGCAGAAGAAGAAACACTGACAAAGAGGAGACCCTGGCCTCAGAGATGGCACTGAAGGGTGCAAGGGGACTCTGAAGTTTGTCACACAGCTCAGCTGCAGAGACATCTTCACAAGACACTTTAAGATAGAGCTCTGCCTCTGCTGCCCACACAATAAACTTGGGCTCCACCATGATCAATATTGCTCATCATGCTCAGTACCTGAGCCAGCCTCACAACTGTCCCTTAGCACAGCAGCTGACMCTGGATGAAGATGGCATTGAGACAGAAGCAACAGCTCCTATCAGTCCAGATAAGGCTGGAGGTGCAGAGGAGCTTTACTCC
>CADDXX010000297.1:347144-402854 GCA_902810485.1 Alauda arvensis
CCCAGCCCCACCCTGCCAGCCCAGCACACTCACGGCTCCACAGGGAATAGGCAAGGCGACAGTTTACTCGGCGATAAAGCTGCTTGTTGATGGGCCAGAGGACCAGCGTGCATAGTTGAATGAAGTTAATGATCAGCCCACTGACAACGAAGACGAACCCAATGAGGAGGTGAACTATGAACTGGGTCTTCAGGAAGGCGATGAAGCCCATGATAACCACTCAGTAGCGTGTGCAAGGGCCGTCACTCAGAATCACTGTCCTGAAAGARAGAGGGGGGAGAAAAGCAACAAAGAGTTAAATGCAGAGTGGATTTACAAGCCCTGAGGAAGGACAGAGCAAAAGCCCTGGAACAGTCYGGGCTCATTCATCAGGAGGAACCCGACCCAATGAACACTGTGCTCTCTGCCCCATGCAGGTCTTCACACAAACTGGTGAYCCTGAATCCCTGCCCAAAAATAGGAAGGAATCATTATTTACAATTTRCAGCCCACCGGGAAGATTACTGTTTGCTGAAGAGACTAATCTCACACCTCTCTCCAAACAAACACCACATAATTGGGAGTTAATGCCTGGAGGAACAGAGAGCCCTGCACTCAGAGTGAGCAGCAGAGCCCTGATGGGCAAACAGGGGCTGYATCTTCAGGAGCCTCACCCTGCAAAGGGCAGGGCTGGTCACACACAGCATCAGTCTGGCAAACACTAAGGYATGGAGATGGAAATCAGGTATTCCCACATTCAGAACCCATGCTGGAGCAGGTTTAATAACTTCTCACTTTGTCAAGCCACAGTTCTGYCATCAAATATTCCAGTTAGTGTGGGGGGAAAAATGCAAAATTCTTAAAAAGCCTTAGGCTATKTCACAGTACAAACTTCACCTGGAAAGGGCATTGGTGTGGAATGTTGATTCCACTGAATTAGGCAGGGCACTTAGCTCTGAGCATGTGCTGCACTTACCCCAGGTGCAGAGAGACTGGCAAGGTCTGCACCAGCAGAATGCCACAGGAGTTGACACAAGCCTGATCCACTGCAAATCCTGTCAGCACAACATTAACCCAGCAAACTGTAGTTACCAAGCCACCAAAATGAGTTTATTGCAAACCCCACATTATCCAGCACTGGCCTGTCTCATCTGTAGGGTACTGAGGAGCCCTGCAAGGCCACCCAGGCTCTCAAACCACAGCCTTGAGGGCTCACCCARAAAATTAAAGCTTGGCCCTGATTTTCTGCCACAGCTCGCTGATGGTTTCCATGCTCAGCTTTTACAAGTGTGGCCAAAGAGCAGACCAAGCAGTAGATGGTCACAAATACTTTTGACAAATCAGGCATCCCAAGGTGATGTGGRCCCACTGTCTGAAAATAAAGCCCCTGCCAGCTGTGAGGAATCAAATAATTTCACCTGCTTACAGTGTGCTGCCATTTATAAAACTCTGCAGCTATTGTACTGTGAAAGCTTGTTTTCTATCCTCTCTTCTGCCAATCAGGTACAGCCTTTCAAGGCACAGAGTGTCTAGTTTTTGCACAATTAACATCCATTTGCATCATTAGTAACCTACCCACTTCAGAGGCACATTAGAGAGGCAAAAAAAAAAAAAAAAAGGCCTGGTTGAACACAGCCAGTATTGTGCCTACCACAGAAAACAAAGCAAAGCAAGATGAATAGTATTGGAGCTCATGATAAACAATCTAAATTCTCCCAGTGTTTTCCTGTAAGGATGAAAGAAACATTTCTTCCACTAATAAATTRCTTTAAGAACAGCTGTTGGGAAGCACAGACTTCTGCTTTAAAAGGAACAAGTGGAGCCCTCCTTCCTCTTYCCTCCCCAAAGGGCTGCAGTTGTCTCACAGAGCCAAAACACCCCAGAAATGCTCACACATTGCTGTGTGGGAGGCAGCTGTGGCATCCAGTGACTCCCCAGCTCTGGGCTTGTTTGTCTTTTCCACTGGCAGGCTCTAATAAACACTGCCARGCATTAAACACCAACTTCTTCACTTCCAAGAGCAGAGCCATTCTCTTCATCTGGTGTATCTCACAAGCCAGTTCAAACAAACAAGAGAAGAACAATTCCCTCCCTCCCTACAAGCTATTTCTTTTGAGTTCTTGCTTGCCCTCTGCAGAGCCAYGTGCAAGCAGCTTTGCTGATGACTGTGTCCAGTGTCAAACCATGGATGGATTTGAGGATCTTGGAAGCTCTTCCAACACGATTCTATCCATGACAGTCATTAGAGCAGCCCTTGGAGCCTTTTTGCCACACAGGTTGGCCCCTCTCAGGCAGGGCCACAAAGCACACACAAATGGCACAAGGAGAAAGAGGAATGTCAGGTATTGTCTGTCCTCAAATAAAATGGTTTGGCTCCACTTCCACAGCCCCTTGGCTTTGAGCAGAGTCTGTGGCACTCTGGTATTTGTCTCTTAMATTAAGGACACTGCTGTGTTTCAGACCCCAAAGGACAAATCCCTCCTTTACATCACAGCAAGAGGATTTATCACTCTTGCACCAGCATCCTGCTCCCCATGCTGGRCACCACAGAATCAATAAGGTTGGAAAAGCCCTCCAGGATCATTGAGTCCAATCTCTGACCAACCACCATCTCCTCAACTAAACCACAGCCCTCGATCTCCCATCCAGTCACTCCCTGAACACCTCCAGGAATGGTAACTCCACCATCTCCCCAGGCAGTTTTAGCTTAGCAACACCTTCCATGAAGAAATTCCTCCTGATGTCCAATCTGAGCCTTCCTGGCACAGCTTGAGAGCACTTCCTCTGTCATTGCTGCTGTCTGATCCTTCCAGTTTCGCTGCTGGGCACAGAACCTGCCAGTGATTGTCTCTGTTTTGACAATCCCTCATTTAACCATATTGGACTTTTAAGATTATTAGAAGTTAACCCAGGGACTCTCTCATTTTCTGCATCCCTGCCCATGTAGGACAGCCAGGCAATTTAGGGACAGGGCAAGAGGCAAAAGGTGGCCAGCAGCTGTTCTGTTGTACCCCATGGCCAGGCTGGGGGGAGGATGGGAAATCAGGATTTGCTGAAATGAGGAAAAGCACCACTTCTGCATTTGACACATGCATTAAGATCAGCTTAGTGAAGTATCTAGGAAGTAAACATCTGCCCGAGTCTAAGACAGCAAATCTCAGCACTATTAATATTTTTTTTTTTAACCTACCCATATCATCTGCATTTTTAAAGACCCGCTGGTAAAAATCTTATTTTTGCCCTTGTTTTCCTAAAACACTGCAACCTTCCAGCACTGACCTTTCACCACAAAACCTTAATTTCTTCCTGTACAGCCACACTGAGAACTTTGGGAATTTTAGTACTCTCCCTGCTTTCAYAAGGTCAGAGAATGATTTGGGTTGGAAGAAGCATTAAATATCACCTACTTCCAACCCCCACACCATGAGCAACCCCTACACCTCCCACTGGACCAGGTTCCTCATCCAGCCTGGCCTTGATCTTTTATCTGCTCTGATGAAAAWGTTCCTAAATGCTTTGCATCCTTCAGGGCTCTCTCTCTTATTTCCATGCCTCTCAAGAAAAGGRCAAGGAGACAAAATATCTTGGTGTGGTGGGCTGACCCTGGCTGSAGGACTGGTGCCCACCAAGGCTGCTCTCTCACTCCCCTGCTCACCTGGACACAGAAAACACAACAGAAGGCTTRTGGGTGAAGGWAAGGACAGGGAGAGATCACTCACCARTGACTGTCATGGGCACAACAATGMGGGGGGATCAGCTCAATTTCTTACCAAWCAAAGCAGAGTGTGATAATGAGAAAYAAAACCACATCTTAAAACACTTTCTTCCAACCCCTCCTTTTTTTTGTTGGGCTCAACTTCCTGATTTTCTTCTGCATTTCCTCCCAGCCAGCAGTGCATGGGGACAGGGAATGGGGCTGGGGTCAGTCCATTACTCATCTCTACTCCTTCTTCCTCAGGAGAGAACTTCTCACACACTTCCCCTGTCCCAGAGTGGAGTCCCTGCCTCAGGACACAGCCCTCCATGAACTTCTCCAAGATGAGTTCCTCACCAACTGCTCCAGCCTGGCTCCTTTCCATGGGGTGAAATCCTTCAGGAGCAGGCTGCTCCAGAGTGGGTACCTCACAGGGTCACAAGTCCTGCCAGCRAACCTGCTCCAGCCTGGGCTCCCCACAGGCTCACAGCCTTCTTCAGGCTCTCCTGTG
Organism: Alauda arvensis; assembly: GCA_902810485.1. Taxonomy (NCBI): domain Eukaryota; kingdom Metazoa; phylum Chordata; class Aves; order Passeriformes; family Alaudidae; genus Alauda; species Alauda arvensis. The sequence goes on from CADDXX010000297.1 coordinate 351,329, forward strand.
GGCTCCTCCAGGGGCTGCAGATGGATCTCTGTATCCCCAGGGATCTCCATGGGCTGCAGGGGCACAGCTGCCTCAGCAGGGTCTGGAGGGGAATCTCCACTCCAGTGCCAGGAGCAGCTCCTGCCTTCCTCCTGCACTGCCCTTGGAATCTCCTGGCTTCTCCCACACATTCACACTCCTCTCTCTGGCTACAACTGCTGCTGTGGAGTTCTTTCCACCTTCCTTCTGCAGTGCAYTGTCCCAGAGGTGGTGCCACCATCTCTGGTGGGCTCAGGGTCTGTCCTGACTCCAGGGCAGAGCTGTGTCTTGAAGCCCCACGTCCACATGGATCCTCTGGTTTCCAAAACATGCTACCTGCCTCTCAGGAGAAGTCAGAATGTAACAGTTCTCCTTCACCCAGCTTTCCACATTCATGAAGTTCTAATGATTAAACTTCCAGGCTTCTACCTCTGCCAGATGTCACTGGGGTGTGCCACCAAGTTCAAAGCCATTACAAGGGGGAATGACAGGGAAGTGTGACTGCATCAGCCCCATTTCATCAAGGAATCAGGTTAAAAAAACCCCAAATGCAAAAACATTACAGCAATTTGTGACATGTAGCTATTTATGAACTCAAAATTAAAAACTAAGCCACTAATCATCCTATAAGACAGTATATTCAGTTTGAACTTCAGATTTTAATTAATTTCTTGCTGCCATGTGTGTGCAATCCCTCTGAAGTTCATGATGTGTGCACGAATATGAGCATGAAATTAGAAACTGGTCCACTGATCCTAATATTCCAACCCAGTGAGRATTAATGTGCTTGACAACAACAAAAACCTGTGGCAGGCAGCGTTTACATCTCTAGACCTCTGCCTTCAGTTTTTCTGAACGTGCTTTTGCCATCTCTGCTGTGCCATATTTACCTCCACCCATGAAACCATTCACAGACACCTTTTGCCCTGAACATCTTTCCCCAACCCAAAATCTGGCATTTTACCTACTTTTGCTATTTCAGAAATGAGTGAAACTTTTAGATCACTAAATTTTACCTTTCACCACCACATTTTAAAATGCTGTATTTTTCAGATGAAGCTCTCTAAGCCTCCTTGATGTCTGTATAAACTTGGCAAACCCTGCCTGAGAGGAAGGGTTAATGATGTTGCAAGTCAAAAACAGTACAGAAAAGGCATTTTGTTGCCCATCAAGAGTTTCCTGACGATTTTTCAGAATTCTACAAACACTGTCCATCAAAAACACACAAGGAAAATGAAGTATTTTTTATTCAAAGTGAGATCTACCTGTTGCATGAGCTGCTTCATGAGTATGGGACAGATAAAAGCAGCAGAAACTGAAGAATTTTTCTCAGTATACTTTCTACCCTTCCAACCTTTCTGATGACCCAGCTCAGGCTAGTTCTCTTTCAAAAGCATGAAAATCACCAGCCTAAGTGTCTGTTCCCTCACCTCTCCTTCTGAGATCAGAAAACCCAAGAATATCCAGCCCCTACCCAAGAGTCAGGGCAGAGATATGAAGGAAAGCTTCCAGTGGCCCTGCCTATACCTCTCTGTCAGATAAATAAAAGCACAGATCCCAATCTGATTATTTTAGAATCCTTCAGAAATACCACATTGCCACAGGGATAGCAGGTTATTTTCCTAGATTTTTCTGGGACATTCCACACAAAAAACATGTTGATCATCTTAGAAATAATCAGTTAATTACCACTAAGAAATAATTTTTCCTTGCAGAATACAAAATACTCTTTTAGCTGAAAGACAAAAGCACAGTGGCTATCCAGCTTTTAAAAGCAAAATGATATATTCAGAGCAGACAACCCTGAGGACACAGAAATATTCAGGAAGACAACAGGTTGTTGGACTCCCACTTCCTGCACTGTGCCACATCTCCTTCTGRGATGAGGAATTTGGGAGCCCCCATGATGCAGAAGCCACACAAAACCAATGGAGAGAATTCACCCAGGGCTTTGCCCCAGACTTTTAAAAAGCATCCCAAGAGTGCTGCCCACTCTGCCATGGCACCACTAAAGCAATCTCCACTCATTTATTTCAGAGCCACCACTGGCAACCACAGGTGTCTAAGTAGGCACGAAAACAGAGCTCAGATCAACAGCAGTGAGTCAGAGAGAATAAGCAAATAAGCAAAGAAGGTAGAACAACAGCTCTGGTACCCATTTGAACAGTCTGTACCAGGGATTCTCCAGATGAGCTGTAAAAATAGACAGCCACTCAACTGCATCCCACACAGCATTACAAACTGTCTACTACAGACCCAGCCTTTGAAACCTAAGCATGACAGAAAGATTAGCTTGGTTTCTCACACAAAATAGGTTTAATTTCCCTGAACATGCCCCAGTGAGATGCAAGGCTGATTCAGAGTTCATTAAAAATCCTGCTTGTTATGAATTTTTAAAATTGAAGGGTATGGAAAAGAACCTGATGCTAAACTGAGGTCACAGAGATGTAAGYTTGGTTTTGAGTTGTAAGAATTAGGAATAAGACCTCAAAAAGGAAAAAAAATGGTACCATCATGAAATCAGATGAAAACTCATTCATTTAAATGTTGTTCATCTTGGCCTTGAAACAGCACCACAGCCAACTTCCAGAAAAAGTCAAGAGTAAAAGATCATCCATCACCACCACCTGTCTGAAATATATTCCTTATCTTGGGCTTGATCTAAAGGCATTCAACCCACAGAAACTTCCACTCATGTCAATAGGTTTGGCTCAGTTTCTGTAGAGATTTTTGATAAGACTATTTCCATCAAATAAAAAGCCTTTGGTTTGACTCATCATCCTAATGAGATGCCAATACTTTGAGGTTGAAAAAAAAAAGAAAGAAAGAAAGAAATCTGTGCACATAGTTCTGACATTCCTGATCATTTCACAGGCATACAGAATTAGACTTACTGAGAAGTTTTTACATTTCCTTCTTATCTTCAAGATACAGGTTGCTCTAAGAAAAACATACCAAGATAACCAGTTGTTTAACTTGGATTTTGTAGTGAGAATATATTAACAAATCAAAAGAAAGCATTCAAACAACTCAGTGCAACCAGAAGGAAAAAAAACCAGCTCTCAATATTACACATCACTGCATCTGAGGGGCAGATTTCCCTCTTCCCTGCCCTAAATGCAATGTTACTCACATGACTGAGCCTCCTCAACAGCTGCAAAGAGCACTGTGCTTATGCCACCACTAGGGATGAAATTGTATTTTCTCCAACTTGTTGCTACAGTATTACAGCTGAAAACACCAGCAAAATTAAAATGGCTGTTTTCCAAATTTGATTCCAACCATTTCCTTGTATCACACACTTGGCACAAAAAAGAGAGAGCAAGTGTGCACAAATTTGATTTCTCCTCAGCATACACCCTCAGTTAACATTGCCTCTATTTGAACAAATGGATTGGATGATTGGATAACCAAAATGAACCCTGACTTGCTCAGAAATCTGCTGGCTGCAAGACAAGCCCCACAAGGAAGCAGAACTCCTTGCAGAATTTCTCTCACTGTGTGCACCTCTTTATTGACAGAGAAAATAATGGTATTTTCATAGGGATTTTCTGTTCATAACAGGGAAACTGAAGAGATTCTGTCACAAGTTCCCTGGGTAAAGCCAGCTCAGACAGCTTTGATGTCCTGGCTGAGCCTCACATCACTTTTCTCACAAAACAGCCTCCCATACTCACAAGACACCACAGGGTTCTGCACTGAGCTTTCCAGGGAAGGCRCCCCACAACTCCAACACTTGGCTCTGCACCCAACTTTTTATTTCAGGAAGGCAATCACTGCCTTATGTTGCAATAAACCYAACAATAGCTTCTTTTAGAGGATGTCACAACTGCTTGTAGGTGTTTGTGTGCTGCTKCTCCCCTGGATACACACATTTGTCATCCCCCAGTCTGCAGTCTCACGCCTTTGTTTCAGTTATGAGCAAGGCAAAATTAGTTTTTCTTGGAACTATAATCACAAAATCTTAATTGTGTAATAAATTTAGATCAGATAATTATTGCGAATTTGGCAAGTTTGCCTCATTTCTCACTGGTTCAGATGGGGTTTTGTGGGTATATGGGTATTTACAGATACTTGTGAGAGATCTTGGAGAACTCAGCCTTGTCCCAAAYTTGAGTATTACTTATCACAAGATTTACCCAACTGCAAGCATTTCAGCTCAAGTGTTCTTTCATCTGCTTGCTATCAGGAGGACAAATAAACCCCTGTAAATAATGTTGTTCTACAAAGTATRCAATCACATAATTAGCCTGATTTTGCAAACCAAAACCAGGCAGACACAGATTACCCCTGGTTTAATTTKTACTGGAAGGCACAGGGACATGAGGCACGCAGGGCAAGGGGGATCCATGCTCCCACCAGCACAGCAAGACACAGCAGGATGGGGCAGCAGAAGAAAAAGAAAAAAGGATTAAAACCAGGGGAAAATATCAGCTCACTGCAAGACATTTACACTGAAAGGCACGAGCTGGAACACTGTCATATTCTGTATATTTTAAGAAATAAATAGGAACAATTATTCAGCTTTGCAAATTCCTCCTGGCTCCAGACAGACAGCTAAGTGTGACTCACYCAGAAATGGTTGTCAAACACCTTCTGCCAGTCTTGTCCCTTCCCTTGGGAACTTTTCTCCCTGGCCTTTTGTGTTTGCTTGGTGGCAGTTACTCTCCCCACTTTGTCACTCTGGATAAAATTCCCTGAAGGGAGAAGCAGGATGCTAATCCCTGCCAGCTCCTCAGTTCCCTATTCCTTCCCTGGTGTCATMCTCTGTCCTTTGGACACACCAGCAGCTTCCCAGGGCTGTGCAAGAGCCCTGCTCTGTGCCACAGGGGACTTGAGCCCACTCCATCCCTGTGCAGTGCTGCAGGCACTGCCTGGAGTTCAGTTTGTTCATCAACCACAAGTTCTGGAAAACTCCAGTTTCCAGCTTGCTTTGAGAGCAAAAGCCAGGCTGGGAGAAGCTCATGGAGAGCTCAGCACACCCCAGCAGGTCAGTCCACTGCAGATMTTTAATGGACAGGCAAATATTTCCAGTCCTGGTAACTGCTCCCTGCAATCTCACCCTGAGAGCAATGGCAGGGTGTCCTGCCCGAGTTAAAATTGGGCAGATTTTGGGCAAGCTGGGATGCAGTGTCTGCCAAGCAGCACTGGGATGCTCCTGCTGCTGAACACTCCCTTTCCTTCCCCAGACAGGYTCCCTCACCAGTGATAAATAAGAAAGGACATCACAGAATCACAGGATGGTTTGGGTTGGAAGGGCCTTTGAAGCTCATCTCATTCCATCCCTTGCCATGGGCAGGGACACCTCCCACTGTCCCAGGCTGCTCCAAGCCTTGTCCAGCCTGGCCTTGGACACTTCCAAGGATGGGGCAGCCACAGCTGCTCTGGGCACCCTGTGCCAGGGCCTCAGCACCCTCACAGGGAAGAATTTCTTCCTAACATYTCATCTAACCCTACTCTCTCCCAGTCTGAAGCCATTCCCCCACGTTCTGTCACTCCAGTTCCTCTCTGGCTTGACCTGTGCAGSTCTCTTCAGACCCTGGAAGCTGGTCTGAAGTCTCCATACAACCTTCTCCAGGTTGAACAGTCCCAAGTCTCTCATCCTGTCTCCACAGGGGAAGTGCCCCAGTATTCCTGTGAACTTTGTGGCCTCCTCTGGACTCACCCCAACAGTTCCATATCCTCCTTACACTGGGGCACAAGCACTTGTGCACTGTATTCCAGCTGTAAACCTGGGCTGGAGAAGCAAGCAGAGCACACACAGTGCACCCCTTTCACCCTGCACACAAAGGGAGGGATATTTGGGAGAGCCAGGAGCCAGCTGGAGCTCCCTGCACAGCCCAGCAGCAGCTCAACATCATTTCATGGTGCCCTTGCAGTGACCAATCTCACCAGCATCACAAGATATCTGAGCAGTTTCGAATGTTCACCATGAAAAATAAGCCAAAAAATCTCCARCAACCACAGAGTTTTGCCTGCTTCCCACTCCCAAAGCTATACCCAAGGCATGGGAAACCCTTTCCTTGATGACAACACACAGCTTTAGGATGTTGCAGATGTAAAACACAGCCCCAGAGGGACCTGCTGATTGTCCACTTGCTCTGTTTGTGTCCAGCACCACCCTGATGTAGCTTTGAGGTTTATGGAGTTGTGGGTGAGGGAGCAGCAAGCAATGGATGTTCCTGGAAGGAGTAGGATGGAAGGGATGTCCAATTTTAGCCATGTTTAGTGCTCACAGTGGTACTCTGGAGCTCTTACAGCTTCAGTAGGGTGGCACTGCACTGACACACCAAAAAATGCCACTCAGCCAAAGGCAGGTCTCACTGTTAGGGCAGAAATCCCTGGATTTGAAAATCACTTTGCTTATAAATCAATATACACACAGAYAGAAAAACAAGCTGAGGTCCAGCAATTTCCAGGATAGGAATTCAAGGCCTGAAGGAACTTCATTCTAACCCAGTAGTTMTGCTGGTATTTGGTAAGAAATGATTGGAATTGTAATCAGAGGAAGGGTGGGAAGTGGAAACCAGGAGAGCATGGATGTCACGACTGAAAAGCAGTGTCACAAGGCTGGGCTGGCCATAATCAATRCCCTTCTCAAATCAGCTCATTATGTATTGCAGCCTGCTGCAGTCTGAACACCTCTGTAAGTGCTGCACTGTATCAGCAGCCCCACAGATCTGTGGTAAAATCTGCATTTGGACAGAAGCACCAATGTTTCTTTTTCACAAGGTGGCAAGAGCATCAAATCTCTTCCTTCCCCATAAAAGTGATTGCAAAGTTGAATTTTTCCTGTGAAGTCAATGCACAGATTAACCAATACAGAGTAGTAAGAAAGTGAAGACGAACGTTTCAGATGCACTCTTGCAAAAAGGACAGACAAAAGGAAGCAATTCTTCCCAGTTCTCAGCTGGAACAGGCTCCTGCCCTGAGCTTAACTTCTCAAATGCTAAAAACGTGACACACTTTTGGTTTCTCCGCTTTTGTTCCCCATGCAGGTCACTGTTACTTCTGCACAAACACCTTGGATGTTGTGAAACCCTGACCAATTCCCATGGCCAGGAGGAGCAACAGCCTCCCCCTCTCCTCGATGTGAAGGTAAAACCAGCACTAAAGTACACGTTGTGAGCCAAAACTACAAGACAGGATTTTAGTTTGATTAAAAACCAAACACACCAGACACTAAAAGAGCTAAATTCTAAAACTTTATCCGTTCAAAATGATGCAAGAGGACTGAGACCAAAACTTGCAAACGTGTTATTTCACAGAAATAGTTGGAGCTGCAAGTTACCTGTGCAAGTTCTCATACAGCTGAAAAATGAGCACTTCTTTTCGTTTTGAAGAACTCAGGACTTTTGCACCACCTGACTGGAAATCATGTCAAGATTTAACCACCAGGAAATCACATTCTGCATCTAGCAGCTCTGTTATTGCCAGCCTTTCCCATGGAGCAAATGCTGACACTGACATTTTCCCCCTCAAATGTAAGCATTTTCCATTTCTCCTGCAAAGAAAGACTTTCTGCCTTAATTACTTCTGCTTTTGATAGAGCTAGAAGGTGTAGTGAGTATTTTCTTCATTTCAACTAGTTCATTCAAAGTTGAAAACCCAACTGGGAGTTGGAAAAAAAAAGAGCTGCTTGCAATAAAAAGCGGGTGGGAGAAAATGAGGTCTCTGATTTTTAAAGCAGCCAGACTTTCCTTGGCACTTAAGGCCTTGTTTTCTCCCTTACATTCTGGCTGTGGCTGCTCTTTAAAGAATACTATCCAGAGTGGATTTTCACAGTAATTCAATATCTTTCCAAAGCCTTTCATTCTTTCTGAAGTTATTAAGAAGGACAGTTTGACTGCACGGGTGAAAATGTATTTTTAGGAATACAAAAACCTGAAGCTACCACAATTACAACTGGCACCATAAAACAGGATTTACTCAGATTTATGTCTAGACTCTGATAGTGACACTTTTTAAGCATTAATTAAACACTGTGGGGAAAATACTGACAAAGTTCAAGAGTAACATGCATTACCCTTGATTCCTAACTTCTAATTTGAGATTAACATCTGCTTTGTATCTGGTAATTAAACCTCTCATTAGCTCCCAAATTCTGAAGTTTAATCCAGTAAAAAAAATTTTTTTTTGTTAAAAAAGACAAACTCAAACTAGGCTGAAATATAACTATTCCAGGGAGAAACTTTAGCATTTCTAACTTTTGCATTTCTGTATTTCTATGCAGGGATTTTCAATTTGACAGCAGATTTGCTGAAGTGCCCTTTCCTGAGTCACCTGCTCTKCTTTGTACAACTCCCAGGTTGCAAAAGATTTCAGAGTTTCTCCACCCTGGTTGAAGACAGAGTTTCACTGACATGAAGTGCCCAGAGCAGAGCTATGGAGCAACCAGATGAACTGGAGCATAATAAATTAAATTAGACACAGTAAACGATACTGGATTTTTTTTTTTTTCCAGGTTGCCCCAATAAACTTTGTAACACCACAAAAGCCAATATAATGGCTTTAAAGAAGTGAAGTGCTATACAGAAAGGCATCTTTCAGAAAGTGTTCCCTGTTTCCAGATGAGTGTATGGTTTCCCCCAAGGAGTGCACAGCTCCAGGTRTGCCCTGGAGTCACTCCCCTGGATGGAGGAACAATTTCCAAGGTGAGCCTCACCACTCACTGCTGAGCAGAAAACCTGAGCCARGGGGCTGCCACCACCCACATCAACAGTGAATTAAATCCAAGGAGTGCACAGGGACAGCCAAACCTCCTGCAGAACAGCAGCTTCCCCACACCCCTGTGGAGCAAGGGGCCCAAATCTTATCCACAACTGCTCAGGTAGAGGAGAAAGGGGAAGATAAATGAACATAGCCTAAGAGCTGAGAAACTGAGGAGGAGTACAGACCATGCTCCCCCCTGAATCCACAACATGAACAAGTCTTGCATCCAYCACTCTCCACCTCCATGCCAGAATGTTTAGCAGGTTACTTCCCTCCCCTCACTACATGCAACTGCAGGAGTTATTTATACATCAGAAGAAACCCCCCAGACTTTATTTTTTTCCCCTACTTGCTGAATCCACAGAGTAAAATGACAATCTGGTGTCCTGACATCAATCTGATGCTAGCTGCTATCATGCCACAGAGACATGGTATCAYATTAATAACAATAACCACTATAACACTGGGATTTAGTCAGACAAAATGAGCTTACAAACTGCCAGAAAAAAACCCTCTGAACTGGGCTATTTGTTTCCCAATCCACTGAGCACAGAAGGRAGCTGCATCCATCCACACACATCACCCTGGTGCAGCTCTGCCCTGTTCATCAGCTYCCTTCCACCAGAGCTGYTCCCACTGGATGRGAAAAGCAATCACCAGCTAATCCAAAAACYTCCCAGACGTATCAAGAGGGTAGTAAAGCTAAAATATCCTTGCTTCATCTCCTTCTCCACGTAAACATCTATTTTCAGAATTGCAGCTTCTATTATTGATCTCTCGAGAGCAAGTGATTTGTTTTTAATTCTCCCCTCACCATGGCAATACGTGCACCAAGTGGAGAGATGGTCTGTTTAGAAAAGTGCATTTGCTGCTATTTCTGAACTCAAGATACAAAACAGCATCTTCATGCTTTGCAAGTTTTATTTCTACAGTAATTTCACCAGAACTCAAGTACCCATTAATTTTTCTAATATTACAAGCCWCTTCCCCAGTCATTATTTCTGCTAAAGAAGCTTTGAACAAGGCTATTATGTTTTAAGAACAACATATTTTTCCCCTGACATTTCATTACTTCACTCCTAGTTAGTTTTCTCTGCAARGCTTCTCCCTCTCCTCTGTGTAAATGTATTTATTTTTGTCATCCTACCTGCTCCCAGGTACACAGTTGGTCCCCTCAGTCCTTCCCTGGGTGACAGCTCCTACTTTATGATCTTTGCTACACACATCAAAGCTTTGCTTTCACCCTCTGCTTTTATAAACTGGATTGTGCAAAAGCAAGAAGAATACATGGATGACAGGGATCTGAGGGAAAGCATCTTCAAACAATTACAGGGACCAACAGGAGAAGGGGAGTGACTCCAGCTGCTGATAGCATCTGTTTCCTTTGCACACTCCTGCTGCAGGAYGAGAAATCAGCACTTCACACAGACAAGGCCAAACTTGCATTGGTTTGAGTCTCTCCAGGCAAAAAAGGGCCACCAAAAAAGAAAACCCACAGGCTTCTTCCAGGTTTAGTTCCGTTTCAAAGTCTACCAAACTTTTGATGTTTGCATTTTCAGATGGCCTGTCCCAAGCAGCCACCTCTGGAAAAAGTGACTCATCCTTCACTTTTGGACACAGACTAATAGGATTCTCTTTAAAAGATGGCACCAATTTGTATTACTGCCAGCTGTGCTAACAACACAGGAACAGGGGTTCAGCACTGCAACAAGCTGAGTGCAGAGAGGCCAAGGAAACACCAGAGAGGCCAAGGAAACACCGTGAATGTGTTTTCAAAACCCAGCTGGACAAAACCCTGAGCAAACCAACCTATCTCTGAAATAAGCTTGGCTGAAATCTGCCTCATACTCAAATCACACTCACCCAGCTATATTCTATGGGTTTGTTTTTAATGACAAGTCCACAGAAAAATGACAATCTAATGACAATCTCCACAGAAAAAAAGATGCTGAGATCTCTCATTTGACCATGTGAAGTCATCCTAAAACCTCCTCCTCGAGATGTCATCAAAGGAAGGCAGGCATTGCACATGGAGCAATAATAATTAAGTCCAAACTGCCTGAGTTTTCACTCCACTTCCCAGGTGTTTTTTGCAGCCTGCAATGAGCTTGACATTGTCACAGCTACTCTTACAAGCATTTCACCCCTCCTTTAATCACACCCCAGCTGCAGTCCACACACCCTACCAGGTAACTCAGGCACAGATTCATTTTTAACTCTACCAGCTAAATCCAAAATGTGATTTGAAACACATTCATCCTTTTTAAAACAGACCTAAGCTTAMGTATTACTTACAGCATTTGTTTCACTCCTCTTAATCTCTTTGCTGGCATTGAAGCGATGGGTCTCTCTCATGGTGTCTTCCAGATTTCAGAGCACTAAATCACATCTCTCCCACATCATTTGTTTGMAAAGGGCAACCAAATCAGCCATGGGGGACCAAGAGCCTGGGGAACTGTGCTGCTGCACATCCTCAGTGGAATGGGAACTGCTGCCTCTCTGGACCAGAGCAACCACTGCACGGAGCAGGATCAGCCAAGTCCCTGAGGTCAGCTTGGTTTGTGTTCAAGAGGGAAAAAAAACCAGCCTGTGCAGTGTTGACAGCTGCTCTTCCAGCCTCTCCTCCAGCCCTTAATATCTCATGTTTTAGCTAACCTCCAACTAAGACCCATATATAGGAATCTCTGTTTAGTTCCTGGATAACAATTGCTCTGGTTGCAGAGAAGAGCTTAAGTAGCTTAGAGAGCTGCCTGCCAGAGGAAGGAATTTAGCATGTACTTCCAAAAGCCTGGTTTCCCTCTGAACTTGGATTTTAGTGTTGGCAGTGCTCACATCCATGTAGAGACATGGGTAGCAAAGAACATCCAACTTTGTCATAGCAGGCTCTTAGCACCCCCTTTCTCCTCTCCCTGGCTGCTTCCATGGAACTTGCAGTATTCCAGTTATTTTGGAGACACCCTCACAGACACTTGCCAGCCAGCCAAGTGTGTCTGGAAATTCCTCCACGAGTTCAAAACAAATCACTGAAGAGAGAGATAAATGTATTTGAACAGGACAACACTAGGTTTTTATTTCCATAGCAAAGCAGRCTGAAACATCTGCCAAGCTCAACCTCTTCAGCTCATCACACTTGAAGGCACAGCAATGCTGTGTTATGCCAGATAAATTCATGGTTTAGGCACGTGGTCACAGAATTATTTGGGTAATGAGCTTTGAGACAGTCAAGGTTTCCACATTTTCCACARGCAGCAGCCACAGCACAGAAACAAACCCCCTGAAATCCACACTTTGAGCAGAGAGTGCTGCTCAAAGCTCCAACTTTGCAAACTCCTGATTTAGATGAACRCTCTCAAATCGCTCCTGGGATTGCGTGGTTTGGTGCTATGGGCTGTTTTAATCTCCAGGCACTTATCTCAGAGACAGCCACTCAGTCAATGTAGGACACCCATCATCTCAGTGCCTCCCTTTAAGCTGCCTAACTAAATAAAGCAGCAGAGCACACAGGGGCTTTTACACAAACAACACAGGTGATGCTTCAAGCACAGCCCCCTGGATTATGGGCACATTACCCACAGGTGAGAGGTAACACAAACCCAGCCCTAAGGTGACAGGAACRGGGCTCAGTGCTCACATTTCAGCAGTTTGGTGTTCACACAAGCACCAAACCATTCCCATGGCCAGGGGCTTCCCATGGAAACAACCTGTCCCCATTATCTGAGAATCACCCCCCCAGCATGCAGAAATTAGGAACCTCCAGGTTATGGTGGCTGAAATAACACATAATACAGTCCAAAAACACCATTGTGGGAATTGCTAATAAAATCCAAGTGAAGATAGACGTCATGTGCTGAACTACTGCTTCAAACACTACAAACAGAGAGAGCAAAGCACTGTTACAGTCAATAACCAAAATAAAAACAACACAAAACCCACAGGGCAGTGAAATTCTGTAGTTCATTAAAACTCCAAGTCTAGCATAGGTCTCCCCTCTCCAAAAACATTAATCTACTGCAGCACAAAATACAACAGCAGCCAACACATTGTGATCTGAATTACTTTGCTCTTAAGGTGCATTACTAAAATCAAAGCATTCATGGCAAGTTCAGGCATTTGGGCACATCACTCAAGCAACAAGGCAGCTCTAGGAATGAGGTACAATCACTGTGTCAAACTGCCTTCACTTCTAATACAAAGTATACACCAATTAATCACACTCAATASGTGTTAGTATTCCAGGTTTCTTTGGTGGCCAGAAGCTGAAACAGAAGGCAGGTTTGGCAGTAGAGGAAAAACAAAGAAAAAGCATTTGTTTCAAATATTTTGTAGCTTGGAAATGGTCAATTAAAACACACCAAAAGAAATTGCAGAGGATTCTCATGAGTTTATCCTATATATTAAGTGATGACAAGCCTACAGAGAGTGATAAATCCATTATTTATGGGCTAAGAGATTTCTTGATTGGTGAAAAAGAACAATTCCTTTAGGGGCATATGTGGTGGAGAGAATTTAACCTAACTCTCTGAAGCAAAGAAGAAAGTGTGATGCCTAATGCTCTCACAATTCCTTTGTTTTGGTCCTGCACTGCTGCATTGCTGAGTGAGTCCTGTGAGGATTCACACCYGGGGTCAGAAGGAGCCTGCGTGAGGAGCCGTGGCTGGGTAATGGGGGAACTCTGGATTATTTCTGGATTATTCCCTGGATTATTCCCTATACAGCTGCCCCTAACTTTGACACTGTGGTGGTTCCCTCACCCTTTCACCACTGCCTGAGCACCAGCCTMCACATGTCCAAGAAATGCACATTTATCTTTCTCTTTCTGGGGTTTTTTCTGGGGGAAAGCAGAAGGGACACACTGATTTTTAAGGCTGGGGGTGATATCACATCAGAARTGCAGCCCCAGAGGAACAAAGAGTCTTCACTTCCTTAGATAAATTCCTTAGAGAGGACAAATTACATTTATTCCAGAAAGTGAGCAAAATACATCTGGTCCAGCAAGTTAATAATGGTGCTCCAACCCAGGAGAAGCAAAAGATCAGATGGAATTACAGAAAAGAAAAAAAAAACAACCCCGAGTAAATCTCTCAATATGCAAAGTTGATTCCCTGCTGAACTGGTGATCTCTGATCTTAATCACCCCAGCTCTGTCTGAGGATATTCTAAAAAAAAAAAAAAAAAAAAACAACCCCGAGTAAATCTCTCAATATGCAAAGTTGATTCCCTGCTGAACTGGTGATCTCTGATCTTAATCACCCCAGCTCTGTCTGAGGATATTCTAAGGGAATTGCAGCAGCCAAACTAACATATTTAAGAAGCAAAAGGAAATAATTAGTCTTTCTAGTTACTTCCTACAGGGCAGACTTGTGTTAAAAAATTAATGAACTAAAATATTTATCAAAGTCAGCTTTCTTCAAGCAATAACAAACTAAAGAGTTAAAAATACCCAAACCAACAAAGGCAAAAAAGTGCTCTGAGGTACTCACATTAAGTGTCATCTACATCTAATCAAGAGGTTTCAGTGAGCCCTTTTCACAAACAAGCAGGTGATGTAATTAATTTTCTCCTGAACCTTGGAGTTGTTGAAGAAGAGGATCTGACCTAATACCAGCTAATTCCTGCTGTGTGCAGAATTGTAATCTCCCCTGCAAACCAGATTTGACCTGGATTCAAGTCAAGAATTTTAAGAGGGAACAAAATAAGGGGAAAAAAAAGAATTACAAAGGAAGTGTGCATGTTGTGCTGTATGCATAATGCACACAAATTTATGTTTGCATCAGTATAAAATCTACCTGCTATCAGATGCACACAACACACCCCAATATTGAGTTAAGACATGAAGAATTAATTAAAATCTACACTGGGTTCAAGTACATACTTACCACGTGAATTTTATTTTATTAAAATTAAATGTAGCAGGATAACTATTGATGTCCTTAAGCTCTAGATTTCCTCATTTTAACATTAAAACTATAAAGTCATTTACACATGCCAGTTTTCTTGCACATTTTGAAGACTACAGAGACCAGTAATCACATCCACTTTAATTTGAGCTGCCACTTTATGGCTGAGAGTTCACACATCTGCAGAGAATCACTGTAAAGCTTAAATCTAAATAAACTCATTAATATTACAAATGTGTGCTTACACACACACACACACACAGAGGATTGTAGGCCTGTAAATAGTACAGGCATAACTGCCTGGAGGAAATGCTTGGCAAAATAAACCTAAGATGATCCTACAKAGATTTTTCATTTCTTTTGCTTTTAAACACCTTCTAAACAAACAAACTCATGTGTCTTGCTGGAAACTTGTTCTCAGTAATGTCACACCTCTTGGAAAGCTCTCCAAGCACAGCCATATTAATTCCAACTTCAGCAAGCTTTTCCTTTTACAGCTGATATGGTGTTTTTTTCACTAAAACCAGTCAACAGACTGGGTTTCTAAAAGTTGCTGTTTGTTTCCAGACAAGGTTCTAAAAAGTTTCAAGATTTATTTTGGCTGAAAGTCTTGGACATAAGTGGAGACACAGAGAAACAAGGCCAGCCCAGAAATGTAGGGCAGCCCTGCCCTGCTCCTACTCTTCCCAAACCCAGTCAAAACACCCAGGCACATGTGGSATCCTGGCTGAAACWGGTGAAAATCCCTTTTCCATGCWGAASACATTTGGGTGTCCCACAAACACCYGAAAACACGGTGAGCCTGCCAGCCTGATTTSTGTGTTACCYGCTGAGAGACAGCTGTGAGAACACCAAGAGCACAAAACAAGAGTGAARCAGCTCTAGAAAGGCTTGCAGAAAGAAGTGGAAATCCACAGTCACCATCTTGCCCAAGTGGCATCCTTGGAGCCTGAGAGCCACTACGCTCTCAGCTGAGTAACAACACAAAAACAGCAACACAACCCACAACAAATAACCAGGGCACCAGAGCACATCAGGGAAGGTATCTACCCCAGCCACTCATTATTAAGTACACATCATCCTTCCAGAGCACTCTAAAAGGACCACCAGCTCACCCCTAGGAAGCATTTTAAAGCACAAGCCACCACCAGCACAGTCGCAGTACAAAAATCCAACTTACCAATACAAGTAATAGGCTAAAGCCAGGAAAATCAGCGTGGCGCAGACTCCAGCTAATAAGCAAAAACCYGACTGGTTTACCAACATCTTCCCAAGGTGCTGATCAATAAGCAGACAAACARGCAAACAAAAAAGAGGAGAAGAAATGGAACGGCAAAAACGCGCGATGCGAGKCTTGGCTAGGAAAGAGAATCAGTCTTGACATGGAGGAGGGATTACAGTGACAAAAGCACATCGAGGTAAATCTGGAAGTGCYTCAGCCACTCAAACTGCCCTCTCAGCAGCCTGAAAAAACAGCCTGGTGTCCTCTCCACCACACGGCTTTGAGAGGCACCGAGCTGAAAAAGCCCCTCTTACCTCAAG
Organism: Alauda arvensis; assembly: GCA_902810485.1. Classification (NCBI taxonomy): domain Eukaryota; kingdom Metazoa; phylum Chordata; class Aves; order Passeriformes; family Alaudidae; genus Alauda; species Alauda arvensis. Next base: position 367,498 of record CADDXX010000297.1, read on the forward strand.
AATGAAGGCATGAATGGGGCACAAGTGGACTAATATTTAAAACAGGTAATACTKCTCAATAAATATTACAGTCAGGTGGTGTTGCTGACAAACCAAGCTTTTGCTCTAATCCAGTAAGCTCCTTACAGGAAATTACCAGGCTACAAGGGACCGGATTCGCTGGCGCGTGTGCTCAGCACGGCCCCTTGACACTTTCTGTTCCTGCAGGGCCTGACCAAAGAATTCAACAAAATCTAAATTTTAGCACAAAGAAGCCTCCTATTGAATTTCTCAACGAGCCAGATTGATTTAGCTCAATGAGGGTTCAATAAATCTGAGGGTGTCCAGCACCTCACAGGAACAGCCCAAAAATAATTTATGAGATGGCTCCTTGGGTGTGTTTTGTAAAGCAAAAGGTTTAATAAATTGATAAAATAATAAACGATAAAGAACAACATAGAAACTGTGCACAGGTACATGCAAACATTGTACCTGGGTACAACATTCCAAAAAGCACCGAAATCTTCGTGCTTTCCCTTAAGTACTGACTGATTTAGGTGGGTTTTTTGGCAAACTGCCCAATAGAGAATGGCTGCATTTCTGAGGGACAGGTAAAGAGACCTATCAGTGTTTCTGTCTTGGCCTTGAGCCAATGGCTGCCAGGAGAGCAAAGAAATTTCTAGGGCTTTTTCCTTTTAAGTCCTATGTTAAACTGAAACCCTTTTTCCTTATGTGGAAAACACCTGCTTGGATTTGGGGTGCATCCCTACAGCCTCCCACTGCAGGACCCAACTGATGGCAATTACGTTTCCTCTCTCTTCTCCCTGCTCCCAAATCTTTTGGAAGGGCTGAGCAGGCACAGCCCAAGGGTTTGGTTAACAAAAAGGAGATATGGGAGGAAGAAATGAGGTGGCAGCAGCTGCACCCCAAATACCCAGGAACATGGTGCTGATGGGGTGGGGAAAGCTCAGGGCCCCATCCAGATGCTCTGCACCATAATCTGGGCAGTCCAGGTAAAGAGAGACTCGAGGGCACATCTGCACAGGGACACAACAGCTGGACTGAAGAGTGATTCCCATTTATCAGCACAGCCCTCTATGAGGATGCAGCATAACTCACCTGGTCAGAGTCAGGCCTCTAAAGAAACAAAATCCAAACAAAATCTAACTTAAATACCAAAAATAAAATTAAAGTGGTAGTCACAGGCCCCTGGCACTGCCATTTTTTGACCAAACTTTAGCAAGAGCACTAAAGAGAGCAAAGTCATGGTGTAAGCCCCTCTTAAAACCCTGGCTGCCCTGGAGGTAGAGYCACATTAGAAGATTTCAATAACGTTGAAAGAAGCAGCACAAAACCACTTAAGATTCAACAAATAAAAAGTTTTTACATCCAAAGAAACGACAGTGCTTGGAATTATTTGGCCAAAAAGGAGAAATAAGAAAAAAAAAAAGGAGTCTGTGAATTTAAAAGTTACAGACAAATAGGAACTTTTATCTGATTTAGCAGAGCTGGGTGGAATRACAACCTAAAAGCTGCCTCTGAGTTTAAAGCACACACAAATTAAACACAACATACTCCAGAAAGTGCAATGAGTAAGGGTCCAGTAGAAAACCAGGACAGAAACACCACAGCACTCATAAAATAATGGAAAATTTCAGGTGCTCTCCATGCACCAAGTCAATATGTCCTCCTGCCCTCTTTAATCCTGCACAAAGTCCAGGTCTGTTGTAAAACCTTTTGCAACCTCACCTGTAGCTCAACCAAATTTCTCAAGCAACTCCAAGATAAAAGTTGGAGTACTCCTATCTAGATCTTTGTCAATGAAGGAGATTGCTTGCAACTAAATCCCTTGCTTAGGAATWATCAGTTTCTGTGGGCTCCACAGGAATTTTTTACTGATTGTGTTTTCCCCAATCTCATTTTGAGGCTGCTCACTCTGCTTCTGCTCTCCATTGCAGAAATAAGGTTCTATTAAATAGCATCAGAATAAACCCCAAAGYCCAAGAGACAAACACACACAGAGTTCAAAGATGCCAGGAGGGTTTCAGACATGCAGAGTCACTAAGCTGGCACTTGCAATGTTTTCATAGGTGAAGCTCAACCACCAGTTTCCAGGACTGCTGGTCAATACTTTTCCAATCCACAACATTCATTACAGAAAATGCACATAAATGGGTTATGACTGGGCACAGGACAACATCGTGATTTTTWAAATGAAAACAAAACCCAAAGTAGCAATTATCAAGAGGCCTCATTTGGAAAAATAAAATAATTATGTTATTGGAATAATTGCCTATATTTAGAACAAGGCTTACTTGGTATTTCTATTATAAAAGCTATTCTAAAATTATAGTTCTGGTATTCAAACAGCACTTCTGTAATACCAGCCCTTACATAACAAACAGAAAAGAACTTATCTAACAGAACCCCTATTAGTACAAAATTATTTGAGTAATAGGCCTCTTGCAATGTATAAAATAGATCAATGTTATGTAATTACAAAATGCTGCCAATCTTAGTCYCTGATGATTAAGGAAAAACCTCAGTAGTGTCTACTCATCTCTAAGACTCCACAAAATGCTCCTCTTCACTCCAAGTGGTTGAATTTTCAAGACAAATGGGAATTCATCCTTTGTATTCAGATAAAAATAAACTACAAAAGAAACCTCAGGAGTGTTAAATGCATTTACACACCAAGCTGTGAAACCTAGGGAGCCACCTGCCAGACAGACTGGCTGAATCTGGAAAATGCTTTGTGGCACAGGCCCATCACTTGTWAAAACAGGGATGCAGGATAAGGACAAACAAAAAGAAAGAGTCTCACCTGTGGGATGTTATGGGGAAAATGAAATACTTTGCTTTCTGGATGGAAAAATATGCAGGAAAAAAAATTAAAATTAAGCATCACGCATCTTGAGAGAGAGAGAGAGTCAGCCAGGAGACTTCTGTCTGCATGCAAATGTGCTGTGGCTGAACAAGGAGAAGCCTCTGACTGCTCAGAGCCTCAGCAAGCACTTTATTCATGCCTGTGAGCCCCTGCCCAGGTTCAAAGCTTCCCTTTGAAGTACTGAGCACTAATTGGGAAGAAATGGAAACTCTGTCTTCCAAGAAGTGCTGAGCTGCTTTACATTTCAGGTATAAAACACCACCTTGTGCATAAGAGGAGCAGTGTGATTTGCCCTCTGATCCACAGAAATGCAGSATCCCTGATGCAAGGGAAAGGGCAGGGGCAGGAAAGCTCCTGGGGCTGTCTGGTGGCAAAGCCACCACCCCCTGAATCCGTGTGCCCAGAGGCAAAGGCACCATCTCCTGAGAGCCAGCTTGGAGACAGGCACAGCAATCAGCACATCCCCTTTGTTCATGTCTGCCTCATGCCTCTGCTCCAGAGCTGGCTACCATGAGCTCTGGGTTCTTTCTTTCCCATCTTTCCAGCATGGGAAAGATTAAATAGGATTATTTATTGTTTTTATGGTTAATAAGTAAGATGAGCTGGGTAAAGCAAAGGTCTCAGGTGACACCAGAGCTTATCCACATGCTGTGGGAATCACAGCTGCAAGACCCAAGAGAGACACAAACAACGTTTTCCCCTGCCAGTGCCCTCCTGCACTAAACCAGAAGAGCACCTGCATGATCTCACCTACAAAAGTACCTCCAAACCACCAGCAATGAAGAAAGGCAGCTCTAAAACTCAGAAGCAAGAATATATGCCATGCAATTTTGACTTTAYAGTCCCCAGTGCTCCTGACAGATCTGTGACAAGTGATAAAGACCAACCAGCCTCCTGTCACCAGGCTGACATTTGTCACATGGACAAAGACACTTTGTGTATACATTTTTATATAAGAAGACTATGCTTTCACCATGAAATTTTCCATGGTTTGAATCTGGAAGGAGACAGAGGCCACGTGGAGAGTGAGGGAAGACAAAAGTCACCACTCTTYCAAATCCAGATGTTTCAGATCTTCATCACAGGAGAGACAGAGAAGCAAAAATACTGACACCCAAAGCAGGCAYTCTGCTGAGTGACTGTCACCAAGGCAGCTTCAGATAAAACCCACTGTTCTGCAGTCAAGAATAAATAATAGGCAAAAAATACGACCTGAAAATGCAGCAGGTACACAAGCAAACAGTTCCTCAGTAAGTTCAGTGAGCTAAACTGGCAGCCTGAGTTACAGTGGGTGGGGAGCTGGATCCTGCTCTGTGCACTCACAGTGCTCATACAGAGCTGTGCATCTGCTGTTCATGGCCCAAAAGGGGGGAAAGTAAGGAAGAGCTTTACAGCAGGGCAAGAACCCACATCATCCCCTTCCTCCCCTTATGGGATCCAGCTTCTGCTCCCTTGGATGTCACCCTGACTGCCATCAGCATTCATTCCTGAATAAGACATCTATTCTTCTGSATTATTTCACTGACAAATATTGCACAAGGCTGTTATCAGCCTGAATCCATCGTTACCCCTGTGGTCAGGTCTCTTTTTGCATACACACAAAAGCAGGTCTCTTCCTAAAAAGATAGACCAGACTTATCAAACAGRCTGATAGCAAAAACAAATATATGCTGAACAAAGTTTTATTGTTCTGTGTTTTCTGTCAAGATCACACCAGCCCCTTCTGGTCCAATACTGACAGCAGCCACACACCCACACAACCYTTACACTGACCTCCTCACCCAACAATAAAAACCCCTCAAACAAGCCACCATAGAAAGAAAAAACCCTTCTCCTAGAGCAAATTTGAAGATCACATTTTGAACACAAAGTTGAACCGCATGTGCATAAATGTGCAYGTGGTGAAATCTTTATAAATTACAACCAGAATTCTTTACAAATGCAGTAGCCCACCAGTCAAAAAAATTAACTTGTAAGTGGGAAGGCTGTACWTTGTGAAAATTCAGGCTTTTCTTGGCCATTTAGCTGGGAAATTGAACATCAGCCACTCTGTAAACATCCCATCTGCCTTTAAAATCCACATCAGACAAMAACCTGAGAAGAAGTATCTGCAGCTCTCACCTTTTGTTAAGATCTCCCATCTCCTGGGTGGCTTTGGCATTCTATTGCTAAATAGGCCTCTAGCAGCACATCCAGTTMATTTAGGCTGTTCTGGATTCTGCAGAGCAGGGGACCCTTCTGTGGTAACACACAGTCTTTGAAAGATGCTGCCAACAAAGATCACAAATCCAGGACTGGTCAGCCCTGTCATGATTCCGTTTCTCCTTGTTCAGCTTCTCCTGAACAGAGGTCTTTTAATGCAATATTTGAGAGAGACATGACCTGAATATCCTTTTACTGAGGGCTGCAGGAATCCCAGGAATGACTGGCCCACTGGAAATCCACACTTGCCTTGCACCAGCAATGTTACACATTGAGGGCTGTTCCACAGTGATAGCGAAACTYTGGCAGTTTTCACAGATGCTCTCTTTATCATGGTCTCATGTAAACTGGCTCTGACCAGCTTTTGTCCAGACAAAAGGACATTCAAATATTCTGCCACTGTGAGAGCTCTTTCAGCCCTGCATGTGCCACAAATAGTGATACTGGTCTGACCACAGGAGATCTCCCAGTGATCACAACCCCAGCCAGCTGCCTGAGTGGAAATTTCTTCATCTCCACACATTCCTCTGTATTGCTTTCACTTCTGATAGAAACACACAAAAAAAACCCCACCAAAGCAGGGGTTGTTTCCTGCTGGAACAGTGATAGTCCTGGAAGAAATGCAGAATGTGAAATTMCTGAGTATAAAAGTGAGCACCCACTTCTCTTGGAGCTTGCAGCGTTTCAGAACAGTTTGACTGCCAAGTCAAAAACTGCTCCCCATCACTTGAAAAATTAGAAGCTAATTAGTAAAGAGAGGTGCTCACTCTACCAAACCTTCACAATCAAAAGACCTTATGTGCCAAACTGGAATTATGGATGTCACCACTGCTAGCTTGCACTGCTCTTCAAAAGCTCCTCTGTTGGGCTGAGTGGAGGTTGGAGAAGCAGCATTTATGTTCTGATGATTCATTTTTATCTGCCAGAATAACCCTCAGCTCATCTGCAATTATATGCCAAAAAAACCAGATATTCAAGGGTATTACAAACTGCCTGTGTTTGTAATGTTCAGTTTTTGTAATTGTAATTCAGTTTTTGTGTTTGTAATGTTCAGTTCAGTGCAATGTGCTAATATAGGACACATTTATAGACAATGAGTCTAGCAAACCAGACTGGCTTCATTTAAAATAAACAAACAAGCAGTCTAATGACCAGAACTAATCCAAAAGAATCAATATTTCTCCAATCAAGACATATAACAAGAACCTTCMTGCTATTTACTCAGCAATGTATAATTGCTTCTTGAATCTGCAGATTTTGTTCACTTTTAAGCCCATTAAACACGAACTACTTTTTATTAGTTCTGTTTAAATTCCTTTTACCCTTACTGTAATAAACCAGATTTTGAAATAACTGGAATAATTGCAACTTCACTGCATTAATCAGAAGTATTTTACTGTAAGTTCATTACTTCCAGGCAACTGGGAGCTTTTTCTATGCCTGGTTTGAGTGACTGCTCACAAGCCTCTCCTCCCAGGCACTACTACAGGCTCACTCTAAACTCATGCTTAATGTCAGCATGTCCTCAAGGTTTGCTTGTATAACTGCTTTTACAGTTGTTACTCATCCCACATCTGCACMAACAAGATRTATCTTAAGCTAAACTGTWAGGKTTKGGGTTTTTTTKKTTWRGKTTKGGKTTTKRRGKTTTTTKGGGKKGTTTTTTTTTTTTYCCCAATTTTATAAAGTAGATAATTTCAGTAGACATTAGGGAACAGTTAACCCAGGGCACACAGGACAGTAGTAAGGGGAATTGTGGTATCTTCAGCACAGGRAAAAAGAACTGCACAAGGTGATGCTTCAAAGCCTTTTGTTCCCATCTTGCAGCACAGATCCAAAGTACCCCAATGACTTTGTGATGGACAAGCTGAAAGSTCACAAACCCATGGCAGAGAGCATCCAGAAGTGACCTGCAAAATGCCCACAGCCAGGTCCTGCAGTGCCCCACCACCAGCTCACACTGCACTGAGCCTCTTCCCCTCTGTGCTTTTCACACATCCCACAGGAGGGGAGGGCTTGCTCAGCTTTTAGAGGGTGTCCTTTATCAGCCATCACCAATCACARTTTGGTTGTGCAAACTCCTTGGGCTCAGGCTCATTCACTCCTGTGCATCATTTACCCCATCAAACCTGAACACCACCACCAAGGAGCCAAGGGAGGCTCTCTCCAGAGAGACTGGGCAAATGAAGCCTTGAATCAAAAGTGGCCTTGCTGCTTAGGCACAGTAATATTGTCCTGAAACACATCCTGTGACAGCATTTGTACTTAAATCTGTGCTTTCTGCTGCTTTGGGAAGTACTGCCAAGGGTGCTGAATGTGTGGCCTTCACAACTTACACACGTGGAAACAACTGCTCCCACAGCAACACTGACGTTTTCAAACCAATTATGAAGGAGTGAATGCCATTATGGCTTCTAGGAAAGCACTTTCAGTTAGGATTACTTTTTTCTTCTCAAAATAAACATCCCCAGGAGATGAAGTTTGGTCCTTGAGTTCCACCAGGAGATAGCCCCAGCTGGAAGTGGATCCAGAGCAGTGAGCACCCTGGCAGGGCAGAACAGGGCTGGGTTCCAGCCATAAATGCATCCAGCACTGTTCAGCAAGGCTGCTCTTTCCCTAGGAAAGGGGCACAAAGCTTAATGGGGTGCAGTTTTTGAAGAGCAGGAGAACTGAGTGCTGCAGTGGGAGAAAAACCCACTGTCATGTTCCCTTCCTCCAAATAAAATGTGCAACCACTCAGTCCCTGTCTATTAGAAACAGATAGAAGAGAACATTACTTCTGCAAATTGTGCAAAACCTGACTCTGCCTAAAAACCAGACCTCACCAGACTGACAGCAGGGATCACACCTCTGGGAGCAGCTTTCCAGAACATCACTGTGCCAGTGGAGAGGCCTCTGTCACCCAACCACAGCTTCCACACTGCTAAATTAAATATGAAAACAGGCTCTGTAACTGGTCTTCCAATATACTTTACATTTTGCCTCGCCTGAACTGTAGAAACCTTTGAAACTGTGACTGCCATGAGTGCTTTTGTGAGCTGCTTTCAGGTCTGGCCTGATGAATCCAAAGATCAGTTTGTTTTCCTCTTTATGGTCCCAACTAAGTTTTTATGAAAATTGTCTTTTCCAGCAATTTCTACAAATTATAACATTGACAAGTCTGAGAGACAAATCCCCCCCCAGTAAGACACACAATAAGGACAACAACAGCAGATGACAGAGCACAGAATCACAGGATGGTTTGGGCTGGAAGTGACCTTAAAGATCATCCAGTTCCAACCCCTCTGCCATGGACACCTGCCTCTATCCCAGGTGGCTCAGAGCCCCACCCAGCCTGGCCTTAAACACTTCCAGAGATGGAACATTCACAACTTCTCTGGGCAGCCTGTGCCAGGGCCTCAGCACCCTCACAGGGAAGAATTTCTTCTGATATCTGATGTAACCCTACTCCYCTTCAGTTTGAAGCCATTCCCCCTTGTACCATCACTCCAGGCCCTTGCAAAAAGTCTCTCTCCATCTTTCTTGCAGGCTCTCTTTAAGCACTGTAAGACCACAATATAAGCTCATCTCCTCTTTTCCAGACTGAACAATCCCAATTCTCTCAACCTTTGCTCACAGTGGAGGTGTTCCAGCCCTCTCAATCATCTGGGTGGCCTCCCCTGGACAATCAAGAAAGTGAAGGCTGAAGGAATTATTTCAGGAGGTTATTCAGGAATTATTCAGGGGGTTATTCAATCCATGCAGCTTCCAGCATGGCCACTCAGTTCCCTCAGGACATTTCATTTCCAGATTACTCCTCGTTGCAGGTTCCAGTGACCCAGGACAAGCCACCCAGGCAGCACCACACCAGGTAACAGCCTGCAGGGCTGGGTGTGAGAAATTCAGATTTTCTCTTCTCTGAACAGAAGAACAGCTTGAGAATTCAAGAGCTGCCACAATTCAGAATTTTGCTCCCCCCTTCCCCAGCATATTTTAGCTTCTCAGCAACTCATCAATGGCCTTTTCAAGCCTTACACRCAAAGAAGAAAACCAAAATTGCAGCTGTTTAAGTGGAGAAGTATCATACAAAACAGCAAATGTATAAAAAGGGGGTTTCTCGTGTTACTGGGGCATTGCTCCAACACCAGAGTCAACAAGCACAGGCAAAAACATTTTACACAAGCAGTTTTGAAAGCAGCTGGTCACCATGACACTGGGACAAGGCTACTCTAATAAACCAACCTACTGGGTGTCCCCCACACACCAGAGCTGCAGGCACYCAGCCAGCTTCAGCTGAAATAGCTSATTTTTGGGGTAAAAGTTTTGACCCAAGAATATTTTGGGCTTGAAGGAAGKGTCTGTTTGCCCATTTAATGAGCTGGGATCAATGCTTTCAACTTCCTCTACAGCAGGAAAATGTAAATTTAATAAAGGGGTCTAACTTTGCACAGGGTCAGTGCATGCCCTGAACACAGATTTTGGCTAATCCAGTACCTGCTGCTTTATGAATCACAGCTTTGAGAAATATCTCACAGAAATTAACATTTTTAGGAAGACTACTTGTCCTACAACAGGCCTTGAAAGGTGGTACAATACCAAAGCAATAATTCATGCCTTTGCAAAATCACCAAGATTAAATTATTTTCTTACAAAAAAAAAAAAATCTAAATCTACTAACAGATCCTGAAGGGTATCAGAAACCATCATTAAAATGTCAACATCTGACAGTAACCACAGCTTTTAAGATCCTGTCCTGTAAAAAACTGCTCTGCTGCTGTGTCAGTGGGGTCTCAGCAGCTTTCCACTTCCCCTGTCACTGTTTGTAGGACAGACCACAAAAAAAAAAGGGCAAAAAGTAAGAAGCTTGCTGATAGACTTAACATTCTCATACCCAGTTATTGGAAAAAATTAAAAGATGTTCAAATTAAAGGCAGCCTAAGATGACCCCAGTCAGCACTGATGAGATTTCYAGGAACCCCATAAAGGAGGTCCTTCCAGCACTGTTCCCCTTCTTCTACACTGAAGGAAGGAGGAGACAGAGAAGCACTTCTGGAGTCCCACAGAGGTTTGTGTGGGTTAAATCTCTGCTGCAATGATTACCAGCAGATACAGCATTCACCAGACAGCAGAAGCAACAAGCTCAAGGGCTGATTTCACCCCTAAAGTTCCCCAAATGGGAGACTTCTGACACCTCCCCCAGCAGTTCATGCAGCTCTATAAAATGAACAGGATTTGCACGCCCGGTTTTTTGGGATTTTTTTTTCCCCCCCAAAAGCAAATTGCTACAGACAAAAGGCAAACACAGAAACGTGGGGGAAGATTTCTTTCTTACCACCACCACTGGGGACCACTTCTGGCACCTGGCAACTCTCAGAGCAACAGGAGAATCCCCATCTCCTCCCTCCAGGGAAGTACCACTGCTTATGTCTCAAGAGATTTGCTTTCTCATTTGCCTATAAGCAAAAAAGACATTCTCCAGTGAATGAAGGTAAAAAATACTTTGTTTAGAAGCAAAATGCAATGCAAACAAGCAGCTGACAGCCCAGGTAATGATTAACTCAAACACTTCTTACTRAAATTATGAGTCTTTTTCCCTTTCTCTGAAATAAAAACCCCTACTTGATCCTTCTTCACACAAATATTACCACACTCAGCTCCACAGGTACCAGCTACTATTGCTTTCAGAGGGACTAACTGGCACATACCTRTGAAATTAAAAGCAAGGGTTCTGAATTTACCACTAATAGTGAAATTGCAGCTTCTATTCAGRCAGGAGCAAGGGCTTGCATACACAAGAGCTAGCCTACTTTTCCTGGCTTTACTAATCAGCATAACAAAAGGTTATTTTATTTCTCTTACCTCCAAACCCTGTCTTGAGAGAAGTTACTGAAAATGAAGCAGAAGCAATTATCTGCTCTCAGARCACACACTTAATCCCTATATTTTATTAAGAGTGTTTTTTATGATCCTGAAGCAATTAAGCTAATCATTATTTAATTTTAGATTACTGAACTGGAGATTTACTTCAGACACAAGCTCACTTTCCACATAATTTAGTCTCAGTAATTAGAGATGTACTTTACCCAGAGGTGGCTTGTTTAAAGCATGTTATCTAATTTCACAAGCCTCACACCATGAAAGTTTCATGCAGAAATCTACAACCCAAACTTCAAAAATGAGAAAAGCCCTGAGGACACTCAGATTTACCAGACTGCAAACCTGTTTTTTCCTTAAACAAAAAAAATGAAAAAAATATTCTCCAAACATGTGCCCAGCAAGTTAATGTATCACAAAAGCTAACACAAAGCATTTCTATAACCCTTTAAGTTKTTAGAACAGAGAGTGCTCCTCTCACACGGATCACTTCATTGATAACTTGTTTTAACCAGGATGCAAAGTCTGCAGATAAATACAAACATTTCATTGGGACACCCAGCAGGTACCTGCCACAGGATGTAATCAGTGATGAAGCATTCACTTAAATAATTCTGTGACTGTGTTATCAGAGGAACAGAAATAGGGAGATTCAGACTGTACATACTGACCCTGGACATGATGCCATTGGAAAACTGCACAATTCCAACCTACTTCAGATAAAAATGTGCTGTGGAAATCAAACTGGTCTAGGAAACACCAGTTTTACCCTGGATGCTCCTACAAACTCAGCTCAGCTTTAGTTCTGCAGACAGTTAATGCCAGTCCAGCCAGGCTGGGACATTGTCCAAGGCCAGCTTTATGTCAAAACATTCCCTGGATTTTGGAACAAAGGGCATCATCTTCCACCACTGCCACCAAAGAGAAGGAAAAAACACGACCAGGCAAACATTTGAAAAACACACACTGACTGCTTTTTGCAACTTTTTRCCTTCTAAATCCTCCAACCAAACCAACACCTGCATCTGCTCAACACCCAATTAAAAGTCAACTGTATKCAAACCTCTAAAAATGCAGAAGATGCAGATTCATTTCAAGACTTCAGTGCCAGTACTCTCATGAACCAGTTTGACTTGCCACATATAAGAAAAGTTACAGAACTCATCAGCAGCACGTGAGATTTCAGCAAAGGCTGACAAAGAAGAATTGGAACATGAAGCTACAGAGAGATCATAACAAGACAGGTTGGTTACTGGGAGTGTGCTCAAAATAAATACAAGTAASTCTCAGCTATCTGGATATTGAACAATACTGCTTTTCCATGTGGCATCACATTGAAAGTGTAAACTTGGAGACAGAGGAATTGTGACAGCAGTAAAGATTCTGCCCAAAAGAGATGGTGCCTGACAGCACAGAAAGACAAATCTGCAGGCTTCTTGGAAGTAAGTGATGAAAAGACARACCCCAGCAATCAGTCTTCTGGTTCATTTTTAACTGATTAATGGCTTGCATACAAAAAAAGAGTAACTGTGGCAGCTGGTGACAAAGCTGGGCAGCAATCTGAACAGGAACTGAGGTGTTAACACCACAGACACCACAGCCATGAGGAGTGGAGCCACAGGACTGGGAGGCAATTGCTCCTCATAAGTCAGCAAAGACAACCACTAAAAAGGGAAATAAACCACTTCTGCTGAAACCAGAACAAACAGCTATCACCTGGTCAAGAGTAAGTTTAGGCTTAAACCCTTGAGAACAGCAGAGCTCTGGGAGAAGTTTTTGGTGACAATAAACCTACATCCTTAAGGAARCCCTATTATGACACATTAGCAGCTTTCTTTAGGTCCAACTGTTTTTGTAGCTGCTCCATCTAAATATTCATCAAAGGGTCTATGAAAGTATCCCCTAAAGCAGGTGGTTCAGTTGTCAGTGCAGGTGGGGGAAGGTGATACTGTGAATTACAGAGCTGGGGGGAAGCCAGCTTATAGGCTAAAGTATAAAAAATTACCATAACATTCCTGCATACCTATACAACAAACACTGTTAAAGTAACAACATTAGCCATTTTTAAATTCACATTAAAATTAAAATGCAACTATGGCAATAAAAAGTGTTCATTAAAATTGCTCAGCAAGTCACGAGCAGGATCTCATCCTGCTTCCCATCATCCCACAACAAAGGGATCCTTCCCTAAAACCACTGCAACACAAGCTGAGCTGCTCCTTGGAACAAGCATATTCTCTGGTCTTGAAGCAATTCTTGAAAACTCCCTCCATGGGCTATCAAAGGGATCTTTGCCTTTTTCACTGTGTACAGCAACTCTCATGCAGACATTTTACTAAAAGTGATAAAACTGAGGTCAAAGTTCCCAGAATGAAAGAGTGCAACTGGTAAGAGAATGGTTTCTGGTTCAAGACTGAAGCTCAGCAGCATTATGCAAGAGAACAGGACCTGAAAGCAAGCTTTGATCTGGCACTGTTTATTGTACTGGTGCCTGCTARGAGCTACCTGAGCCCCAAAGAATGAGAGAAGCTCTTCCCATTTAAACTCCTCTATTTCTCACTTGGAAAAAAATTGTATTGAGATATATATATATAAAACACCATGTACTGGACACTGCAAGCTGTATCAAATTGCTTTTCTGATGTCTTCTAAAATGGAACAAAMAGATTTAAGCAGTACTTTGAGGATRAGAGTCACATTTAAGCAYACAAGCACAAGTATTTTTCCATTTCAAAAGTCCTGCAATTAAATATAAATGTGCATGCACTTAAACACAGTTTCTTTCTYGCACAGCACCTTGCACTGAATTCAATATAACCTTCAAACCCATGTTTCCATTAGCTACTTTGTGATACCACAGCTTTGAAAATATTCTCAGTGCTCCAACATTCAAGGCATGCAAGACTCAAAAGCAGCCACTCACAAGGAGAACATTTCATTCCTTTTTATTTCCTCCACCCCTTCTTTCCTTTTTCTTAAATAATTGATTAAAATTACTGAAAGTATTTTCTGGTCAGCTTTCTTCCTCACTATAGGAAGCATCAATATCTTTGAATCTCTGGTTCCCTTGGTTCCACAGCTTGATTCCCTCTCTAAAGGCCATCTTCTATATAATAACCTGGACTAATAATGGACTAATGTCAGGGGGAAAGGAGGGAGAAATGATAATGTATTTTTAATCACAAGTAGAATTTCTCCCTAGATAGCAAAGCTGATTTCATGGCATGCCCCTTACTCAATGTCTTATGGAATCACCCACCACTGACAGAATGACTTCAGGAAATTCCTTCCTGCTGCCATCCTACAGCTGTGACCATCACCTCTCAGAAAGAGAGCCTCTAAAACAAAACACTGCCCTAAAGATAACTGGAAATGATTGACTTGAATGTGCTTTTAGAAAAAGAAGTCTTCACTCATAGCAGGAAAATCAGAGAGGATGTCAGTAAGCTGTGATGGGTGTACAAAGAACCATCAGAAGTGGTTTCCCCCCTCGTACTCAATAACTGACCTGTGAAACTTCTGCCTCAGCTGTCAGAGGTGGTGYAAGCAGAGTGAGAACTGGAATCCTGAATGACACAGAAATGACAGAGCAAATACCAGTCACTGTGCTGACTGGAAGTCCTTTAGGAGGGAAATCCATTTTAAGCCAGACTACTGACCTAGATGGACCCATGGCAGACAAATTCTCTCCTTTCCAAGGTGGAAATCAGGCTTCTCCAGCAAACAAAGCTATTCATTTTCCATTGCAATTTGCAACCAAACCCTTCAGTTCTGAGCTTCTAAGGAAAGATTAGCAAGAATGAAAGGGGTGAATGCATCTGCAGCCTCATAATTCCACAAAGTTCTGTGCTCACTCATCAGGAGAACTTGAGCACCAGCAGCCCACCAGTGTCATCTCTGTCCCTAACCATGTGGAGCCAGGGTTCTGATGGACAAAAATCCTGGAGCAGGTTCTTCTGTGGCAGCTTAAAACATGACTGCCCTCTCTTGTACACCCCAGCCTTCTGCCAGGGATCCCTGCTCCACAGCACCCACCCCAGCAGCTCCAGTCCTCAGCACTGAGTGCCACTTTAACCCCTCAATGGAGGTGGGTTCTTATCATGACTTTTATTTATTTTTTTTTTTAGGCAAACAGCACCATGATTTTCCAGCTGTGAGCTGCTGGGGCTGAAGCAGCTGCACATGGTCCTTTCTGCAGTGGTTTGCARGACCTGGAGGAGGAGGTGATATCTGAGGTCATTGCAGCAGGCTTGATACAGCTCTGGCCAAGAGTTGGAGAATTATTCTTGGTGAAAGAAGATGTAATTCTCCTGTTTCTAGAGCCCAGAATCAGGGTAAGTCCTGGGCAAGTTAACTCAGTGCAGCATTACAGTGCTGGAAAACTTTCATCTCACTCTGAGATTCAAATGGGACAGAATTTCAAATTCAGGACAGGAAACCATGGCCATGTGAAAATGAAGCTGGGAAACACACAGCAACCAGGGCAGAACAGCTCAGAACCAAGTGAAGTGTGCCCTGTCCTGGGAAATCTAATCCCAGTTACAGCCCAGACAGGTTTACTCCCAAGAGTGAATTCTTACAGCCTGGTTACCTGTGAGGTTTCCCCATGACTTATCCCTGTATCCCCAATCCCATGAAAAACAGCATAAAAGAATAAGTGTAAGAGGGGAATTTGAGCAGGCTTAGCCAAGGTTTCTGCATATCCTTGTGTTTGGGAATGCTTGGGGGTTTACATGGGTTTATTAATGAAATTTAAATTGTGAATAAATCTTGAATGTTGGTGCAAGCTCATCCATACTTTATACATGTGCTGCCCAAATTGACTTCTGGGAAGAAGTAGGCTCTGAAAAATGACTTAAATTATTTTTTTGAATTACCATTAAGGGCACACTTTTTTTCTTATTGCAATATATATAATGTAAGTCTGTCACATTCAGAGTAATTCTAAGAATTGCTTTTTTCTTTTAAAACACTGGAACACTCTTTTGCTTAGAATAAGCCCACTATAGAAAATGTTGATGGCAGTAGAAGAACACAGAGCTATGTAAAGCACAGCCTTCCACAGAAACAAGGAGAGGTGCTGAAATCAGCACTGAAACACTGCAGAGAGAGACCTGAGTGGRGCAAGTGTGGGACACATACACAGGAATTATCTGCAGAGTAAGGGATAAGCTTTACTTACTAATTTCTCCTCCTCTCCCACTTTTTCTTAAATAACAAACAAACAAAAAAAAAATCAGTTGCAGACATCCTTCCCCTGGCTTCCATCCTTCCTCATCACTTCCTCTGGCTGACCTTTGTAACAGCACATCCCTTTCACTACACTGGTCCTCTGCCACCTTCATTTGGTGCCCTGCCTCAAACCCTGGGGCTGAGGGTCCCTGAAATGCCCCCATGTGCTCCATCAGCTTTTCTCCTGTTGCTGTGATGTTGTTTTTGGTGTGCAATAGATTGATAGGTAGCTTTTAGAGCTGTAGGTCTTTTAGTGGACTTCAGTCAGGAAAAAAAACAATTCCCAAACACAGTTCTTCATAATTACCCAGTAACAAGAAGCAATTGATCATTAACTTTCATGCCCTGATTTTCCACAAGCAGACTTTCCAGTTACTCCAAATTAATCATTTCCTTAGGAACTCCCAGGCAAAGGTAACAGSAAGGAGCTTTCTCATGGGATTTGAGAATTGCAGTGAGTCTTTGGCAGAAAAACCTTTCCTCTACCAGCTTTGAACCTGTAAGGCTCCAAAATGAAAATCTGTAGGTGAAATGTCAGTGACATCAGGGTCAAAACTCAGCCACCTGCACGTCCCAGCAGAGCAGACTCACATCACCTTGAGCTCACCCACACCCTTTCCAGTCTGCTTTAAGCCCCCTTTAGCAAGAGGCTGTCACCAGGGTCACAAGCCAAGCAAGCCTGGCTAAAAATATCCCCTGACACCATCCCTGGTCTGCCTCACTGCCATCCACCTCACCCTGGACATCATCCAAGAGAGACACTTATGTCCCAGCACTGGGCACAAACTTGTCTGTAGCTCAGTGATCCTCCACTTCAGGAGTTCTTTTACTCCCCCAGGTTACATCAAACTAACTACCAACATTTCTGTTTATTCACTGTTCGTAGTTCAAATTCGAGTGAAATTAAAAGGCTCTAGAATGGCAATCTAGTTAAGAACTTTAATGAAGAGCACTTTGGAGATAAAATCTATTATAAAACACTTAAACTAATGAAGGTTGCTCCCTGTCCAAAAACCTTAGCATTCTGCACTAAAAAGGTAAAAGTCTTTTAAAGAAACCTTTGAAATTCTGAACTGCTGCAGRTAAGATCTGAGCAGTGAGCCAGTGAAACAAGCTGCATTTGCTATCATGTCTCATTCCAGGACAAAACAAGGAAAAAACAGCTTAATACACCTCTATCCTGAGAAAAATAATATTATTCTTTGTTATGAGTGAAGCCATTTCATAGTGAATGAGATGATAATTTTGAATGCATCACCTCCTCAGGCTCTCAGAAAAATTATACATCTGCATACTCATACTATAGATATTCATACTCATACCAGGGAACAGTGTCTAACAATAAAACAATGATAAAAAATTAAAAATACAATCTTCAGTAGAACTAACAATGGAGGTAGAGAAGGTTTAGCTCATCTTCTGTAGGAAGACCTGTACACTGGAGTTTTGTACTGTCTTTTCCCCCTTGTTTACAAAAGGAAAGTTTTTTAATATCATCATAATAGCATTTTTAATTAATCAGAAATATACATAAATAATAGATTTCCAGAAGGCTGATGAGGCTTGCAATCTAAAATACAATGTAATTAACTCCTATGAGGAAGCATTATCTTTACACTGTCCTACCTTGGTTAAACTCACCTAGAGAGTGAACTTGGTTAAAAGCAGACAGGAGGAGGAATAAAAAACCAAGTCAAACAGAAAAGCCTGCAGCTGAGGAAACAGAAATACTTGTGATCAAAGGGTGGCACAGCCTGGGTGTTTTATKACTCTTGCAGAGCCCTGCCAAGGCTCTGTCCATGCTGCTCCACCTGAGACAGGCAGAGCAAACCTCAGCAGACCTCTCTCCCTTGGCCAGCCAGGGCTGGCACAGGGCCCCAGCTCACCCCAGCACAGCGTGACTGAAGCAGGTGCCAGCTATTTTTATGTCTAAGCTGCAGTTTTACATCTGACCTGCTCTCAAGTTCAAAGGGAGAAGCAGCCACAGCAAACCCCTCTGGGGAAGCAGAGGGATGTGCTTGCTCCTGGCTCATCCGTGGAGGAAGGGGGGCTGTGGAATGGTCTGCAGGAATGGTTCTGCTCCAGCCAGCACAAACCAGCATCTCTGKGATGCTGCACAACCTGTGAGGTGCCCAAAAAGCCTGAGGCATCATCCCCCATGCACCACACCACCCACCCCTGACAGCACCAGGGATGGGGCTGAGCTTGGGCTGATATCAATGTTTCTGGATACTGAATTGTTTCTCAGTGCTTCTGGATTCTGAATTGTTTCTCAGTGCTTCTGGATGCTGAATTGTTTCTCAGTGCTTCTGGATGCTGAATTGTTCCTCAGTGCTTCTGGATTCTGAAAAGTCTCCACAGTAAAGGAGCTGGGACTGAATGAATACGTTTTGAAGGGCACAGAAGGAATAATCTAACCTTAAACTGGTTTGGAAGTGTTAACTTCCCAGTAAACTGGGAAGTGATTCCCCAGTTCACTCTCACACTACAGATCTGAAAAGACTCTTTGGAACAGAACCAAGTGGCCAAGTCTGTGCAAGGCCACAGCAGTTCAACTGCAAATTGAGAATTACCTGAAAATCCACTTCAAGTAAGTCATTCYCCTGCTACAACAATCTCAACTTCTAGGATTAGAGGCCTTTTAGAAGATTATTCATTCCCTCACCTCACAGCTAAAAGGATGCCAGAATTGCTATATCCTGGACTGTAACTGAAGCCATTCAGTGAAAGCAGCTTTCCTATCAAGGGACCATCTTTTCAGTGAGATCCATTACATACCTCAGGGYTTGATTGAAGTACTTAGTATCCTTTTTTTTCCCCCCATAAACACAAGAGCTGAGCAGTCTTCTAATCTTTGAGATCACAAATGCCCAGCTTCTACAGCTGCAGTAATTAAACCAACTTCTCAWTCCATTACCCACATCAAGTCTCTTCCTCAGCATCTGCTCTATTCCCACACTGCACTCTTCAATCAGACCAAGACAAGCTATTTTCTAAGATCAGCTGACTTGTCTGTCCCTCAAGACATCACCAGAGCCAAAAGGATCCTGAGCAGATATGATGCATCTTGCTCAGAATCCAAAAGGTCTCTTTTAAAGGAAAGGAAAAGCGTAGACGTCAATGCAAGGGGTTATTTTTAGCATCTGAGTTGTTCTATATTTATTCCTTTAGGTCTTTCAAAAAAAGCACAATCTCTGATGAAGCACTGACACAAAATACTCTACTGGGAAATCTGCTTTTATGACTCTTGGCTTCTGAGCACTGCAACAAGTACATCACACCACTCATTCAGCCACACAAGTTTAAGGGTGCACATAAAACAGTGYCTTCCTCAGTTCCAAAGTGCTTAAAACAACCCAAAAACCAACACAAAAAGCAAACTCCTCAGTATAATCTGTCATTATAGATGCCACTCTTCAAACTCAAGCTTAAAAACTGCCACTTTTTAAGCATTTCTAATTCTCTAACCCCCCAAAAAACCCTCAAGACACTTTGTGAGTTACCTGTTAGAAATGACACAAACCACAACCCCAAACTCCAGGATACACCATACTGCAAACAGACCCTAAAGTTACCAGGAACAGCAGCAGCTCAGCTCATACAAATACTCAGATTATAAAAGACTACTTAATCTCTTCCTTATTCTCTTCCTGTAGAGCTTTTACCTTCTTGCCCTGAAGACTCCTGGCCCTCTACCTCCCAATGTTTTTACCCCAATAACCTTTGTGCCTCTGATCTTATGCAAATTAGCTAAGGATTTATTTTCAAGGACAAGATACAGTTAATCAAAGGTGTGGTGTGGCTTATTTGTGTGGGAAGAGAYATGTCAAATAAAAAGGAAAAGCAGAACTGTGTCAAGGAAGCTTCTGTTAGTTGCAGTTCACTTTCATAAAAGAAAGAAAATTGTTTAAGACAGGGTCTTGCACTAACRAAACTGGGAAGATAACTTGCATGTAGAAGCTAACAGTATTTTAATTTGCTGCTCTAGAAAAACAGCTGTTACCTAGCCACAGTTATTTTAGATTTGTGCATGATGCTAGATCTCTCAACACACCCCTTGAAACATCAGCAGTTGGGATGGGGTGGGGGAAGACAAGACATACCTCTGGATTAACCTGAAACCTCTCTCTCCTCTGACCTTGAGGAACTCTGCCTTCCTTCCAGGTATTCCCTACCTCCAGGACAGACATGTCCCATCACTCAGCTGTGCCCCTCTGGTATTTTACCAACTGGCATCAGCTACACCCTGACAGCTCYCTGAGCCCAGGGTAAACAACAGATGGCTGAGGGACTCCAGAGTGTGAGACCACGCTCAGCACACACACTGGTATCACATGAATAGCTTTGGTCAGGGGCAGGTCATTACTGCCTTCCTGCAGGGCAAATCACCCAAGCCAGAGATTTTCCACAAGGTGAAAGGATGGATCTTCAAAAAACTATAGACTTTTGAAGTTAAAAATGTACATGCCCTAATTACCTCAATATCAGGCTGACCTTTGTATATTTGCCTRCAAAGACCTTGCACTACTCAACTGTTGCACTGTGGAAGCCAGAATGACTCCAGGTTAATTGTAAATCAAACTCTTCTGAAAGCTTTTAACTGAGCAAACCCACCTAACTCTCCTATCTTGTTGTGAAATATTTTCCCCTACTGATTAAAACGTTTCCCATGCAGCTGTGATTTCRTTTTAGTCTTCTGCAGAAAACTGAAGAAAATATCTAGTTTGAATTCAAGGATCCTCTTCTCATAGCAACATAAAATTCACCAAAAAAGGCAATTCTCTCACTGCTGCTCCTCCTCTACTAATAAAAAAATAGTTTCTTTATCACTGTAAAGAACCCCAAAGCAAGACAGCAGAAGCATGCAAAACCTTAGTGAGGAATCAGCTTTTTATCCTCCCTGATTATTAAAAACCAAAACATACACACTAAGCAAAATGAAGTTAGTTTTGCTTAAGAGAAGTTCATTTGTGGTAAAAGGAGCACATCCAATTTATTCTGATTTCCCAGATTAAAAGCTATTTAGCTCATGTGAAAATTCGGAGGCAGTTTGTCAATCTTTTGTGAATTGGATTGAATGGATTTTTTTGAAATGGATTAAATTCCAGAATAAGCACATCAAGAGCAGTTTGTTCAGAAACCTGCACTGTGAATGAAATGGGGCTTGCCTCTTGTCAATCTTCACTTTTCCTCTATTACTTAATGCCCAAACTTAGCTGTTTTATGGATTTTGTTAGTATTTGGGTATCCAACTGACCACACAACACCTGAGCACTGAAAGGCCAACACACAGCCAGGTATAACCCTTTTGTAATAGCAGTGGCTCACAATTCCCTCTCAGCCCCTCTGAGCAGACCCCAGCTGGTTCCTCACCACAGCCCACGAGCACAAAGCTCCCAAGGACACAAACAGACCAAGGGGTCACTCCCTGCACCAGCCATGCTGTAATCAAGAGCACACCAGGGACAAAAATAGCTTCTTTCAGAGGAATTAAGACTGCAACATGACCTCTGGCACCTGCCCCTGCTAGGAGGTGGAAAAAGCAGCAAGGCAGGTCCAGCAAGAACACATCCAAGTCCCAGCCATGGCCAGCACCAAAGCTGGTAGCTAAACAGAGGGCTAAGTAGCTCCCCTTGCACTTTTATAAGTAATGCACTTTAATAGTTGATGTTAACCACCATTTCTGCAGCTCTCAGTCCTTTGTGATCTGCTTTGCCTTCCTCTGAAGCCCCTCCAGCCTCTCATGCCACTGTTCTTTCCTCTGCCTTCTGCCATCTTCCTCATCACTGAACACCACCTCGATTTTCAGCTTTATTTGGTATAATTCTGCTTCAAAATGTCCTTTCCCAAGACAAAGATCAATCCCCTTTATGAGCACAGAAGCATGGTCTATTGTCTTATCCTGCCTTCTAAATAAGCCTGGCCAAATCCCCCACAGGCACACCTGGGATATGGGACACCTGGGTGGTTTGTTATTATTCACTGGTTCTCCTCATCCTAAAAACTCYAGGMACCACTGCCCTCCCTCAGCAGCTTCTTCCTTTGAGATTTTGATAARTTTGCCTTCCCTTCCTCAGCCCAGCAAAGCAGAGACACCACCCCAAGAGCCCTRGAGCCCACCTTCCCCTGAGATCTCCTCAATGAAGGTGACAGGAGTTCAGAGGGACAAATCTGAAATGAGGAAGAGCCAAAGGGCTGGAGGCCCAGCAAAAATGCTGCACAGGACAATCAAAAGGGACAAAAGGTTGGTTGATTTGAGTGCACACACACGTGGCATGCACAGCCATGAAAACATGGGGAGGGCAGGAGAAGCAGATTCTGGATCCAGCTCTTGCTTTTTATTCACCAGTGCTCACACACTGATAAATARTAAGTCATGGCACAAAGTTTTGCTGCCCTGTGTCTGCTCCAAGRCACTGATCACAGCAGTTTTCCTCTGTGACAAGTGTCTCAGATGAGACCCACGCTGGGTACTCCCAACTTTTTGGAGCAGATGTGCAAGGCTGAAATGACATCCTCAGTGCCCACAGCAGCCACCTGTGACTGCCAGGGCCCTGCAGGTATTTGCACCCAGCCTTTTGTGCAGGCAGAACCAGGCAGGACATGCCACCTCTGTCAGGCAAGAGATGAGGAAATACCTGGAAATACCTTTCCATGGTCTGCAGGCAGCAGGACTGGCAAAGAACTGCCCTCACTGTTCATTTAAGAGCAGTCCTGCTCAAGGCACCAGGCTGGAATCAACGCTGCTCACACTGCCTGGGGATCCACAGAGGGAAAAGGGCCAGGTTACCTTGCTGATAACTCCCACTACATGGAGGTAAAATGTCTGGAAGACATCCTTGGAAACCTTGACCATAACTATTTAATTTCTTGGTGAGCCAGGTTGATTTAGCTTGACAAGGGTTCAATTCCTCTGAGGGTGTCCTGCACCTCACAGAAATGGCCTAAAAAAAAAATTGCAAGATGGGTCCTTGGGTGTGTTTTGTAAAGCAAAAGGTTTAATAAACTTATAAAATAATGAATGATAAAGAACAAAACAGGAACTGAGCACAGGTACATGCAAGCCCATTGTACCTTGCTACAACATCCCAAAAAGCACTGAGAAGGTTCGTGCTCTCCCTTAAGTACTGACTGATTTAGGAGGGTTTTTTGGCAAACTGCCCAAYAGAGAATGGCTGCATTTCTGAAGAACAGGTAGACTTACAAATGTTTTGGCCTTGAGTCAATGGCTGCTAGAGGAGCAAAGAAATTTCTAGGGCTTTTTCCTTTTAAGTCATAAGGTAAAACTGAAACCCTTTTTCTTATTTAGAAAACATCTGCTTGGTTTTAGGGTGCATTCCWACACATAACCACACCCAGACCAGGCTCACCCACCCCACATGAGCTTGTAGGGACTGAGACTTTACAGGTGACAGTCACTCCTTTGAGCAAGGCCTGAGCTGCTAAAATTCCATCCAAGGACAGCAGAGAGATGCTGTATCACAGGGTGCAAGAAGGCTTTGACTATGCCTCTTCTCATAGCAAAACTGCCTGCTCCTCATCATCTCACATCTTGAGAGGAATGGCATCCAACTGGATCAAGCTTCTTCACTGGGCCAGAGAAAAGCAGCTGCAAAACCTGAGAGRAAGCTCCTTTTCTGTCTTCCCCAAACAACAGGATGTGCAGAAAGGTGAGACCCTGGTGCTTCTGGAGAGCTGATGGTGAAAAAACACCCACTCTCTGACAGCACCCTCATCTCAGAAATCCAGCAGGGATTCAGGCAGGCAGCAGGTTCCAGAGGTCACTYAAGGGAGCAGGAAGAGAAATAAAGTTTGTTCCCACAAGAGGCTTACACAGACACCACTGTCAGGGAAATGACACTCTTAGCATCATCCCTGTGAAACAGGGAAGAGGATAATTTGACACTTCCTGGACAAGAGTCCAAGGAGCAGAGATCCAGGGGACAGGTTTCCTCCAGAGAGCTCTGCAGCACATGCACAGGAAGGGCAGYCAGWACCTCGAGTAGGATACCTCAAATGGAAAGAGCAGGAAGAGGACAGAGTAGAACTGAAATCTGCTCTCCTGGCCTGCTCCTACTGCACTGCACATGGGGTTAAAGCAGATACAGCCACCAGCTCCCCTGGCAAAGGGATCCTCTCCTGTGAGGAGAAAAATCCACAGAGAACAGCTCCAAAATCTCAGCCAAAGCCCAGCTTTGGCACTGAGGGGAAGAGAGGACTTSTGCTAAAAAGCATTATGAGAATTATGTGCCATACTGCAGTACAGCTCTGTTGCTTGGGGGTTTGTTTGTCTCTATAAGCTTTTGCTTCTGAAGGACAGGTAAATTTTCAATCTTCCTTACAACACACACCTTTCTCACTGTGGCTATAATCCCCACAGCTACTAGAAAAAAACAGGCATTAGCATGGCTATCTGAACTACTGATAAAGACAGAAAAGCACACCACATAGYCCTTTGATTTCCAGTTTGAGCAATATCCTGAGTCTGAACATTTCACATGGGTGTATTTCCCCCCCTTCCTCCTCCAAACATGACATTCAAACACCCAGAGGTCAYCAAACACAGAGCCAGTATTAACCAGCCTCTCAGGACATGAATCCCATGGGCTCAGAGCAAATTGCTGTAGAAACCTGTTTCTTCTTCAGTAGACTCTGTGCTGACTCACAAGCCACACAAAGAGCTGAGGGCAAGGGCAGATTCCACTGTGGCATACACCCTGCCAGGAAATGCCACCACTGCCACTTGAAGTTCTGCTCTTAAGGGCTGCTACAAGAAAGGCCAGATGGCCAAATTTGGTCCAAAAAAAAAAAAAAGTCATGGGGTAAACTAATAGGGTCTAAGCAGGGTGGATGACAAGGGGCTTACAATCCCTTTTTTTTTTTTACAGAATTGTCTTCTTGTGTCCCAAAGCAGCCAGAGCACTGCAGCAAGTAACACCACCAAGTGCTTCACTGAACCACAGCTTCCCAAACATTTGCCTTCTACAGCTTGCCACGAGGCATCCCCAACTCCCACACAAGGGCTCTGCACTCTCCTACCCTGACCCTCCCTGTCTTCATTACTCTGGATGAGTACCCAGAACTTACAGGAAGGAGATATCAAAGGAGAGGGGGAAGGTTTCCTTACATTCAGGCTCACCCTGACACAAACAACGTGAGGAGCAATATTTTAACTCAAGTGTGTGTGGGAAATCCCAAATCTTTAYGAATATATTAGAGACTGGAATAATTTTTTCAGTAGTTTCTTGTTCTGTTTCTTTGCTCTCCCTGCTCCTGGCTCTATATATAATCCATGCTGGCCTATTCTCCAGCYATAAGCACTGAGCCACTGAAATCTGAGAGAAAGCAGATCTCTCATGCACTCACATTATCACCACCAAGATGTAAATCCTCAGTGTTAGCTCCCCAATAGAGAGGAACCAGCTGCAGAACAAAAGGAATATATCTCTTTATCAGGCAGCTCACTTCTCTTAGACAAGAGGGAACAGCCAAACTGGGGGGACAGGCATGAAAGGAATAAAAAAAGGTCAGGGAACAGATTAAGCAGATCTGGCAGCTGCCTCCAAAAAGGGGACAGAAGCAGTTCTACTTCCAAATGGGATAATAGGACCCTCAGAAACACACAGGATAAATCCTTCCCAGAGCTGTACACTCATACCTAGTGCCATCCATTCCTGTTCATGTCTGGACARCACTCTGAAGCCTGGGGAAAGGACTAATTTGAGCACAGCTCTTCACTKGGCTGATGAATCAGCTCTCCAGTGTGCATTCTCCTTAGGGAGAAAAGGGAGAATTGGCAGAGGACAGCACTGCAGAAGACAGCAACACAAGGAAACAGCTGCTGAATTTGATGCAGGAGCAGCCCATCATGTGGGGAACATTTTGGTGCAGTGTTCTTGGCCAAAATCCTCACCCCCCCAGCCAAGCACATCCTCCAGCATGAAAGGAACAAKCACATTCCCTTAGGAAATTCACAGGCGTTCCAACTCCAAAACGCTRGCACAGCAAAACCCAAGGCTCTTGGAACTGCTCACACAAGTAATAGCAAGACAGAAAATGTTCTGTAACACATGGCAARTATCAAGGGAAACTCATATCCATGGTACTGTCTGTGAGAGGACTGCAGTTGTGTGCACCCAAAAGTGATGAACTTGTCACATGCCCACATCTGTATTTTATCATACCTGTACAAATCAGATAGTTTTTACAGCACCCTGAGGTCCACTGGCCTGAAGTCTGTACTGTTAACTTCACTCACTAAACCTTTCATAAGATTAAATGCAAAATAAACCTCAAGTCTTTTCTACAAAATTATTTTAYAAACCCTTAAAAATCCTCAGAATAAAACAAGAGTACAAAGCACAGAGGTAGGGCCTCCATACCCTGTACACGCTCACTTCCATAGGCAAAAACACCTCCAGGAGAGGCTCCTGCAGGTAAGGGATGCAGAATGTGCAGATCCCTTTCCTCCTCTCCATGCAAAGGCAAAAACCATCCCTRGAAGTGTTCAAGGCCAGGTTGGATGGGGAGTGGAAGGTGTCCTTGCCCATGGCAGGGGTGTTGGAATGAGATTATCTTCTAGGTCCACTTCCAACCCATCCCATTCCATTCCATGATGCTATTGATGATTCTATGAATAATGCAACAAAAAATCACAACTGCAAACGTACACGTGCTCCAAGGGCTCTTCACACAACTCAATCTRTTCCACTAAGCAATTTTTATACTTTGAGGATCAGAAGTGGGTTTATATTCCTATGCCAGACTGASTGGTCCTCTTCTTTTTCTTGGAAGTAAAAAAAAAAACAAAAAAAACCCAAAAACCCTTCTCTCAATTCTGTCAGCACAGAGATAAGGATCTAACTTGAGAGAACTGCAAGTAACCCAACCTTTTAATTTTTCCTAATGCTTCACATGTGTCCCATCAGTAGCAGACTAATGTTTTCCTTATTTGTTCTTTTCCTGCCCAGAAGAAAAGAGCTTTCAGTCTGTGYGAAAGACGATGCCTTGGGCACTCCCCATGGGCCTCTTATTGTTCACTGTAACTTATTTCTCCTGCTGGCAACTGGAGACTCATTCACCAGATTTCTCTGGTGACAGGTATAATAAGAGACAAGCAGACCACTTCTAYTGCATCTCTGGACACCTGCTCTGAAAGGGTCTTCTGTTCCTGCACACTGTTATTTGAACACATATTTGACCTTTCCAAGGGAAGAGCCAGTTTTCCACAGAAAAGGCTYGGGTCTGACTGTCAAACTGAAGGGTGGTTAAAAAAAACCACTTGTTCTCCTCATGAATTGAAAAACCAACAGCCTCAAGGACTCATTTCCAGTCCTGCAAAACACGAGGCTTAAAGCAAATAGGGCGTTACTGTTGTAACACAAATAAAGCCATGACACTCTGCCTATCTATCAGGACTAGTAAAAAAAAAAAAAATCTATCAGGACTGTAAAAATACAGAGTCCTGTGAGAGAGTCCTGTTGTTTTTCTCACAGGTTTTTTCCCATGTGACCCAAAGGTCTACTTCCCCCACCAAAGCCTTGACAGGAACCTAGAAAAGCAAAGAAGCAGATTTTTTTTTTTTTAATTCTAAATGCTGAGCCACTGAAAACTAAGGGAGGGCTCTACATACACAGCAAATTCCTGGGCCTGGTGACACTCAGGACTTGAGATGATTGCCTCCTCCAAAGTCAGCCTGAAGAGCAGAACCATACTAACAGTCTTCTAGTGATCACTCGATGGCTTTCAAACCAGTCAGTAACTCTACCCAAAAGGCATAAAAATTAGGTCCYGAAGAAATGGTGAAGAGGAAAAAATGCACATCAGATTTTGGGACATTTCTTGAGTGTGGGGAAGAAGAGCAGATAAAGAAAACTCCAYTGGAGAGGCAGGAGAAGCAACACGAGTGAACAAAGGTGCTGGATGAAAGCAAAAAACAACGAGGTCACCAGCCACACACTTCAGCAAAGAGCAGCATCCCCTGGAACAACCTCCCCAGGAGCACGATAGTCTTTGTAACTAATAACTTCTTAAATCAAGTTTGGGAGCTTTCCTTGGAGGGAAATTACAGTTGGCACCCAGATTTATGGGACATAGGTATAATTCCCACACCCTTTTTTGGCTTGTGACCTGAGAAGCCAAGGGGTGGCACTGCAAAAGGATCAGGGAATGAAAAAGGGGAAGGAAAAGAAAGTAAGAGAAAGTAACAGAAAAAGATACAGAGGGAAACAAAGAAACCATACTGATAATGAAGAAGAATGAGTAAAAGCAGCCTAAAAAGATGAGTAAAAGTATGTATCCATTAAGTGATTTTTTTTTTTTTTTTTAGTAGAAGCTGCGTGGGAGAAAATAAGTGGAGTAGAAGAAAACAATTCTGTGCAGGAAACAATTCTGGGGCTGGAGCAGGGCAAGTAGGGGCCATGAGGGAAAAGATTACAACTTTATTTGCTTTTTCTCTCAGATCACTGAGTGTTTCAAGGATGCCTTTTCCAAGCACAACATTTCCTGTACCAGAGGCAGGGAGTTTGGGTCCAGCTGAACACACTGACAGTGCTGAGCTGAGCAGTCAGTACACAATAAGCCAGAAAATGCTACACACTCACCCTGACTCTTCCAGGTGACAAATCCTTAGTGACCCCCTGTTCCAACCAAAATGTGGGAGCAGCAGATGCTCTTTTAAACTCACTTTATTCCTTTCCATGCYGCCCTGATCAATACAGCTGCTGTTCACGGACTGGTTTTGAGCTCCATGACAAGGGAGAGCAGAGAAACTTTACCTGGCCACCAGCTCAGGGGGGGATCAGATGTGTGCAGTTGTGATCTATGCAGAAGGAAAGGGGACACCAGGGACACAAAAGCAAGGCACTGCCCAGCCAGGCTCTTCCTACTGGCTTCTTCAAGCAACAGCTACAGGATMAAGTGGCAACAACCCAATTAAAAGGGTTTGCCACATAATGGTGTRAGTTCAGGTCTTTATAGTCAAGAGTAGCTCAGGTGGAAAGCTGTACAGGAGAGATCAAAACATCCTGASTGATTCATCAGGCACAGAGGCTTTMAAGCAGGCTGGGGTGTCTCGYTTACAGCTCTATCAATGAAACCAATCAGCCTCTCTGAACACAGCAAGAAAGTTTATTTAGGGCAGCACAGCAGGCTTCTCTCACCTCTGCCAGGCACAGGATGGCAGCTTCCAAGGGGYGCTGGACAGAGGGGTTTACTCCTCTCTTTGCTCCAAGTTTACTCCTATCATTGCTCTAAAAATCACATCCAGCAAAAGGCACAAACTCCCAGGTGAATGAACACTGCAGAAAAGCTTACAGCAGCTGAGCCCTGTCTTAGGCAGAAAAAGGCAGAAAATGCACACAGTATCATATGCACACAGAAGGCCATAAACAAAAACTAACTTAAGGAAAATAAGTCTGCTAAAAGTCTTAGGGGCAGTAAAAACAGGCAGCTTTACTACATCCTCTTTTGCTTCCACCTATGTATTTCATCCACACAACTTCTACCTGAGACTGAGGGGGAAAAAAAAATAAACAAACCCACAAAAAAAGAAACCCCAAGAGACAAAAACCCCCGCAATAAGCAGAGATATTCAAAAACATGTTTCCCCTGCCATCAGTCCTACAGAATCTCTTTACAGCTCGTGCAATACTACTCTGGATCAGCTCAGTGAGCCTCACACTGCATGGGCTGGTGCCAAGCAGTGCTCACTCTGGAGGTATCAGAAGGAACAGAAGAAGCACTGCTCACGTACAGACAGACTTGAACGACTCCAGAATGACTCAAGGAGAAGGGAATAATTATTCCTGAGCACTAAARACAGCTGGCAATTTACTCACACCACATGCAGACAGACTTCTGAGCATTCAGCAGCACAGTCAAAGAGATTTATTCCCTCTTGCGTGTGCTTCTCTCCCTGTGCTTCCAGACTCTCTGCTCCTGGGAGCTCCATTATTTGTGTTAAAGTGTATTCCTTTTTAATCTACCTACTGCTTTCCAGATTCATTTCACAGCATGGCTTTTAAAATTTTTAAATCAAAGGGGAAAAAAAAAAAGAAATCACATTTGACTACAGGAAACTAACACTGCCCAAATAAGCAAGTTGGTTGGTTTTTTCTTTTTTTCTTTTGCTGTATAAAATTTCTAAACACAAAGAAAAGCAATGGAAAAAAAAAGATAAATGAACAGTCAAATGCCTAAAAAACCAGATTTCTCCTTGTCATTTAAAYTTGACAGATCTGGGTCCTGCAGTAAAGACTGACTGCCTTCAAGCTCCACCAAAAAGACTCAGTGGCATCCACATGTCAGTGCTCTGTTTTCACACCTCCCTGTCAGCCTAAATACAGGGTTAAGCTTTCCCTGATTCTTATTTTCCAGGTGCCACAAGAGGCTAAAATGAAACAGCAGAGCCACTTCCTACACAAAGAAATTAAAAAGAAGTGAGATGCCCCTCTATATCCATCACATGGGAAACAAAGGATGCCTCCTTATTACCCTCAGAGGGAACAGAAATACCTGAGCAAAGACAGCTTTTCCTAAGTGGATGAGAAATTTGAAAAGTAATTGCTGTTCCAGGAGCATGGAATCCATAAAAGAGTATTAGTAACTAAAGGTTAAAGTGTTTACTGGCACATGGAAAACAGAATCCCATGCTGACAGAGCACCCCAAGTATAACACATTCAGTAGTAAATAGATTAAGACCTCATACACACTCCAGAGGTGACATGTAGGGGAATTGTAGTGACAGGACAAGGAGCAACCAGTACAAACTGRAAGAGGAGAAATTCAGGTTAGCTATTAGGCAGAAATTCATTACTGTGGGGGTGGTCAGACACCAGAACAGGTTGCCCAGGAASGTTGTGGATGCCCTGGAAGTGTTCAAAGCCAGGCTGGATGGGGCTTGGAGCAACCTGGTCTCGTGGCAGGTGTCCCTGCCTGTGGCAGGAGGGTTTGAACAAGATCAYCTTTAAGGTCCCTTCCAACCCCTTGGCATTCTATGATTCTGTGATWACAGCTTTTCTGTAAGGAGCTCCCAACTTCACCCAGCACAATCATCACATTGAAACAGCAAATCCCAAAGCACTTTTAGCAGACTGAGAAACGAGGCTGCCCCGTTCTCCCCACCCAACAGGTGACCTGCAGCACAAGGAGCTGCTGAGGCAGAGACCCACAGCAGCACTCCTGCCTCACCCACTGCAGGGAAAGCTGCTCCAGGAGACAGGAATCACACAAGGAATTCAGGCACAGCCAGAGAGCAGCTTCCCCTTCTGCTCACACAGTATCTCCAGAACCCACCTCAATGCCCCAAAGGGATGGCCAGCTCCACCTCCGTGCCCTCTCCTTCATCCAGGGATCGTTCCCCACACAAGGCACAGCCGGCCAGGTGCCCGCGTGTTTGCACACCCTGCTGCCTCCAGATGTGTCCAGCTGCACGTCAGAAGGTCAGGGAGGCACTGCTGGGATGCTCACAGAGGGACAGGCCAGCACATCCTGACCCACACCTGCACACCCCTCACGGCCTCCGCGGGTCCGGCCGCAATCGCGCGCTGCTAAAAATGTCAGTGCCCCTTGGAAAAGGCCCGGAGCCAGGGCAAAGTGCACAGGCAGAGCAAACACACAGCTGCCCTCTGCACCCCTGACGGTTTTTTTACGGTCACAAGGAAGGGTTGTGATTCCTCACCCGTGCATTTTGCCAAGAGCCAGAATTGGGTTTTCAAGCCCGCGTCCTGCCCGGCCCTGAGCGCTCTGCTGCAGGCTCTGCTGTCACCTCCTTCCCAAACTTCACCAGCCCCACACCACAGAGCACCATCTCATTACAGCCCCCAAACGTAATCTGAAATGTTTAGAAAGCACAAACTACAGTATTACTTATCCATTGCAATTCTGTAACACACTGCTGTGAGACTCTTTGCTTCTCAATAGTACATGCTGCCCTAACAATGTATTTTAACCCATATTCAAAGTAGTGGCTGAATTTTAGACAAGGAAAAATAGGTAAAAATAAGCAGAATGCCTTCTGAAATCAGGCACGTTAACCACTACTGCAAGGAGCATTTGATGCACTTCAAAGGAAAGAATGTTTACTTTCAGCAGTGCAATAACCTGGATGAAACATCATTTTAAATTCTGGTCACCAGAGACACAGGCATGAGTTACTGATCTGCAGGAAAGGTTTCTGGTTATTCATTTCTTGGTTTAAAGCTCTGCCTTTTGCTCAATTCTTAAAAGCAGCCAACTCTGCTGCTATCTTTCTCTTGGACATAGGAAAAAAAACCTAACAGAAAAGGAATATATATACAAACTCCCCTCTGCAACTTCTCCCATTCTATGCCTTGTCTCCCAGAAGGACATTCAAAAATAGGAAATACTTACTCAAAGTACTAAACAACTGAATCTATATAGACCTATAYAAAAGAGTCATAACAAAAACAGTTTTAGTRACCAARTAACCTGCACCACCTTAATATCCAMGAGGTATTCAAACAACARCATTCAGARACTCCTTGAACCTTACCCCAATTTGCACTGGACTTTCTCCCACTATCTACACTCATCTTTCYTTCCACAGCTCAGGATGGTTGTCATATTTTCTGTTCTAAGGCAGTTTGCAACAACAGCCCCTTTTGTAAAGCCAAATCACTCTTTAAGAAATGAGGATAAAATTAAAACTAAAAAAGCAACTTCATTCAGGACACATGGGAATCTTGGAATCAAAAGGACTTGAACATTTATCAGTGTTATCCTCTGGATAACAGAGGATTGGAAAGCACAAAGGTGMAAGTTATTTTTACTAGGGAATTACTTATCTCTTCACAGGACAAATATTTTTCCAAAGCTGCTAATCACTGGAGGAGTTTTATTTTGTTTCTTTAGATCATCAGAGCTACCACAAAGCTATCACACAGTGTTTAGTTTGGAAGTACTCTGTTAAAAGACAATGGGAAGGTAGGAGGGTGAAAAAAAAATCTCATCATACCAATCACTACCTTATTCCTTCTGCCTTGATCATAGCAGAGGAATTGTATTTCACTGAAATGGGGATAACACTGAGGGCSAGAAACAGGGGAGACAGCAAGCAAGCAGACACTTTATAGGCATTGCTCAGCTGCCTATAAAGTGTTTAATGCATAATAAAAAACTTGATCACAACAATAATGRAATTATTAAGGTTTACAGCACTTGCAGCTCCATAAATATCTATCTTTCAAGGCAGAGTATTCCTACTCCTATGCATTTTTGCAATGTTCCTTCATTATAGATTACTCAGACACCTTAATTTCAGAGTGATTTTAGAGTCTTGTAGCCATGAAATCACATCTTCAAAAGAGTCAAACAATCTCAAACTGAATTCATGCACTGACCTATGTGTGTATTTGCATTATGGCACTTAAAGCTTTTGGCTTTGAACACACAGACAGGGAGGCAGGG
This sequence comes from Alauda arvensis, assembly GCA_902810485.1. Taxonomy (NCBI): domain Eukaryota; kingdom Metazoa; phylum Chordata; class Aves; order Passeriformes; family Alaudidae; genus Alauda; species Alauda arvensis. The sequence goes on from CADDXX010000297.1 coordinate 401,079, forward strand.
GGATGAAAAGATGACTGAGGTTTGAGGAAAAGGCTTCCAGAGAMAAATTGCTCCTTGAACTTCTAGCCAACACTTATGGAAGAGAACTGGGCTCCTAAACATAGCACCAAGAGACGTTTTTAGATGTTTCCAAGACACACCCACAACATCCAGAGAGGACACAGATGCCACACCAGACCATTGGGAAATCAGTGCCCTTTGAGAGGGGTGGCTCCAGGCCAGGAGAAATACCCCAAACCACCTAAAGGGACATCAGATGTTCAGATAGACAAGAGCTGCCCCACAAGTCTCTACAACATTTAATTAAAGCAGATARCTGTTCTGAACCAGCCTGGTCCCTCCATCCTGCTCCCTTCCAGACAGTTCATTTGSTGGTCAGACACAGGATTTCAGCGTGTAGGAAAAAAGCTGCTGTCTCAGTGTAAATATTTTTAATATTTTGCATGGTATGAGTCCATACAYGAGGAACTTTTGAGAATAGTGACCATCAGAGAAAGAGAACATAATAAAAACCTGAGCTGCACAGAAGGAAAATCTAAGGTAGCAACAGGAAAGGTCTAGGCTTTCACAACACATCAAGGGCTTTGTAACACTATTTCCCTCTATTACTTTGTGAGAGATCATGGCAGTTTCTTTCTCTCTTAAAAAAAAAAAAAAATCAATCAAGCTCCAATATGAAAAAGCATACATTATGAACTCAAACCCCTCCCCAGGTTTTAGATATTTAGATATCAGACATAGMTATTAACTACCTGATATACACACTTCACACTTTTGGACAGTGTTTTCTAACTTCACAGAGCCAGGCTGTTCTCCAAGGCCACAATGATTACTAATGGGACCCACCATGACATGGTGAACAAAGGTGGCATCTTTTAGACTCCAAATACTCTGCCTTAATTTACTTGAGTGCTTTATAAGTTTACTCTGCTCAGCGGCAAGAACTTTAAATTTCAAGTTCATACTAGCAGTGAAGCAGGTCAAAATAAAATATGTTCATGCCTGATATACAGAAAAAAACACTATGCCAAGAGGAAATGGTTTTGCTCCCCCCTTTGGGCTTTATTACTTTCCTCAACACATTTCTGCTAGTCAAAAGTACATTTAATACAAAACAGAAATTAGTGTTCTGAAGTCTGAAATGAAACCATGTCAGGAAAGCCAATGATTGCCAATGGGAAAGACCTAGTAAAAATTAGTTTGAACACTCCAATTCTTCTGATTTCTATTGTGAGCAATGCCCAGCAACCAAAACATGCCCATACAAAATGAATCAGCCCTGACTGAAATTTGATTTTTTGACCCAACTACATTCTTCCTCCCAAAATAACCACTCATTAAAGAACTAAAAAGGCTGCAGCCAAGAACTGGCCAACATAACCAAAATCTTTAGTGAGTTAGCACAGCCCCCTCCACACGCAGAAACTCTCACTTCCATCACAAGAACTGCAAAGCTGTCTGTGGTAAGTTAACAACTGAACAAGTTTCAAGATAGGATTTTTACATAAATTAGGACTGAGTCCAGACCCAAGGCAGAAAACTAGGACTCCCAAAAAAAAAAAGAAGAGATAATGCATCCTAAAAAATGGGCAGCAGCTCCTAAGTGGCTGTAAGAGCCCTCCAGAGAGTGGTCTGAGCCCCTTGGCCTCTGACACACCAGCACAAAGTGGTGCACAGGGGGAAGAAGCAGCAGAAACAACTCCACGAGTTCCCAGTGGAGGAAATAAAGAATTTGACAAACAGCACATTCAAGATGAGACAGATCCCAAAGAGATG